>OY759164.1:3487316-3892316 GCA_963662125.1 Diplazon laetatorius
CGCCATCGTAGTTTGTACATAATTTACTTACGATTCGAAACAAACTTGTTCAAGACACACTAAGCGCGTATGTTTGTGTGTGTGTGTGTGTATAACGCTACGGAGAATCCCTTAATTCGGTCGGAGTCTCTGCTAGCTTATCCGGTTCAACCCCTAGCTCAATCTAGCGGGTCCGACCGTTCGTCACGGGATTCTCTCAAGATGATGTGCTTATCTCGATTTCGTTCGTAGACGAGATGTGAGAGATGAGTGCCGAGAGAATTGGTAACGTTGTTCGGTAAGGAGCGAGAGAGAAGGAGGAGTGGAAAAAAAAAGGTTGTACTTGGCATTAAAAGCGTTGTTTTCGAGGCAGTAGCGATATGGCACTGCAACGCAGCTTCGTCCTGGAGCTCCCTCGTTTGGGTAACTTTGACTTTAACCGGAGAGGCGAACGCGAACGAATGAATTTTCAAAACAGAGAGACGTTGAAGCAAATGCTGGATGACGTGAAACTTTTTAATTGTGTCGTTCGGTTTCACGCGCTCGCAGATGTTGCGAGGAAATCCGGGCGATGGGGGAAGTGGGGGGAGAGACTTGTTGGGTAATGACGTTTTTTTTCGTTTTTTTTTCGTGGGTACGATTTTTATCAGGCGTCTCTTCGTTTCGAAGATGAAGTTTTTTTTCAATGTTTTTTATATATTTTTGATTGTTTGTTTTTTGTTGTTGCGAGAAGTTTTTTGAGGTTATGGGTGAGGCATGTGAGCAAGAAGAATTGCACGAGTGGGGATGTTGATATGAGAGGCGTTGCGCATGCGCGAGATTAATTTGCGATTCGTTTATTCCGTTTATTTTTATGAAATTCCAATGTTTTTATGAAATTGTTCGAGGGAATGGAAAATATTGATGCTCGATGAAAATTCGTGTATCGCTGTCTCTCATTGACTGGTAGCTGTTTCGTCTGGCACGATAAATCGATATCGAATCAATTGGTGATTTAATCGGACGAGGAATCGTCGAGAGCGACCGACGATACGACGCGACGGCTTGTCGCTCGCGAATAGTCGGTTTAAGTATTTTTAGGCTTCAATAGGTATACATTCCACGATCGTCGGAGTCTCGAGTCTGCAACACTATACACCAACACATTGTATATAGATTGTATACTGGGGTGTGTTGAAAAAGAAAGGAAGTAGAATTTTTTTTCCCATTCTTCCAGCAGTTCGTGCAATTGAAGCAGATACTATCGGGAGACTTCTGTAAAAATTTGAGACCAATCGGACAATATTTGGAAGTTCCGCTTTCACGAATCCATATTTGCCTTTGATTAACACGTAAACATTTTCTTTTCGTTCACTTGCAATTATTTTTTTCCGGTGAACAGAAAATTCCGGGGATGGAAAGCAAGTGCAATACACAGTATTTAGGTCGCTCGAAATGACGATATTTTTTGTCTCGCAATAAAAAAAAAGTTGACAATTTTTTTTTTTCGACAAATTTCAATAATTTTTTTTTCCAAAATAAAATTGTTGATTCATAGATTCAAATTGTAAAACGAAAAATACTCACATTCAAAGTGAAATTCATACTACGTATAGCACTTACTTTCCATCCTCGTAATTTTTCCGTTCACCAAAAAAATAAATTGCAGCTGCACGAAAAAAAAAAGTTTCCGTGTCAATCAAAAGCAAAATTAAATTTGTAAAAGCGGAACCTTCAAACATTGTCCGATTGAGACGAAATTTTGACACACGTCTCCCGATAGCGTTCACTTCAAATGTACGAGCTGCCAGAACAATCAAAGAAATTTGATTTTTTTTCAAAACACACCCTAATTTTTTTAACACGAACACGCAAACACTGGGCCGAGTTGCAAGGTGATGCAGAAACATATGTACAAACGTGTCCCCGTTCCACTCGACCTGTCACCGGAGGGAGACACTTGCCGCTTGCTTCTCCTCAACTCCGTCTCATCGCTGCTCGCTTGAAAAATAAATAAGTTCAAGTAGGGGTGAGTCGAGGTTGGAGCGGAGGGGCAGCAGGGGGTGGAGGGTTGTACGTTACCCGGGCCCGTCCTCTGTAAATATGTTCCCGAATCCCACCTTTTTTCCGTCTCCGCCGTGTTTTTCACGTCATTCCCGGCTACTTCGCACGCTTTTATGGCCCAGCCATAAACAAGATTTTCTCGCGTCTCCAACGTCACGGGCTCCTCGTTCTCGTTCAACTCGTTTGTGAACTGTGAATTTTCTCGCAACTGCTTTCGCGGTATCAAAAAAAAAAAAAAAAACACGTGGAAATGAAAAGCAGAAAAAAAAAGTTTTTTCTTTTTTTTTTTCACGCGACTCGCGGCGGTCGCCACGCGTTTGCCATAATAAAATTTGATGGGGGCTCTAAACAGACAGATTCCATGAGTTTCATTCGCAAACTTTTGAGTTCCTTCATATATATATATACGGTTTGAGCATTTATCAAGTTGTTTGTAGATATTAACTTTACGACCGAGAAACTCGTTGGTTGTGATATTTTTATTTTTCATTGAACCTTTTTTTTTTAATGTTTGGTGTTGTTTTGTTTTTTTTTTGGGAGCTTCGTGGAAATTGTCGAGTGAATGGACGTCGACAAATTGATCGACGCGAGGGGATGGAAAAATTTTATGGCAACGTGTGAGTCTCGAAAGCACGAAGAATTTCGTGTTTCACTGATAAAGCTCGTTTGACGAACGAGCTTTCGGAGCTTTCGACTGCTCGAGAACTCGCGCGGGACGTCCCGAGGGTGTTATTGCGATACCAGGACCAATCGTGTTGGGTTTTTATCATTCATTATAAATGACAAGATTTTCTTGGCATCATTTTGTTAACAAGCGCATCGATTTTTTTTTTTAATTTCTTTGGAATAATTCGATATTATGAAAAATCGTCGAATAAAATAAACGCCGATAAAAACGATAATTGAGAATGATCGAGGGGTCGACGAAAATATTCCAAATTCAAATTATCGTGTAAGACCCAAAGACAATGATTTCTAAAATCATCATTATTTTTTATTTCTTTTTCAAATATCGCAAAAAAATCTTTGAATAAAATAAACGTCGATAAAAACGATCATTCAGAATGATCAGAATCGACAAAAATATTCCAAATTCGAATTATCGTGTAAGACCCAAAATCAATGATTTCTAAAATTATTATCATTTTTTATTCTTTTTTCGAAATATCGCACAAAAATCTCTGAATAAAATAAACGCCGATAGAAACGATCATTCAGAACGATCGAATATCCGACAAAAATATTTCAAATTCACATTATCGTCCAAGACAAAAAGAAAAAAAAAAAGAAAAAATCGGCAACCCTTCAAAATTATTATTATCATTATTTTCAATTCCTCATCCGGTGTACTCAATTTTCCCCCGGTGAAACGAGGAATGTTATTCACCGGAATTCACGTGGATCGTTTGAAGTTGATAAGTGCATTTGGAAAATCCCAACGGAATTACAAATACGCGGGGAACGGAAAGTTGCAAAGAATGTTGAGAAACGAGTTTAACGGTTGAATCTGTTCCTGAGAATCCAGCGGGGGTAGGTTAAGTGCCGGGAGGCGGTTGCCTACGGCGGGGCCGTGGGGGGGCGGACGAGGAGGGAGGGAGCGGGGGGGGGGGTAGTTTTAATGCGAGAACGCACCCCGGGTTATTAACGGCTCGGCGACAGCGCGAGCTTGGAATATTTGTAAAACTATGCGTGCTGGCCCCTCGGGGGCTCGTTCGAGTATACGCCGACGAGTAGCAGCACCAGCGAACCCACCACCAACAGCCAGCAGCAGCCCGGCATCTCAACGTGGCCTCGTCATTCGCTCGCTTGGCCTCTTCTCCCGTTGAGTGTGACGAGCTTGCGGCGAAAAATGCCCCAGAGATGCAGTGAGAGCAACCTCTCTCTCTTTCTCTCTCTCTCTCTCTCTCTCTCTCTCTCTCTCTTTCTGCATCTTTCTGTCTCTCTTCTTGTTCGGTGAGCATCTAAAAGCGTTCTAAATTACGTTCGAACGGGTTTCGCGAGCCCAGAGAGAGAGAGAAAGAAAGAAAGAGAGAGATAGAAAGATAGAGAGAGAGAGAGAGATAGAAAGATAGAGAGAGAGAGAGAGAGAGAGAGAGAGAGAGAGAGAGACCATATTATTCTGAAGAGAGTAAGAAAAAAAGAGTCGAGAGAACCCGAAGCCGTGGAAGAGGCGACGACGGAGAAAAGCGCTCGGAGAGACGCTCGTCGGTCCGTGGCTCGTCCGAAAAAAATAGGGAAAAGTTGGAAAGCGAGGGGGTTTTCCATCCCAGCGACTGCATAAGTGAATCGGAAAAAGAATCTGCATGTCATAAAAAAAATAAGTAGAGCTGAAAAAAAAAAACAACGAAGACGAAGATGAAGGAGAGTAGGAAAAAAATATTGTCGCTCACTTTGCGACAAGTTTAACGCGTTTTCCGTTGATTTTGTCGTTTTTTTTTTTTTTTTTCGGAATCTCGTGGATCGTTGCCATTTTCGTGATGGAAAAAAATAAAATCAAAAGCAAACAGCTCGGTGCAGTTTGGGTTGAGTCTCGTGGAGTCGTTTTTTTTTTCTCTTTTTTCATTTATTAATAATAATGCTGTCGCGAGTCGAGTGGCCCGAGGCTCGTTGGAAAATTGCGTCTCAACGTGCGTTTCGACGTCATCGTTTTGCCCTCGGGCCACGACTACGAGGACTCTGACTTGGGTGATGTCGGGGCTCGGAGTTTCCCACGACGCTCACCCGACACTCCACCCCTTCGACGAGGGGGTTGGTGCACGCCTCGATGCCGAGATGAGTCCTTTTCACTCGGACGGATATTACGTTATTCGCATACTTGGCGGGTATCACGCACGAACTCACACACAGACATACAGACAGAAGCAAAAAATAATATTGCAACGATAAACACTGAATTCTGAGAGAACAAATTTGCATCGAGTAAAAAAATTACGTAAATAAAAATAAAAATTGTAAAAGACAGCGGAGATCAAAGTTGGATCACACGTTTATACGCCACATTGCCACCTACCGGGCGTTCGTCGCACTATCGCAGTCGACCGAGGAAAAAAAAATGATGAGTTTTTGTAAAATTGATTTCGAGAGATCTATAAGACGCAGGACTTCCGTTATAATTTTTTGAAAAACTTTGACTAAAGCTGATTATATTCCCTGATATATATATATATATTTTTTTTTTTTTTGATGTTAGGGCCAGTAGTTTTGGAAATAAAGAAGGAAGGGGGGAGATACTCTGTTTTTGCATATTTTTCGAAATATCTCTTTGCTTATGCCATTCAAAATTATGAAAAAAAAAACTATTTTTGTACTCCACATGACAAGCCCTTTCGGATGATACCTCACATGATGTAACAAATTTGAAAAAAAATATATATATATATATATTTCGAGTACCCAATTAGCCGCCTCTTTAATCCTCATCCGAATATTTTGAGGTGTTAAATTAGTGCAAGATTTGTGAGTTAATTGGATCGCCTCACTGTACCAAATTTTGAGTTTCCAGGTTGCACCGTTTCCAAAAAAAAAAAAAATCCGCTGTTACAGACAAATAGACAGACAATCTTTCGAAGAGTTCCAATTTTTTTCCTCCGAACGTGCGTGGAAAAAAATATTGAAAAAAAAAATAAATTGCAAAAAAATATTTCAGGTGGTTTGAAAATTGAAAAATTGCGGAATTTCGTGTTACGCAGACGTGTTTCGAAGCGTTTCGCTTTTCACGGTGACACGTGGAAAATCCGTGGATGAAAAGTGGGATAGGAGGTGGAAGGTTGCTTCGGTGGATCGTTGGAGAGAGAGTGGGGGGACTTCGGGTTGGTGTGGAACGTTCCCCGCTAAGGCGGTTCAAGTCCGGGTTGACATTCCGGATTAACCCAGTTGTTCATTTCGCTCTCGTTCCTTCCCTCTCTCTCTCCCTCTCTCTCTCTCTCTGTCTCTCTCTCTCGTTCTCTTACATTTTCTCAGTCGCTCTTTTCCACCCAACGGAGCGAGCGTAGCCGAGAATTGCAATCGTTATTCTACGTTATCGTTCTTAGTGCCTCCGAGAAGTAGGTACGCCCGATCCCCCCCCCCCCCGCTGGACCGATCAACCCCTTCTCCCTCGGAATGGAAGTCACTAGAGGCCCTTCACCCTTTCCCCGAAAATTCTCGTTGCTTCTTGACTTTCGCTGAGCACACGAATGCTTGATTTCTCGAATGACTCGTCTCTCGGATGGTCGGTGAGGGGGGTGGGGGAGGGGGAGGGGGCAGTAGAATAAACAGCATCGACTCGATCTCCCAAATCCGGATCTTTGTGCTCTTCGAGATTTATTCGTGATAACGGTATACGTTCGATGGAAACGTGATCCGAGGATGATTAATCAACAAAATCGTTCGTAGTTATTCTAATTTTTGGTTTTCAATGAAATCGCCTTGTAAATCGGTCACAGAGAGTCCATGAATAATCAATGAAAATATATATTGAATGATTATATTTTTTTGTTGTATTTGTTAGTCGCGTTTATTATGATATTATAAAAAAAATATATAAAAAATTTTAAGAATGATATAATTATGATTTTTTTTTATTGGTGCTGTCAAATATAAATTTAAAAGGTCACTGCTGACCTTTCGAATTTTTTTTTAATATTCTCACTTCCATCTTGTCGAGATATGGACCTTCAAGATATTCGTGATCAACCTATTTTTATCAATTAAATCGCTTGAAAAATCAATAATAATAGTATTGAACGAATATTTTTTTGTTATTACATTATGATATTATTTATTATGATAATATCAATAATATTTGGAAAAAATTCAAAAATAATGATTTTCGTTTTTGTTGAAGTACAGTTTGGTTACTACCGACCTCTTCCATTATCTACCCCTTCTCGGCCATATACCTGCACAATAAAAAAAAACCATAGATATTTCATTTTTTTTATATGTCCATGATTCTGATTGTATTCGATTGTCACCATTGTCGAAAATTATTTCCCACGTCCCATTGTCATCCTTGTGGACTACAGGACAACCCCCCCCCCCCCCCCAATGATCCTCCGTGCATACAATCTCGCAAGCTCGAGGGTAATCGTAACTGGGTACTCGTACTCGAAATTCACCGATTGGAGAATCAACGACCCTCGAGCGTGAGGTCAAGCATCGCGTGGAGACGATCGGATCGCCATTCGGATCTTCGACTCTAGTGACTCTCGACTTCTCGATAACCAATATGTATATACATATAAATATATATATATATACATATGTATGTATATCCAGTTCCGAAATTATATAGATATAAATATATATAAACAACCCCCATCGATAAGAAAATGATTCTTTATTGTCGTTCCACTCAAAAAAATTAAGAAAAATAAATTTTTTCATTGTCGTTCCACTTGAAAAAATAAAAAAATAAAATTAAGAAAAAATGCAGTCGAGTGGTTCACTAAGACACTTGGTGCGCAAGCTCCGACGATTTTTGACGTCGGAAACGTTCGGAGATTCCACGGGCAGCTTCGAAAGTTGTTTCCGGGCTTCCGGGTCTTTCCCCACAGCACTGGCATCTAATCTTTGTAATTGTGTAATCAACGATAGTCGGCCATGGGCCCCCAGGGGCAGGTGGCGAAAGGGGGTCGGGGGTGGGGAGTACATAGAGGATAGCGAGAAGTTCCAGGGGTGGGGGGTGGGGGGGGGTGGTTGGTTTCTGCTTGCGTCCGGAAAGACGCAAGACGGCAAAGGACAGAGGTAAAGTCAGCCCTGCGGGATCCTTTGTGATAGCCGTCGTCGAAAAAAAAAAAAAAAAACAATAATAATGACAACAACAATAATAATAATAATAATAATTCGTAGACACAAACCGTGAGACAAAGGCAAACCCGTAGAATGATAGTGAAAAAAAGAACGAAAAACATACATTTAGAAAAAAAAAAAAAGAAAAAAAAAGAGAGAAAGAATGAAAAATCGTCCACCGCGCGGATTATTTTTCTGGATGACGACTGGAGAGTAGGAACGAAAGTATGAAAAAAAAAAAAAAAAAAAACAAGAAAAAAAAACAAAAAAAAAATTGTTTAAAAACGTAAAACGAGAGAAAAGGCGCGTATCTCGGTTCGCGGTGTGGTTGAGGAGTCCATATCCGGCGAGTTTTTGCTCGACTATGAGCGGCGGAGGACGAGAGGGTGGAAGGGGGAGGGGGGGAGGGGGATTGGCTGGGAACGGTGTGTCGCACAGACGTATAATTAGTACCGCGCCCGCCGGACGAGATTGTCGCCTCCGCTTTTTCAACCCTTCTTCTTCTTCTTCTTTTTTATTTTTTTTTTTCGTCGTCCACGAAGTCCTCCACCGCGTCTTCCAACGGGACCCCCCCTTGCCGCTCGAATCTCAAAAACCCCGAGAATTTCAAGATTTCCATACTCGAGAGTCCTCGACGCCTTTGGTCCACATGCTCCTTCGACCGTGATTATTTGCAATGATGTTTCCAATTTTTTTTTTTTTTTTTTCTAACAGGTTTTCGTATATTCGCGACATAATTAAATTGTTAATTCGGGAAATTCGAATTTGTAATTCGAGAGTTTCGTGAGTTTCGCTTGTAAATGTTTTTTTTTTACGAAATTCGTTGCAAGACGAAGGGGGTTGAATTTTAATTGGCACTTTCGAATTTTTGTGGGCTATGAAAATCTTAGTGATAAACAGAAATTTTGTGTGGAATACGATTTCACATGTTTAATTACGTATAATAATGATAATAATAATAATAATAATAAAGAAATATATATTAAATACTCTTTCATTATACTATTATAACTATGTTATTTATTATTATTATTATTATTATGACTCTGATTATTAACATAATAAAAGACGAAAATTTTCCTCTTTTTTATTAAAAGAGGATAATAATAATATTATGATGATTGCAGATTTTTTTTTCCTTTTTTTTTTTTTTTTTTCATCTACTTTTTCGTCACATCACGACGTGAGCAATGGAAGCAACGTGCGCTTGTGTGTTACAAGTCGTCTGGATCAGATTCGAAAATGTGCTGACCACCGGTTGTTTTTTTTTTTCCTTTTTTTTTCTTCTTCTTCTCCCGCACTCTTTTGCCCGTCCGCAAACTGCCCGGTCCAGCGGTGGTAGCTGGTCCGTCCGCGAGGTTACGTGGAGGATGAAGGGCGAGGGGCGGGGGAGGGGGGGGGGTGCGGACTTTATGTGGGCGTCTACCCCTTATCGGGCATTACGGTCCATTCTCCAGGACTGGGTAAAGCTCGCGAACGATCCTCCGGTCCTGTCCGGACGCCGCGACCTCCGTTACGTGTTCCCACCCCCCGCGACCCTCTTCTCCCGGAGCCTCCCTTGCACCCGCCACCGGTCCACGCGCGTTCACGGATTCCGGCTCGACGGAAATTCCGCAACGGCACGGATCCGCGGATAATGCATTAAATATCGAGCCACCCATCGCTACCATTAAAAGCTTCCTGCATGCACATCAGCCACCTCATTTGCCCGCTACTTTGCACGCCCCCTCCCCCCTCCCCCCTCCGTCGCCGCTTCTGCGTTACGATATCCCGGGGATTTTTACACCAAATTTCATTTCACGAGCAACGAATGACTAAAAATAAACTGGATGAAAAAAAAAACAACAAGACTAATTCGCTCTATTGTATTAAGGTTGTATCCCACAAACTGTAATAGTCAAAGCAAACCTAAGATATACCGTCTCCTGATTGAGGTACGTAGTACTTTGATGTGACAACGTCGCGTGTTATGATGTCGATTAGTGAGAGTGAGAGAGAAGATGGGAAACAAACGCGCAACGTTGCCATGTCTACTGGATCACGACTAACTCGTGATATAAACTGTATTTTCCCGATGTTTATCTGCTTATTATTATCATCACAGTCTCCTGATCTCTACTGTCAAGTGCCCAAAATGTTGTCCGAATATTCAACTTGCAGCTCAAGTGTTTTCATTAAAATCTGACGAGGACTTTTTGTATTATATCAAATTGAGTGTGATTCTCCGTAAGGCTCCATGTTAAACGTGTGAAAATAAAAGTGTTGATATCTTTTTTATCAGGCTCCGGAAAGCCATACAAATTTAACTAAACCTTTTTCTTATCGATTACCTATAAGTATGCCAAGTTTCATGAAAATCTGACGAGGAATTCTCTTATGGAGGGTACTTAATACCTTAACATACATACATATATATATATATATATATATATATATATATATATATATATATATATATATATTATTTTTCTTCATCGCAATACGTCCATGGAGAACGTGTGAAAAAAAATAAATAAACAAAAAACAAAAAAAAAAAAAACTCCCCGATGATGGTGGAATGACAAAGCACGTTTTTTTTTTTTTTTTTTTCATGTGGAATAAAGAAAGTTTTTCATTGAATGTGTAATGCATGAAAGATATGTTTCGAGTGGGCCCCGAGAACACAGATGGAGCGAGGAAAAGGTTGGAGGCTTGGGGTGTATATATCGCAGCTGAAAGTGGAAATGGAACGCGACGTTGGGAATAACAATGGCGCTCGACGTTTCCAACCCTCACCCCCCTCCGCCCACCCCCTCTTCCGACCATCCTCGCGCAGTACGTTATTCCACAGTGCATATATCGTTGGTGAGGGAGCTTCTGCAGTACACCGAATATAGTAATACGTCAGATCTGGTAGCACTGGGTCTTGCTACGTATATACATATATAGATATATATATACATATATATCTATATGTATATCGCAGTTGAAGGGGCTGTGAGCCCGACCAATCAAGCTCTTGGTGTCTAAGGCTTAGCGCTAATATTGATGTTCGAGATTAGCCGAATATCCGCGCGTTCTGCTCGACGGTATTTCGACGTGCAACCTTCCTCTTCGCCGACCCCTCCCCGACCCCCCCCCTCCTTCGACGAACTGCAACCGTACCATTATTACTGCAATCACCGCTACTGGGGCACACCGGAGTTCCTCGTGACGAATCAGTTCACCCGATACTCGAACGTCTATAGTTACAATGGCCACTCTAGCACATGTGCATCCTGGGTATTTGTATTTGCCCCATGTACAACCCCTTTCGAGAGAGAGCGAGAGAGAGAGAGAGAGGAGAGTCGTTTTTCAAGGTAGTGCCCTCGTTAAGAGAGTTCCTCATCAGATTTTCATGAAACTTGGCATAGTTATAGATATTGATAAGAAAAAGGTTCAGTTGAATTTTTATGGCTTTCCGGAGCGCGAGAAAAAAGATATCAACACTTTTATTTTCACACGTTTAACATGGAGCCTTATGGAGGATCACCCTCAATTTGATATAATACAAAAAGTCCTCGTCAGATTTTAATGAAAACTCTTGAGCTGCAAGTTGAATATTCGGAGAACATTTTGGGCACTTGACAGTAGAGATCAGGAGACTGTGATGATAATAATAAGCAGATAAACATCGGGAAAATACAGTTAATATCAGGAGTTGGTCGTGATCCAGTAGACATGGCAACGTTGCGCGTTTGTTTCCCATCTTATTTCTCTCTTTCACTAATCGACATCATAACATGCGACGTTGTCACATCAAAGTACTACGTACCTCAATCAGGAGATGGTATATCTTAGGCTTGCTTTGACTCTTACAGTTTATAGAATGCTACCTTAAATTCTTTTTTTTTTTTCGATGTTCCAGGTAAAGAAGAAGGGTGTGCTTCATTGTAATTTAATTATGCAATGAATAATAATTATCGTTCGGAAAAAGAAGAAGAACGAAAAAAAAAAATTATGTCGATGTGACACATGTGAATGTGTGTCGATGTGAATGTTTCATTCGTTGGGGGCGAAGTTTGACATTTTTCATTATTCCGATTTCTATAATCGGAATGTGACCGTATTATATATCAAGGTTGTTTCGTGTGTGTATGTGTGTGTGTGTGTGAGTGAAATTGATTTGCCGGTTTTTTGCGGTAAGATCGATGTCTCGACCGGTGTCTAGACTGTACGAAAATAATATCAACGAATTTTTATCATCCCTCGGATGTGATGCGATGTTGGAGACGTGGTGAGAAGTGATGAATATTCGTGTGTGTGTGTGTGTGGAGAAAAATATGAAAAATTCGATACGAAGAACCTTTTCGATTCATCTTGAGAGTGAACGACGGTGAAAAGAAGGACGACGGATTTTATTCGATTTGACATATTATGTTTTTTTTTCTTCTCTTTTCCTTCCTTTTTTTTTTGGCTACGTGCGAATTGCGACCTCATCTTCGACGTTCCCGGGGGGTGATTTTCACCCGATGTGAAAATCGTAAAATCGTGTCCCCATAAACTTTTTGGGTGATCGAAGGAAAGCTCACGTCTCGAATAAATCGTTAGATTCTCGTTTTCGTTATCAGAGGACGTGGACGATTTTTTTTGTTCTACGCGACTGGGAGACGCGTGTCCTCCTTGTCTTTCTCATTTCACGTCCTTTTCTACTTCTCTACGAGTGTAAAAAAAATATGTTAAACTGTACACAGACCAGGTAGAGTTTCTATGTGGAATTTTTCATGTATATCCTCCCAAGTGGATAAAAAAAAGATATAAGCAATAGATGGATATAGAAGTGGGCATATGTTTTTTTATATGCAAACTATACATAATCTGCATAGATACCATAGATACTTATGTTATCTATGCTGATTATTTACCATAGATACGCATCGTATCTATGCAGACTATGTATAGTTTGCATATAAAAAACATATGCCCAGTTGTGAATATAATCTATCAATTGTTTATATATTTTTTTTCCACTTGGGCCGTTCACACATTATTTATAGACTGTGTATACACCCCATATAGAAAATTTAGACACATCAAAGGGGGTGGTATACATATATATATATATAAATATATATATATATACATCAAATTCCACATAGAAACTATATACAGCACTATATGCCCTAAATTTATTTTTTTTCACTTTGCTCGGTGACGAAATGTTGAAAAGAAAAAAAAACCAACAACAACAACACAATTCACATATATAAAGTTTGCGTTGAATGTCGCGGCTTCGACTTTTCGAATCGATAAGCAAAGCTGGATAAGTTGCGAGTCAATGAATCGAAATCGATCGATAAAAATAACTTAACGATCGAACTATACGACTTTTCGAACGTTTTCGAACGAAACTGTTCGAATTCAGGTGTGTGTGTGTGTGTGTGTGTGTGTGTGTGTGTGTGTGTGCCGAGGGGACGCCTGAAAATGGCCGGAACCCAGAGCTCTCTTGGAATATCTTGGAAGTCACGGGCTATAAATCGCTTAATCCTCCCCGGAGGGTCGGAACGTTTGTTATACGCGGTTGGACTCGTTTTTTTTCCTCTGCTTCTTCTTCCTCTTCTTTCTCTCTCTCTCTCTCTCTCTCTCTCTCTCTCTCTCTCTCTCTTTTTACACTTTTTTCCGGGTTTTTTTTCAAATTCTTCTTCCCGGTTTTTTTTTTTCATCACAGCAGCAGGAGCAGAAGCAGGGTGGTGTAAGAAAAGGGAGCAAAGAGAATAGAGCCATGTGCCACCCCTTTGCACTCTCTGCCCGTTCCACTCTTGGGTTTTTTTTTCACGTCTCATTCTGCTAGCAGTGGCGAGGGCCCTGTGCTCGTTCGCCCTCCTCCGATGCATAAAGGAAAATAGAAGAAGAGAGCGAGAGAGGGAGAGAGAGAGAGAGAGAGAGGAGAGGGGACTGGAAAAAAAGAAATAAAGCAAAGGAAGAACATGCCAAGATATAGCGAGCATAATAGAGGAGAAAAAATTCAAGCGGTTTTCACTGTGACGTATACACTCACACATCTCACTTCTCTCTCTCTCTCTCTCGTGTGTGTGTGTATGTGTATCATGACCAATATTTCGTAACAAGCAAGAAAAATTCATTTTTTCTTCTCGTGACAATATTAAGGTAGTATCTCACAAACTTTAAGGGTCAAAGCGAAAGCCTAAGATATACCATCTCCCGATTGAGGTACGTAGTACTTTGATGTGGCAACGTCGCGTGTTATGATGTCGATTAGTGAGAGAGAGAGAGAGAGTAGATGGGAAACAAACGCGCAACGTTGCTATGTCTACTGGATCACGACCAACTCCTCACATAAACTGTATTTTCCCGATGTTTATTTGCTTATTATTATCATCACAGTCTCCTGATCTTTACTGTCAAGTGCCCAAAATGTTGTCCGCATATTCAACTTGCAGCTCAAGTGTTTTCATTAAAATATGACGAGGACTTTGTGTATTATATCAAATTGAGCCTGATTCTCCATAATGCTCCATGTTAAACGTGTGGAAATAAAAGTGTTGATATATTTTTTCTCGCGCTCCGGAAAGCCATGAAAATTTAACTGAACCTTCTTCTTATCAATGCCTATAAGTATGCCAAGTTTCTTGAGAATCTGACGAGAAACTCTCTTATGAAGGGTACTACCTCAATATATCTGTATGTGTGTGTGTGCATAGGTGTTTAACGACCAAGATTACATAAAAAGCAAGACAACTCCATTTTTTCCCCACTTTTTCGACAATACTAACACACAGTTGCAAAGTTGCTTGCTCCAAAAAATTTCATACGACGATCAATCCAACAGTTGCAACTATCGAACGTCGATTTGATCAACTTGGTGATTACAAAATCGCGATTGGAAAAAAAAAAGATTCGCTCGCTATCCACAAGTGCGACCAGTCTGTCGGACATCCAGCCAACTGGCCATTTGGAAGCAAAAGGCTATTTTCCGGGGATCTCGCACGGGGAGAACGACCAGAATTTACGACCACGAGACAATATCCCAAATAAGAGAGTGAGAGATTGGACGGGAGAAAGCAAAAAAAAAAAAAAAAAAAAAAACAAGAGAAAAAAAACAAAAACAAGCGATAGAGAATGAGAGCGAGAGAAAGACAATTTACTGCGGAAAAACACGGCCGTTGGTGCTCGTCATTGGAGCCCTTAAATGATGTCTGAACGTGAGGGTGATTCGGCCAAAGAAGCTTTTTTTTGTCTTCTCCCTCTCTCTCTCTCTCTCTCTCTCTCTCTCTCTATCTATCTATCTTTCCATCTCCCACTTTTTCTTCATTTCTTTTTCTATTTCATCATCTCCACGGTCTCCAGCGTATTGTCTCTCACCCTTCGAAGGTCGGCCAAAGTAGTTCATCGTTTGCCGTCCGGTATCGAGCTGGTCGGCCGAATTTTCTCGCGCTGAACGTGTGCCACGCCCAGACCCATCGCACATTTTCATCCCCTTAAGATACAGATGAGCGTCCATGCCCCCGAAACATTCGTGGTCCTCCATCCTCCACCCCTCCCTCCTTCTCCTTCCCCACCCTGTGTGCCTCTTGCTCCCTCTCCTGTCGAGCTTGCTGGGATAACCGGAAACCAACAAATTGCCGGCAATCCGACGTTCATCGCTCGGCCGTTCACGCTCGCACGCTGTTCTGGTTCCCAAAATCTCGCCGGTACCGCAAAATTTCGATCAGGGTGGCTATTGAACTAATGCCACGAAATAAACAAATCTTCCCCTCCCCCCCCCCCCGGACCCTGCCAGAAAAAAAATCTTTGGCTTCGATAACGCACCGATGAAACGTGTGGCGAAACGCAATAACGGACTGAACGATGAACGAGTAGTGGAAAATAGCAAAAAAAAAAATCCTAATAATAAACGAGGCAATATTACACGTTCCTGGTTTTTCGTGATATCAGTATATCTATATATAGATGACAATTTGATAAGATAAAAATCATACGTTTATCCACAGTGACAGATATTGTTATTATCGAGTGGATTCCAGATACATCGTTTGATTTTCGATTTGTAAGATCTCGTAATTTGACTTCCGGTATTTCAGACAGACAAAAATTTGTTCTTTCGTCGATTTTTTTTCAAAATATTTTTCGATCAGGGCTGAAGGACTGCGGTCGATGGCTCTTTGGCAATTCGTGGCAATTTGAGGGGAAAAAAAAACAATGTATACGGCAATAATGAAAATAAGAAAAAATGTACACCATATTGTCAATAAATATCTTTTACTAATGCTATTTTCCAATTTTTCTCTCATATAATTTTAAAAAATATTCTTTCAATATTTATAACACTAATCGCAGCGATTTTTGCCTTACCACAGAGAAAACTATGTGACATGCTCAAAATGTACTAAATGTGCATAAAATAATAAAAACAATTCAAACAAATGTGTAATCTTAAAAAAAAAAAAGCAAAAATAAAAATAAATGAATAAAATAAAATGCTTTCCAACGAAGAACCACCGAAACTGCACCACCCAAAATTAGTTTCATCCCCAATGCTCGATTATCATATTCCCCGAATATTTTCACCAAATTTTCAACAGGCCAATCAATTAATTCAACCAATATTTTATTTCTTTTCATCATTGATGGACGTCGCTTGTTAATTTTTTTTTTTGTCATTCCCAACCCCCGAAGAGTGACGTATGTGCTCCAGATTTGACAAACTGGTATCCCAACGATGACCGCAGTTACACCAGCTGCGAGGGGGAGGGGAAAGGGGGGTCCGCTCAGTGCTTGACCGGATGACCGTCAGTGATTGGCCGCACATGGCTCGCGAATCTCGTTCAGCGATGACGACAACCGCGTTAATAATTTCAACAAAATTGTATCCACTCGAAAATCAACGTGAGCCGTCACCGTTCGGCGAGTCAGTTGGATAACAGGGGTCGAGGGTGTGATGGGAAATAACGCCCTGTAACGTTGTCCGGATGGCCGTGACGAGCCGACGAGTGAATAACGTGGCGCGGCGGTTTGGATTTCGAGTTATATTTTCGTAGCCAACGTAGTGTCGTCTCGATCGAGGCAATTACGCGGAATAAACATTGCGGATAATGATAAAGTAAGGCTCGGTAAAATTAATCCGGTTGGATCGGCGGCTAGGGGGTCGGAGGAGGGGGGGGGGAGGGTTTCGCACCGTCGAATATGCGTGTGACGGACATAACCTCGGAATACGTGACCTATGACCCGATGCATAAAGGAATAACCGTGGACCGGGGGCGTTGCCAACCGACCGTCCGGCTTTCGTTCTACATCCGCATCCCTCCCCCCCCCAGCCGCCCCCAACGCATTCACAAACACACAAACATAAATATATACATGGGGCATTCCGTGTTAAATCGGATGGAGAAAATTCTGAGCTATCGATTCTGTTTGTGATCTTATTTTTTCGGCTTTATTTTCACCCCGAAAACACCCTTGATTTTTTTTCAGAATTTCTGGATCCCTCTTTGGAAGCTGTGAAGAATTAAAAACTACCCCTAATGAGAGAAGGCGTACTTGGAGATAATTGGGAATTTTGATTTTTTTTTTTTGCATTCACAAACACATGAACGTAAATATGTACATGGGGCATTCCGTGTTAAATCGGATGGAGAAAATCCTGAACCCTATCGAATCTGTTTATGATTTTCATTTTTTCTGGCTTTCAATCTGAAAAAAAAGTTTGAATCAAGATCCCGCTCTGAAATGTTGGAAAACTTTAATATTCGACCTACTGGAATCATGAGAGAAAAAGCAACATAATTTATCACGTCCAAGTATGCCTCTCCTTATTAAGGGGTTGTTTTTAATTTACTTAAGTATCGTACAGGCCGTCGAAAAATGTGAAAAAAATCACCAATATCCTTCAGAGTCAAATGAAAGCAAAAAAAAAAAAAAATCGTGAAATGAATCGGTAGGGGTCAAGGATTTAAACCGTCCAATTTGACACGAAACGCCCCATACACAGACCCACGAACGTGGTATATACGGGGCTCGGCAATTAATGACGAATTATTTCGCGTACATACGTAAAATACACCGACGAAAATTTATCCCGTCGAAACAACCGCGGTCCCCAACGTTAATTCGATCAATAATATTCATCGACTAATTGATGAAAATTTTCTCACAATCGAATGTTTCCCCGATGGAACTCCACAAATTGTTCGTTATCACACACACACACACATGACCCCCGGATTACGTCGAATCCGCATGACGGATGAAATAATGAAATTTCCATATTCCTCGAGATTTCAGATTGATCGTTCGATCATTATCCACGAGATCGGAATATCCGAACAAACTAATTCGCCCATAATCGTGTTATTATTTCGACAGTTCAATTTCCACACGAAGCTATATCTGTGTCAAGAAACAAAAAGTCTGGGGGGAAAATTTTCACGAGAGGGGACAAAAACATAATAATAATAATAATAATAATAATAATAATAATAATAATAATAATAATAATAATAATAATAATAATAATAATAATAATAATAATAATAATAATAATAATAATAATGCAACTGTCGAGTTAACCGAATTCGTACATGAAAAAATGTAGTTTGAGCGAGAGAGAGTTTGATTATCCAACGAGAATTAAAAGCCAATGCTCCACGTTGTCACGTTCAACCCCCTCTACCCGTTTTGGAGGGGGTAGTTTTTTTTTTCTTTCTTTTCTTTTTTTCGTAGCTTTATAAACGACCGGGTTGAAGCTTTTCTGGTGATTAGAGTGTGGCGCGAGGGGCTGAGCGTTCGTCGGCCACCCTTCGCCCATAACCCTCGCCAACCCCCGGAGAATCCTGAAAAAAACCTATCCCCTCTCCTTTCCACCCTTCGGTGAATATTCCGACGGAACGGCTGCTGCCGTTGGACCTCGAGTGGTTTATCGATGAAGCGTCAGTGCGCGTTGGCGCGCCGTATCTCCCTCGATGGCCACCTCTTCATCCTCCCCCTCCCCCAACGGCCTCTCTCAACCCCGCGTAACCCACTCGCGCTGAGCCAGCTTCCCGGCTGCCGGGGCGTTAATTTAGCCCGAACTATTTGCTTTTATGGATCTTCGCCGAGCGATATTCTCAATGCGTTTCCACCATCGCACCCCCCCCCCCCCCCCGCCCCGCCCCTGACCCCGCCGCGCTCCTCTTGTCCCGTCCTTCCTTCAACCCCGTCGTGCATCCGTATTTCACTCGTCAATGACGTATCAACGCCCGCGCGGTATCTCGACCCGCGCGTTTTCAATTTCAATTTCCAATTTTCGCCGTTAGCATTTATGACGTTCGACTTTGACGCGAAATACGTGTGTTTTACGAAATCAGGGACGGTTTATCACGTTTTATATCGGAGAGAAAATTAAGAAAAAAAAAGTTCATATTTAATTTTGTATTATTTTTTATAGTTAAAAAAAAAAGTTTTTACTCGCGAAAATTTTTTACATAGAGACACCCTTGCTGTTGTCTCTAATAACCGAATTTTCGTTTGTAGTAGAAAAAAAATGAGTTTTTGATGAAAATTTTTTTTTTTTTTTTTTGACGAAAATCGATGGGTCATGAAAATCGATTTTTATGCGTTAATCTTACAGAGTTGGGTGTCAAAAGGTTTGTAGTGAACGTCGTTTCGTTGGTAGCGAAGCCGAAAACAATTTATTCGGACTTTTAAAGGTTTTTAGACCCCCAATTTTGACGAAAATCGACTCGAACGGTTCATTCACACGGAGATGGGTTTGTATATGTGATCTAACGGTTGATTCACATTGGGATACCCTTGTATATGTCTCTCGTAACCGAATTTTTGTTTGTATTAAAAAAAAACCATAAAAAACTATATTTTAAAAAATATAAGTATATTGACTGTTCAGCACTCTCTCTCTCTCTCTCTCTCTCTCTCTCTCTCTCTCTCTCTCTCTCTCTCCTTCTCGAGCGTCGAGGTTCGTGCCACGATAGTTATTTTCTTAAATCACCGTAATTCGTTCCGTATTCCAGCCTACGAGTTTGCTGATAGATATCGTTCGAGTAATTAGGCGCGCGATCGACACACTCAAAAGGTTGCCCCCATCGCTACGACACGAGCTTAAATTTCCCGATGGTTGCCGATAGTGTGTACGTGCATGACTCGAGTATACCTACATCACGACTAGTCGGCTTCATCAGCTGCCCTCCCGCGTTAATCGAGCTTACGGCCACGTTCACCCCCCCCCCCCGGCCCCCCACCCACCATCCGGTGCTCGTGTCACCTCGAGAGCGGCCATCAACTTCTCCCGCTGGGATACGTAGATTCGTTTTACGTCACATCCGACAAATTCTTTCGTCGCTGAACGTTGAACGAAAAAAAAAAAAAAAAAAAAAAAAAAAAAATTACACACCGTCGAGGTTTGACGAATGAATATTCGACAGGACCGTAGAATTATATCTGTCGCCCGGCTCGGCAAAGACGAAAAAACTCCCATCTCCACGGAATGACTCTCGACTGGAGAACAAAGTCAAATATTCGAACGACGATGGAACAAAGTCGAAAAAAATTTCCCACGAATATTTTTTTTTTACCGTAAAAAAAAACATTCTGTGTGGCAAGTACGAAACACGACGATCATACAGTTCCCGATGTGAATCTTTTTGCCAAAGAGTCGACGAGAAAGTTTATTTTTCCGAACAGAACAGAAAAAAAAGCAAAAGGGGTTTGAAAAAAAAAAATAAAAAATGTTTGAGCGAAACTTTGTCGTGTTTCGTAGGTCGAGTAAAGACTGAATCGAAAACCGAAGTCTCAAGCCAAATTTGCGAATTCTACGGGAAAGAAGAAAGAGAGAAAAAAATTTGTTCCTTCGAATCTTGGCGACGGTCAAACATTTTGGTCCCTCGCGTATCTCGCGATGTGAAAGCGGGGGCAAGGGGGGGGGGAGGACACGGCAAATCGTCGGGGACAGTTGTACTAGGACGAGAAGTTTTTCTACTTTTAAAAACTCTTCGGAGAATTTTTTTTTTTCATTTTTTTATTTTTTATTTTATCATTTTTTTTTCGTGCAAATAGAACGTAATTCGCGAATGAGCTCTGCGCATGCGCAATAGTGAACACATTGTTTCAATCTGCAAATTCATCGAGCCGAATATTGTTACACGAAAATATTCACGATTTCGTATCTAATTCTCACGCATGTCCACATCATAATCGTTTTTTTTTTTTTTTTTTTTTTTTTTTTTTACGATGTACGATAGACTTCGAATGTAACGTTCAGATTTGTGAAAAGAATTTCGTGATAAACATTTTTTTCACGTTCGAGTATGAATAACAGCGAGAAAATAACCTTCTCGACGTGGTTTGAGTAGTTTCCCAAAGTTTTTCAGGGTTAAGCAAAGTGTGTCTCTCCTGGTGATCGATTTGTTTTTCCGTCGAGTGCCAGCTTGTCCTTATTCTCGTCTTCGTCTAGCTACCCCGGCCTATCGCTCGGAAACGACAGCCACTCCAAATGGGCTCACAACGATATATATATATATATATATATATAGATATATATATAAATAATATATATATACCGTAGACACGACATCCAAACTTCCAAGAGGGACTTTTCAGAGCGTCAAAGTTTTACGGAAAAATAAATAACAAAAAAATGAGTAAATAAAAATGAAAACATAAAAAATTCGAAGAGAAAAAAAAATAAGGTTCTTCAAACAAAACGTCGACACTGTAGATACTCATGGACGGACTTTGACCATCAATAATACTCGAAACATCGAGTGGACGTGGTACTCTGTCCGTGTCTTCCATTACTTTAGGGCTGTTGTGCCGAGCTTTGAAATGTCTCTGAGGAGAAGTACCGGCCGAGCGTTTGTCCAACTGCGCCCCCACCGTGTCAACTCGAGTGGCCAATTGCGAGTCGTGGTGAACTGTCCTCGCGGCCGATCTATCCTTCGTCAGGTTGCGAGTGGAGAGTTCCGCCAGTGAAGAAATATCTGTTACAGGAGCTTTACAGATTTATATTGTGGGTGACTTGTTGAGGCAACCAATGTTTAATCGGTATGACACCTAACTCGATTGCTACTGAAACGAATCAGTGGTAGAGTTATGATGGACTTCTTGGCTTAACAATCCTTCCAACAAACCGATAGTTCATCCAGTAAGTCGAGTTTCATACTTTTTCCAGTCTTACTTTTCCCAGTCTCACTTTTTCCATTCTTACTTTTTTCAGTCTTACTTTTCCCAGTCTTACTTTTTCCAGTCTTACTTCTTCCCATCTTACTTTTTCCAGTCTTACTTTTTTTCCTTCTACTATTTCCAGTTCTACTTTTCCCAGTTCTACTCTTCCCAGTCTTACTTTTTTCAGTTCTACTTTTCCTAGTGTTACTTTTTTCATTTCTACTTTTACCAGCTCTACTTTTCCCAGTCTTACTTGTTTTTCAGTCCTACTTGTTCCAGTTCTACGTTTTCCAGTCTCACTTTTTTCAGTTCTACTTTTTCTATCTCAACTTTTCCCAGTCTCACTTTTTTCGGTTCTACTTTTCCCAGTCTAACTCACCGTTGGTTGGTTGGTTAATTTATTTCCCTGAGTTAGCACCAAATAAATCCACCAACCAACCGACCAACCAACAGTGAGACTGGGAAAAGTAAGCCGGGAAAAACTAGAACTGCAAAAAGTAAGACTGGGAAAAGTGGGATTGCCCGAATTCAGACTGCCACCATCCCGACCCACGCCTCAATCTTAGAAGCCCCATTGGATCCTAACCTAGTTCAACTTTCGAGTCCTAAAACTATATATAAAACTAATTGACTCGACTTGGAACGAATTTTCGTTGACTAAATTAGCTCGAGAGGAGAGGAAGAGAATTGGGTCGGGGAACGTGGCATTATTGTCCGACCTAAACTGGCTGATTAATCCGTTCCCTAACTAGGTTCTACTCGGTGCTCTTGAACCTGTCCCTATCCGGCTTCCCGTTCACCGTAGACGACGGAATATCGTAACCAAAGCCCGCCGACGGTGATCCGGCGCAAACCCGGAACATCTCAAGCTCTCCAATCTTCCGACCTAAGCCGCGCCCAGACAATTTCCGACCGAAACTTGTTGTAACCCACCGGGTTATGTCTTCGGGTGTTTAACCTCACGGCCACGAGACACCCAGTTTCGTGTCGTGAGCTCCGTGACGAGGAGAGCTTCCGTCGTGCGATGACAAACCGTGACCGAGGATATTAACACAATCGTGGCGAAATGTCATGGCTGACTGAATTATTTTGCGAAGACGAAGCTGAACATCTTGGGAGAGTGGAATTTTCAGGGAATACGAAAATACGCGACGTTTATGGTCGTTTTTTTTGGGGCAACGAATTTTGTACATGTAATTGAATTGAATTCCAATACATTTACAAATTTGAATTTTGTAAATGTATTTGAAATACTTTTTTGAAACAATTAACCAAAGATAAGAGGTCTTATCAAATAATAAAATCCATTATGAAATTTTTTGATTTTTCATTTGATAATTCATCTAAATTATTTATAATCATTACAGAAACTTGACAATAGTGATATAATTATAATAATAATTATATTGATATTATTGATATAAATATATATAATTATAATAATATAATTAATTATGGTTATTTGTCTAAAAAAGCATTTGAAATATATTTTCATTCAACAAATGTCCCATCTCTGATTTTTTTTCATACTTGCTAACAAATAAGTGATTTCCATTCGACTAAATAGCGATTCTCTCAAATGTCGTCAGAATAAAGAAAAAAAACAACTTTTAACTCTTCATCGATACATTTTTCTTTTTTTATTTCTTTTGCGTTTCAATCAACACCTGATTGTTTAATTTTTTTTTTTATCGTCCTCCGAGAAAACAAATTTTCGTAAATACACAAATTGTAAAGTCGTATTGTGAGCTACGAAATATGATCGTGAAATTGCCGGGAGTATCCGGAAAACCCACGTTAATGGCAATTCGAATGGAAATAACGATAATGCAAAACATTATGTACATTCCGCGATACAACTTGTTCGCACGAATGCAAATATGTAAAACAAAACGCGTTATTTGAAAATATACAAACGCTATTGTTGATTTTTTTTTTTTTATTCAAATATTCATGGAGGCTTTACAGCAACGGGTTCCATTGGTGCGGGCGATGGGAAAGTAGGGGTTGGGGGGGTGAGTGTTCGAACCCCTTCCCCGGTCAGCCCGACCCCACCGACAATGTATATTTATATCGCTTCGATATTAATTTTACGTGGATATACCGACACGGAACTTCGAAATTCGATAAGCCTGTTTTCCACCGAGCTTTGGACGCACGCGGTGCCGATTTTCATTATCCGGTAAATGGCCAGGACGAGCCACCGATGGTACGAAAACTGTGGAAGGTGGTTTGAACCAACCCGCTTACACGTGTGTGTCATACATAAAATAATTTAACGAGGGCGCTTCGGTCTTTTTTTTTTTTTTTTTTTTTTTTAACGACGCCCGGCGCTATCGTTTTGACAAGAGATGTGGGACAGTTGCGCAATCTGCGTGAAGTTGTTTTTTTTTTCGGCCACACAGTTCGGGTACTAATACTCAAAGAAAAATGAGAATAAATTTGGGAAAAAAAAAAACGAAAAATCATTGTTCTAAAAAATAATTTTTACAATAATTTGAAGTTTATGTGTGAAATGAATTTGAGAAGTAAGAGAAAGAGGGAGAGAGAGTGAGTAAACGTGCCATTCGAGATCCCGTGAATATTACAAAAATAAAAAAGAGGTTGATGGAAAAAAATAATTTCTTTACAAGAAATAATAATTTAAACTATAAGCATGAAATAAATTTAAATATAGAGAACGAGTGAGAGAGAGAGATAGAAAGAGCATCAGGTGACTGAAGGTACAATTCGAGGCACCATAGACGAGACAAAAATAAGAGGAGGCTCCGTAAGATGGCAAAAAAAAACATTTCTTCACGAAAAATAATATCATTATTATTATTAAAATAATAATTCAAACTATACCCGTGAAATAAATTTGGAGATGGAGAACGAGCAAAAGAGAGAGAAAGAGAGTGTCACTCAAAAATAAAACTCCAAAGGTACCATTCGAGGCACCGTTGCCAAAATAATAAGACACTCTCTATACGATGATAAAAAAAAATTGTTTACAAAAATAATAATTTGAACCAGACTCGTGAAATAAATTTTAATATGGATAGCGAGAAAACGAGATAGAGAGAAAGAGAGAGAGAGAGAGAGTATCGCGTAACTGAAGGTACAATGGCACATTGACACACAATACGCGGAGGCTGCGCGACCCACGGGCGCTGCTGCATGTATATAAATCGACGAGGCGCGAAAGTGCCGGGGCGAGTCTCCTCGGATCGTTGTCATTCGGCTGAATGGGTAACATCGCCTCATTAACCCAATTAACCAACGGAGCTTAATGACACGCACTTTTTGCGAGCACGCGAGCGAATTAATGGCCTCGGGGCTCGGTGTGAGATCCGTCGTCGTCGTTGTCGTCGTCGTCGTCGTCTGAGAGCGCGAGACTCGACGACCAACAGTTTCGCATAACGTATAACCCAACGTTATGTGAAATAACGCAAACGTAGTCGTGATACGAACGATGAACCGCTGTGAAAAGGTATATCAACGATTTTAAAGAAAAAAGTGAAAAAAAAAATGCAATTTTCTTTATTCTGTTTTTTATTTTTTATTTTTTATTTTTTTGCTCGTTCGCTCGGCTTGCACGTATGTGACTTTTGTCCGTTTCACACGTTTCTTCATGGATTATTATCGCGAATTATTATCACCCTCGTTTGGAAATATTCCGCGTTTTTTTTTGCATCCAATTATTATTCGTATTAAAGATATTTTTATTATTTTCATATTATTTTTTGAAAGAATTTATGAGTGAAAATGTCGAGACGTCGACGAGTGCAACGTCGACTGATCAGTTCAATTATTCAAGTGGATGAGTCAATTATCATCACACCAGTTTCAATTTAAAAAAAATTTTGATTATTATTTTTTCGTTATTTTATTATTTCTTGATAAAAATAAGAATTATTTCGCAAAAACTCATGATTAAAAGATGTAAGATTTCGACTGGGTAAATTATCATCCAGGGGCGTTTGAAAAAATTATTTTTTTCTTCAAAAATCCATTTATCATTGCTTCGATTTTTTATTTAAAAAACATATAAAATGATAAAAATTATTTTGAAACATTTTGGAGTGAAAATTTCGAGATTTTCGAGAATTCAAGGTCAATGGGTTAATGCTACGCGTCGAATATTGTCAATGACCATATTTGGGGCTTGTCCAAACGACTTTGGTGTCCCTCGTTCGATTCGTCTTCGTTTTTGAAACCTTGCATTTGAAAAAATTGACTCGTCCAGAATTTTCTTGACCCAATTTGCTCGACGTTGAACATACTAACACGTAGGTCGTGAAACGTTGGACCCGACGAACCGTGTATATCATATCATACACACACACACACACACACACATATATATATATATATATATATATATATATATATATATATATATATATATATGTATATATATATAGAGTAATAGTCGCCAAACTTCGATGCACGAGCGATGTAGCGCATACAATGCACCGTGGAGAGTATCGCAGTGCGGTGCACATAGTGTCGGTGCGAACACTCGGTCCAAGGTCCGCTTTGGAGTCCGCGAAGCCCACAACGGCAAACGACATTACCTTACCCCCTATTTCCTCCCCCACACTCCCCCCATCCCGCTTATGCATATAAATCAAGGACTCGGGCCGAGAGCGCTCTTTGGCTTTTCCCGGCGATTATAATGAGGCTTTGAAGGCGCGCCACTTTTTTTTTCTTTCTTTCTTTCTTTTTATTTTTTTATTTAGCGTACCGATCCCGAGGCGTCGGACGTTGCTGCATATCAGACGCAAGCTTTTTATCAGCCGTTTTCTCTTTTTTCATTTTGCCCCAATCTCGACGGTCAATTTTTACACCGTCTTGTTTTCCCAATTTTTGTTTTTTTTTTATCTTTTGTAACACAAGGGAAGAGATTGATTTTGTGTTGTTCTGTGATTGTATTTGGAAAAATTTTTTTTTTTGAGACAATAATTCGTGTCTCAAATTTTCAATTTTGGAACAAGTTATGATTTAATGAAAATCGATATTGAATAAAAATTGTTTTTTTTTTAGAGAAATTATTATTTATGAAAAATTGTTATTTTAGAAAAATGGTTAGTCAAGATAAATTTCTATTTAATAAAATTTATCATCCATTAATAAAAATGAATATTCATGTGAAATTATTGTTTAATGAAAATTAATATTCAATAAAAATCATTATTGACGTGAAATAATCATTTAATAAAAATTATTAGTCAATACAACTTATTATCCAATAAAACTTATCATTTAACAAAAATGCTCGTGCTTACTTTTAAATAATTTAATCTCAAGATCAATGGACCAATCATACGTTTGTGTGTTTGTGAAAAAATTAAAACGAATCTGTGTGAATTCCCAAGAGGATGAAAATGCGATCATTCAATGACTCTCGTGCCACAGTTCAATCACAGTGATGACGTACGACAATCCACACACACACACACACACACACACACACACACACACACACACACACACACACACACACACACACACACACACACACACATGAGCATACATAGGTACACGTGCTCGCGTATATCGATGAGCGTGTTCGATATCACAGTTCGGATTCGAATCTCGATATCCCGGGCAATCGCGTGCCAGAGGTTTCGTGCTTTCCTTCGATAAAGGTTTTCAATTTTTTTTTTCATTTTTTTTTTTTTTTTTTTTTTTTTTTTTTTTTTTTTTTCATCGATGCCAATGGCCGCCATGGTGCATCCTACATTCCCCCCCTCCCCACTTTTCCAAAGAAATATCATACAAAGCCTCACGCATCGCGAAATAACGAGTTACTGGATATTTCGACTTTTTTTCGTTTTTTTTTTTCGTTTTAGTTTTTTTCTCTTTTTCTGCATCCTTTTGTTTCGATCTATCGCGCAGCTGACGGGCCACCGTCACAGACGAGACCATTGTTGCCTCCATTTCTTTCTCGCCTCTCAATAAAATGATAATAAAAATCGTGAAACACGAATATACCGGGATTCGAACTAGATCGCGTGAATCAGATTTGATCTCATCGGATCGATTATTCATCGTGTGCATTCAATGCACTTGCTCGTGCGATATATACGTTCAACGTTGATTCGTTCAGACTGCAATCTGCACATTTTCAATAATAACAATGATTCAAAAAATGAAAATAACAAGAATTCATTTTGAAAAGAAAAAAATCATTAAAAATTATTCATTTTTGTGGCAATGGTAACAAAAAAAGTAATACGCGAAACGATTTTCGCATTTTTTTCTAAAAAAAAACAATCAATACGTTTCTCACGTCGTTACTAAATATTTCACGAAAATTCCCTCATTCACAAATAACCAAACAAACCAAATAAATTAATACAACATTTACCGAATAAATTAATAGAACACCAAATATCCCCAAATCCAAAAAATCCCCAAAAATATCCCCAAAATTCTATTGTTCAAATTTCTAATCTCGATTTAAAAAAAAAACGTCGTTTCGACGCGTTCCATTGCAATTTTTGTTTTTTTTTTTTTTTTTGCATTCGCTTTTCGATCGGGTATTCCATTTTGCCCCTTACGAAATTGTCAAACGGTCGCAGTGGCGAGTCTATGGCGTTACCGCGACGAATCCGAGTCTCGTTGCGTGCGGAGTATATCTTTGAAGAAGTAAATGGACGTCGATGCGCTTCCGGCCGACGAGGAGGGACGGCGGGGGGGGGGGGGTAGTGGGTGGAGGGGTTCGGGGTAGTGGCAAATGGGAGGGTAGTACCGTGGGTTCTTTTACGTTTGCCAGGGCACACACAAGCCGGGGGATGAGATATGACATCGTTTGGGGAAGGTTCTCTCTATGTTGCGAAGCCCGAGTTTCACTCGCAGCCAGCCATCGAGCCAGCCAGCCGAGAGCCAGCCAACAAACCAGCCACCGGGAGGCGCTCCCTTTCACCCTCTCTCTCTCTCTCTCTCTCTCTCTCTCTCTCTCTCTCTCTCTCTCTCTATCTCTATCTCTCTCTCTCAGTGTGTTCGCGTCGACGTGCGAGCCTCGCCTCGCGGGGTCGACGAGAGGACGTTGCTCTCGACTGCGGACCCGAAGAACCGGCTTTATGTACTCCGAATACGTAAGCTTCGACCCTACCCCGCATGACTTTGTGGTGTCGCCACGGTCTTCCGAGATTTCCACGTGACCACACGCAGCGGCTTTCGGTGTGCTTTATGATTTTCATTCAAACATTTTTATGATTTTTATTTTTTTTTGTTATCATCGTCATTTTTTATTCAAGGGTGGAAATCGATAGAACGATCAGTGTTCGAGATGGGTGGGGCTCGGCAATGTTACGAACGGTCGCGACGTTGAATGACATTGCAGCGAACCGTCGAAAATTCGGAATGACATTGTGAAGAACGTACAATATTCCGAACGCCTAACAGTCGCCGGGGTTTTCAACGTTTCCCCGACTTTCGAACTTCCCCCCACGCGTTGATTATCAAAGTTAGATGTATGCCGTCGGGGACTTTTTTGTAGAAAATTCAATTCTCCGCAACATTGTTTATGTGAACTTTTGGTCTACATGGCGTTGCTCATCCAGCGTTTGCACGGGAAGGTGAAAACAATGAGGGAATGCATTTTTATGTTCCCGTGCCAACGCTGGCTAAACAACGCGATGCAGATCAAAAACTTGTATAAACAATGTTGTAGAAAATTGAATTTCCTACGAAAAAGGTCGTGACGGCATACACCTTACATCGATAGTTTACGCGTGGGATAGCTCGAAAGTCCGGCAATGTGGAAAAACCGCGCGACCAACGTGACGTTCGGAATTATGTACGTTCGTTTTCGCCGCGTTCGAAGCGTCGCCCGTTCTGACTTTCGTTCGTTCTCCAACATCGACCGTTCGGAATTTCAAGCCTGACCCTAACGCATCCAGTTTGACGCTAGAGGGTGGAGTGAGCATTTTCTTTCTCACTTATTTCTCATTTGACGTCACAGCCATGATTGGTAACGTGATCGACGATTTTTTGATGAAGCACCGCGACTTACTCGGGTGGTTCGCATTTTGTCTCGCAACGTCCGAACGACGAAAGTGGAAGCTGCTGCTGCTGCCGGTCTGGGATAATTCGTCACACTCAAATTACGACGGTGAGCGTCGGTCGGACGCGCCCGAAGCACCCTCCCAGCAAGTCTCGTATCACCGGAGCTCTGACACGCGAAAACATTTGTCTTAGTCTCACGGTTCTACGGAAACAATATCCTCGGGGTCTGTTTGAGCCAAGCAGAGGGCGAGGGGGAGGGACGAACGATGATCAAGAATCCGGATTCATCTGGTCGTTGCGTTGCTAATGAGAATCTCACGACAACGTAATAACGTCATCGGTTGAACGATGTTTCCCAATTATTAACAACGTCCTTCGAATTATTCATCGATCGTGCATAGCCAACGAAAAAAAAAAAATTGCGGAAAAAACAAAATACAGAAGGCCAAAAAAAAATAATGTTGAAGTATCGAAATCGAATTTTCGCCACGGGGTGTATCGATGATCGGCTGTTCCACAACCCAACGGTGCATCTTCGACGTCGAATTCCCCAATGGATCCCCACCGTTCCACCGTCACGTCGATTTTTTTTCATTTTTTTACCGATATCGAATTACCAAGATGCCTTTGTTCTCGGTACACTTGACTCTGATCGAAAAAAAAAAATGAAATAATGAAAAAAAGGTGGAATTAAAAATAAAAAATAGATATATTTTCATTTTCACAATTTGATAATCGATAAAACGAATCTACGTGTTCGTTGAACCGTTATCAACTTAAATAAATCACCTTATTAAAAAAATAATAATTATTATTATCATTATTATGATAAATGCATGACGACCCATTTTTTTTTATTACTCGATCTTTAATTTACTCGAGATCGTTAGAACCTCGTGACCTCTTGAATGACGAATCAACAACGTAGACTATTTGCATATGAAATGCAATATATCCTTTGCAACAGCGATCAATCGACGGAATCATCATCGAAATTGGCATAGCCTATAGCTCATCCCTTGTGGTCGACGCACATCACATATAATGCATATATACACACATGTATCCACGCTAAGCAGCATTTCAATCTACAACGTGAAATCGGAGGTCCTGAAACAAATCACAGTTGTTCGTTCCTAAAACCACCTATTGCAAATTACAAATTCACATTTTTATTGAACAAATGCTCGAATCCTGATCCACATCCCACAAGATTCAGCGCGAAAGAAGACGTCCGAGGGGTGAGAGCCTGGAGGGTTGAAAGGGGTAGGAGCGTCTCATTCCTCGTCGAGGAGCTACGTCGGAGGCAGGTGCCCACGGCGATGGTTGTACTCCTCGTGTACATCGTCGTATCACTTATATATATACACATCTATATCTATATACGCCTACATACATATGTATGGCGTATCCTCGTTATATTGGCTCGGCATAACTCCCGGGGGCGATATGCCCCCCCCCCGCCCCTTCCTCGCCACTAGCTAGAGAGGGTGGAAAGGAGGGGAGCGTACTGCAATGTCGATCCGTCTGTCGGAAATTAGTTTATCCATATGGATCAGGATCGTCTGTCTCATCGTACAACCTTCCTTCACTTCCGTCAACGTTTCATTTCGTTCTTGCCAACTCTCCCTCCCCACCCCTCCCCCCTTTCCGTACCGAGTCACGCAGGGTTCCTCACTACAATATCACGACGTGCATGTCTATATCTTCTTTGCTTTTCAGTTCAATGGCTCTGCAGTGGAGCGTGAGGGGCGGAAGGTGCAGGGCGGGTTGGGGGAGGGGGTGGAGGGGTTGTTTCACGGATCATCGTGATGCCGCACATCGACGATGGTTTAGCACCCGCGGAAGGTTGTTGAAACGACGATCCTCGTCGTAGGCGTAGTCGTTCCACTCAGTCGCAGTAGTACGAGTCGCTATTCTCCCCGACGTCTGTTTGCATTTCAATGCTTGCCCGCTCGTCGCGCATCATCCGAGCCTCCCCCCTTCCTGACCCCTGACCCCTACCTCCGCCCAACTCTTGCTTGCACCGACGACCACGATGTACAACCGTCCGATCGTCCATCCGGTCGACCATTGAATTATCCGAACCACCACACAGTGTCGACGTTGTCGAGCTGTTCTCTGGTTGACGTCTTTGGGAATGGTGGCTACTTGACTTAGGCCAGCTTACCTCCTCCCAGTTTGACCCGTCTAGGTTCTGTTGATCCCAGTTTACCATCCTGTCGCGATGGCGATTTATATCTATATTTATGATGGGTTAAAGTAGTATGCCACAAACTGTAAGAGTCAAGGCAAGCCTAGGATACACCATCTCCTGATTGAGGTACGTAGTACTTTGATGTGACAACGTCGCGTGTTTATGATGTCGATTAGTGAGAGTGAGAGAGAAGATGGGAAAGAAACGCGCAACGTTGCCATGTCTACTGGTTCACGACCAACTCCTGATATAAACTGTATTTTCCCGATGTTTATTTGCTTATTATTATCATCGCAGTCTCCTGATCTCTACTGCCAAGTGCTCAAAATGTTCTCCGGATATTTAACTTGCAGCTCAAGTGTTTTCATCAAAATCTAACGAGGACTTTTTGTATTATATCAAATTGAGCGTGATTATCCACAAGGCTCCATGTTAAACGTGTGAAAATAAAAGTGTTGATATCTTTTTTCTCGCGCTCCGGAAAGCCATAAAAATTTAACTGAACCTTTTTCTTATCAATATCTATAAGTAGGTCAAGTTTCATGAAAATCTGACGAGGAACTCTCTTATGGAGGGTACTACCTTAATCTAGAAACTTTCTGCAATCATTTGGGATGAGTCATCGTAACCTAGAAATTTTTTTCTTCTCGTGCATCCGTCCAGTGAAATAATTCGCGTTTTTCTCGACGGATTCCATGAACTTCGTGACGTATTCATCGTCAAGAACAATGAAAATAACTTCGTGAGCCCTACGTCCGATGTGTCTCGTCGAGTTACCAGCTAGAACACGATATATCACAACGACGTCGACCCCGAAATATCCCAATGCGACAAAAGCTCGCCGTTATCGCAATAATTTTCGTGGAATTTTTGGATCTGGTTGCCAAGGAACCCTTCGACCGACCATATCGATTTTTTCCATTTATGCTGATTAATTGATTCCTCGGATGAATAATTTTCCTCGAATTCCATTCTCAATGAGATGAAAATTCGTCGAAAATTCTTCGCCGGTTGAAACGACGATGTCGAATCCGAAACAATCTGATCGTTATTCACTTCGTTACAATAAAATCAATGCCCCGAATTATTTAAATCTGAAAAACCGTGATTTCTGGACCACGACTTCTTGTTTTCCGTCGTCTCGTTAAATTCAATATGTCAAAATGCAGGAACGTAAAAAAAAAAAAAAAACGTATGGGGCGGTAAATTTTCATTGCTTCGTTCCGGGGGTTGGGACAGGAGGAAAATGGATGAGGTTCGTTAATTCGTGGGAGAGGTGTAGACGCGTCGAAGGAAACTACCAGGGACCAGTCGGGGAAGTGGAGGGGGGGGGGGGCAGATGGCGAAGCCCGAACCGTGACAAATAAACCCGACGTTGATAGCACGAGCTAGTGGTCGTCGGTGCGATGGATAATAGTCTCGTTAGTCGATTCGGTTGGGCGGAATTTGATTAGCAGCCAGCAGCGAGGCTGAATTAAAGTTGTAAATAAAAATGCATATATATCTATATATATAGCTATTCATTATCGCTATATTTTCGCATGTCCAATTTTTTTTTAAACGCTTCTCCCCCGGCTACGGTTTTTAGGATCCATTTGTTATTCACTCGTTTCGACGTTTCAATCCGAATCTACAAACTTTTCTGATTAATCATTTTGTTTTTTCGTTTGTTTTGTTTGTTTGTTAGTTTTTTTTTTATTTTTTTTTGTTCAGGATTCGCTTCGGACAAACTGATAGCAGCGGATAGAGACGTGTGTGCGTGTTTGTACGCATGTGTGTGGGAAGCTGTAGCGTCGTATATTATGTCCGTTGAAGCAGCATCGCCATGGGCCCCGGTAATGAACTGTCTCGTTCATTAAACCCCACTCGCACTCCAACTCCCCATGATAAATCTGTTTCGAGATAATTAAAGAACAAAACACACGGGCAGCATCGTCGAAGCACGTGGGCGAAACGCTCGCCCGTGTATCGTCGAATTAGACGGGTAAACAATTTGTCATCAAGTACGAGAAACTAGAGTTATTTGAAAATTTTCATGCAGAACGAATATAATTTAATCATATATGTAATTTTGATACATTGAATATCGTGCCAGTCTTGCATGTGGGAATTCATATTTTTATACGTATATATATATATACGTATGTATATTCTCTCTTTTATAAATGCAAAGGTTTCGAACGATTGAGGGGAAAGGGGGGGGGGGGGGGTGGGGGTTATCGTAGAGTGCGACGGTTGTGAGAGAGCTCATAAGCCCCGATCAATACAATCCTATTCAAGACTGTTCCAATCGAGCGGGGCGAAAAGGGAAGGGGGGAGGGTGGGGGGTGGGGGTCGAAACGATGGATCAACCGAGAACCAAGTTCAGTCGTACTTACACTGATGGGGAACGAGAAACTTTACCGTTCGATCTCACTAACGTCCGACGAAAGAAGGACGAACAAAATGAAAAAAAAAAAAAAAAAAAAACGAATAATAATAATTATCGAAAAGTCCGCGGAAATTCCATTTTCAATTCTTGCGCTTCGAGAGTAACGAAAAAAAAAAAAAAATCTATGTATATATGTATACATATATGTTCTGCGTTTTAATCCGATATGAGGAGGTAGAAAAAAAAATAGAAATTCATTTTTCAATCAAAATATCGTAATTAGTTTCGAGGGTTATTTTTTCGTTTTTAATAAGGCAATTAGCGTCGATGGAAAATTTTCCAAATTCTCCGATTGCGCACGTCGAATTATGTAAATTAGTTATGACAGGATATAATTGATCGTCATGGTCCAATAAAACGAGGGTTAAAAAAAAAAATAGAAAATTAAAATCAGAAGCAAAAATCGAAATTATCTTCGAAGTTTTCTTTTTCGAAATTAAATACGTCGATCAACGTGAATGGAAAGATTTTCTGAATTCTCCGATTGCACCGAAAGTCGAAAAACCACGATCCTCGCCTTCGTCTTCAAGATTCATGATTTTGTCCTATCATAATTTCAACCCAACCAATTCCTCAAAATTTCATAAAATAAATTCTGCGAAAAAATTCAACGAAAAAATAAAATGGATGATAAAATTGAAAAAAAAAAAAATGATTAAAATTAGTTTGGAAGCTTTGAATTTGTTGTTTCTGAGTCTGTCATCGTTGTCGAAAAAAAAAAAAATTGGTTTCGACGATGATAGTAATCCAGGAGGCAATCGACCCGGTGGACGGGGTGCCCCGACGGCCTCTGCCACCCCCGAACCCCTTACCGTCGTTGTAAACCCGTGGGCTTGTTCGCGCGCCAAATTAACAACGTGCCGTAATTGTTTCCCGGTGCGGTGTTGGATGGCCGAGCAGACGGGCCGGATAGATAGGTACTTAGCCGAGGTCTGGCACTGGCGATGGCATGCGTCGGGAGTGGTTTTCGCGGTGGAAAGCCATCCTCTCCTCCCCTCCCCCCCCCCCCACACACGACACGCCCGAATGGACCAGCGAACTGCGTGGAACGTAGAACGGGGGCGCACGAGGCGCGCGCGAGAGCTTCGTCGAGACGCGTGTGCTTACGGCCTGATTGATGGATGTGACGCTCTCACGCGATGGCTCATTATTGGTTCCATCGTGTCAGGGGTTTGGTAGTACTCAAGCCTCATGGAGACCCATTCGAATCTTCGTCGACGGCGGGAGGGACCGCCGTTATTGAACGAATCACAGAATCATTCGACATCGTCAAGGTTTCGCGATAAATCAACGTTGGGCGATTGGAATTGATTGACCAACTACCTGAGGCCCAGGAGGGGGGCTCTCGGCAATGTTACGAACGGTCGCGGCGTAGAATGACATTGCAGCGAATCGTCGAAAATTCACGAATGACATTGTGGAGAACGTACAATATTCCGAATGCCTAACAGTCGCCGGGGTTTTCAACGTTTCCCCGACTTTCGAACTTCCCCCCCCCACGCGTTGATTATCAAAGTTAGATGTATGCCGTCGGGGACTTTTTTGTAGGAAATTCAATTCTCCGCAACATTGTTTATGTGAACTTTTCGTCTACATGGCGTTGTTCGTCCAGCGTTTGGACGGGAAGGTAGAAACAATGAGGAAATGCATTTTTATGTTTTCGTGCCAACGCTGGATAAACAACGCGATGCAGACCGAAAGTTTAAATGAACAATGTTGTGGGGAATTGAATTTCCGACGAAAAAGGTCCTTACGGCATGAATCTAACAATGATAGTTTACGCGTGAGATAGCTCGAAAGTCAGGCAATCACTCCCCCAACTGCGTGTCTATTGCCTTTACCACTTCCTTCATCGATATATCGAAAATACAAAAATTAATTTTCACGATAAACAAAATAAAATTGCGTCTCAACGAGTCCGATAAATCGTCGGGATCGTCTTCGAGGTTTCCCACAGCGGCAGATGTCTTGGCACGTGGCCATTTTTCATTCGCTAATACGGAAAAATAGTCCATCGACGTTACCCTTCCTCCTCCTCCTCCTCTTCGGCTCTCAACCGAGACTCAGACCGAGCCATTTGATATGGCCGATAAAGCACCGAGGTTAGGAAAAGAAGGATGCTACAAAAATAACGAAAAAAAATATATATGAAAATAAAAAAAATCAAGCTTGGCCACTAAAGTTCAACGCCGAGGGCGTCCGCATAGGCCCGCTTAGCCCTGGCAACGCGATAAAAGTTCTTACCCATTTTTTTTTTCATTTTTTTTTACGTCCGTTGTTGTTCTCCCTCCTTCGCCCTCTTCGGGTTATAAAGCGGTTGGGCGAAAAAAAAAAATGAACACGAGGCGGGTATATCGAAGCTGGGGAGGGAGGGGGGGGGGCAGTTTAGCCATCTCAGTCATCCCCCGGTTAATTCACGACCGTCGAAGCTTTTACGTCGAGAGACGAAAAAAAAAAAAAAAAAAAAAAAATTGCAAAAAAATTCAAGCGAGAAAACGAAAACAAACTCTCTCATTAAACACAATCTCGGAAAATTAGAAGCAAAGAGGAGAACGTACGTTGAGATAAGGTTGCAAAAAAAAAACAACAAAAATTAACTAAAAGAAGAAGAAAAAAATTAGGAAAAAAAAAATAAACAAATAAAACGAACCAAAAGTGAAGGGAAGAATTGTTGTTGTGTTCCACGTGAACGTGAACGTAAATGCCACAATAAAGTTGGTATTGAGAGTTCGTGGACCGTGAAAAGCGAGTAAGAAGGTTTTTGGTCGTCGTTGCCGTGGTTACCTCGGCGAAAATGAAAAAAAAAAAAAAAAACCAAAAAACCAGAAAAAACCAAAAAAAAAGAAGAAAAAAAAAGATAAAACGAGTAAGCAAACTCAACGCACGAGGGAATAAACGGGAGAACGAGAAAAACCCGGAGAAAAAATAGAAGAGGAAGAAAAAAAAAAAATTCGTGATTCAGCCGAAATCCTCTCAGCCCCCTGCCCCCACCACCCTCCCCCTCCTCGACGGTCCGCAGTCACACAGTGGAGTTTTTGCGAATGGAGGTTATAATATAATAGTCGGACAAACGTTGAAAGGAGTTTTATTCTTCGTTAAGCTTCTTAAGACGGAAAATAACGCGAGCAGCGAGCTTAATGTTATTTTTTTTTGTTGTTTTTGTTTGTTCTTAAATTTTATTTCGTCCTTTCATGCCGTAGCGAGGAGCCCGACGGTAGCTTGAAGCTTTTCGCGCGTAGCTAGCTACGTTTTTGTCAACACGCAAAGAAAAAAAAAAAAAAAGAACGAATAAATAAAGAAATCCGTTGACATTTTAATTTCAGGAAACTTAAAGAGGGGGTTGTCTGTTGGACGGCTATTTTCGGGTGGCTTTTCAGCATTTACTTTCAAAAACATTTCTTGCTGATTTATCGCAATCAAAATACATGATAAATAGTTGTAGCGAATATGTTAATCGATAATATCTACTATTGGATGATGCTCGCTTTTTTTTTGTCACAAACAATTAAATCTTCAATGTGACTTCTTGGAAAAAACAAAAACCAGGCACATTTGTATCTGGAAGATGAGTCGCTGTCGCTTGAACCAGAATCTCATTTGAATTTTTTTTTTTTTGCCAAATTGAACTATTCCGAAAATTTTACGAAAAAAAAAATTCATTTATCTTTCTCTCCTTCTTCTCTCTCTCTCTAATCTCACTCTTTCACTCGCCTTCCCCCCACCCTCTCGACATTTCCTTCACTCCGTCTGTCAGCGAACGCGATGATCGATCAAACGTCAAATCCGTAACTCTCCTTCCGCCCGTCCAATCCATTTTTCGACCATCAACTTTCTCGCAAAAATTGCGCGAGAGCCGAGGGTAAAAACCGCGGGCCGGACCTCGAGGCGCGGAAGCATAACCACGTGAATGAGAATTTTTGCGGCGGAGGTTAAAGCTTCTGAGGAATCACCTTCGGGTCTTCGGGTTTGCCGTCAAGCATGACTTCCAATGACCTGGTAGGTTGCCAGAAGCGTGGAACGTTTCCGTTGGATGCTGCGAGATGGGAGAGAGAGTCGGGTGAGAAAAAATAATGGGTAGAGGGTGGAAAAAAGGAGGCGAAAGAAATAAATAAAAAATAAGGAAAAAAAAATAAATACATATATATACATGGACGGTCGAGGAATGTTCGCTTTTAAGGTATAAGGAAGAACCCTTGTACATTCGAACCGACGTCAGCCATTTTCTTTACCTTTTCTCACCCTTTCCCTCACTCACGTGTGCATCTGTTTTTTTTTTGTTTTTTTTTACTTTCGTTTTTTTTTTTTTTTTTTTCACTGCAACGACGACCCCCCGTCCCCCTTAACCCGGCGTCGGCCACCGAGGCTCTCGCCTTCCTGCCTTTGCGCCTCAAAGACGTGAAATTCAGTGAAAATTCGCGCTCACGTACTTGGCCACTTTAAGGGAGGAGCTGTTCAACGTGACACGAATACAAGAAGCCTGGCGTCTGGGCCAAGTGTGTGTGTATGTGTGTGTTTGTGTGTTTGAGTGTCTGTGTGTGTGTGTGTGTGTGTGTGTGTGTGCACCTTGAGACTCCACGAGGCTTTCTCATCTCTCATTGCCGTCCCGGGGGGTCACGAAAAATCGATGTTGCATTTTCGACTGGGGCGATATGTCCCGTGGATCCGCGACAAATGTTATCCATCGGCATCGAGACACCCAACGCGACGGTTCGGTTTCAATGTCACCGACGAGCGACGGAAACGTTTTTTTATTTTTCTTACCCCATTTTTCACGTTGAACTTTATCGGAAAAGAAAAGAAAAAAAAAACAATAGTGTTATTTAAGGGAGCTGAGTCGCCTGAAAAATAGAATTTGTTTGTTTTTTTTTCGTGACATGATCAATTCAAATTTGAAATCTATTTTAAATTTGGATTCTTCAGATGATTCAGCCCCCTTAATTGAAAGAAGACTGAATACAAGAATAAATAATTATAATCGTATAAAAAGAATTTAAATTACGCGTTAATGTTGTGAAATATTTTTTATTCCTTTTTTTGTTCTTTTTTTTTTAATGAGTCCCCATTGAAATCCGGTGGCTGGTCGCGCGGTATTCCGGTTCACAAAGTGAAACTGGAATATTTGGCCGGTTCGCTCTCGTCCACGTCCGACTCGCGTTTTCCCTTTTGAACGCAACCGACCAATTTATTTGCTCGTTAAAGCATTATTTCATCAAGGAAATACGTTTGAACCGTCATTAACCCGCGAATGTTATATACCGCATTTAACTGGTCCTGGGTTTTATCCGACCGACGATTTGTCAAAAGACCGTAAACGAAATCCATCGTGAGTTATCAAAACAGTCAATTATACTCGGGGGCTAGCTTCTGTTTCGAATAAAATCCGTTCGGAACATTATACGATCGAACGAATATAAACGAATTTCACGGGCGATGATAATTCGCCGGGGAACGTCGTTCGGTAAAGTCGAAAATATAACATATTTCGATATATGTACAACGATTTTGTAATTGATTCACAATCGTCACGTTGTTTTTCATTTCGTTGATGTACGTCGTGGCCTTATATCGAAATTTTGGGTTTTTCTTCCGTTGTGGTGGCACTTTTCGTTTGGAAATTGTTTCTTCGATCGCACAACGCAATTTTTCAATTTCATTTTTTCAACGCAATCGTAACATCAAAATTACTCTCCATGAAAACGCATAAGAAAGAAACCCTCCCCCCCCCTTCCCCCAAAAAAAAGAAAATAAGAATGAAAATCTTTCCCCAATTTCCCAATTAACAGAATCGACTAAAAAAAAAACAAAAATAAAATTTAAATCTTCACCCAATTCCCAAAATAACAAATTCTATTAAAAAAAAAAACAAAAATATATATTAAATCTTCACCCAATTCCCGAAATAACACATTCGAATAAAAAAAAAACAAAAATAAAAATTAAATCTTCACCTAATTCCCCAAAATAACACATTCCACTGAATAAAAAAAAAACATCAATAAAAATTAAATCTTTACCGAATTTCCCAAATAACACATTCGACTGAAAAAAAAAAAACGAAACCAAAAAAAACTCCTCAATTTTTCCACAAGCCCATGATATCCGTATTCACCCACGCGGGGGTTGGTCATAGTCCACGGTTTTCCAACATTGCGAACGGTGGGCTCAAGAGAGAGAGAGAGAGAGAGAGAGAGAGAGAGACCATTGGGTGTTTGCCAAAGCAACCATAAAACGCGATTACCCAGAGGATCTCGCATGAATAGCCGAGAACCGCGCAGCACATTCGCGTGGCAGTTGCGTGTCATCGGGGTCGCCATCCACCTTCGTTGTACGTATCACCGTAATGAGTAACATATACATGTATATATATATATACATATAAACACACACAGACATACGTGTATCGAGTGTAGTCATGTTGGTTAGGAAAATTACGAGCAGGAAGCCTAGCCTCGTCGTTTCATATGTCTGTGTGTGAGTTTGTGCGTGTGTAGATGGTCCCAACAAACACCGATACGTCGCCAATCCGCTGAATATGGTCGTACACACATCGTTGAATTTCATCGTGTGTGTGTGCATTCGCGATATATATATATATACGACAAACGTGTGTCGTTCGTGTACGATCGTCGAAAGCTCCAAGTCCGGTCCTCAACCGGATTGCATACGTATCGTTTCGCATTGCACCGTACAATTCGCACACTTGCCAACGATTTATGCGAACACACAGCCGCATCGGAGAATCCTATTCCCATTCGGACAAACCCCTTGCCCCCATCCCCCTCCCCCTCGCCTCAAAATCAATTGGCAACAAATAGGGCTTTTCGCATTGTCGCGGTACTGGACAATCTTCCACGAAGGTTTCGAAGGTTCACGACTATGTGAACTATGTGAAACGTTTGCCTGGATGTCCGATTACACGAAATTCGATGACCCCCCACGAAATTCGATTGATTGGTGGAAATTGATGGGGTTCTTAATTATATATAGACTATATGAATAGACTATATATAGTCTATATATAATCTATATATAAACTATATATGCCCAATCCCATATATAGATTTTATATAATTTTTTTACTCGGGTCACAAAAATTCAAAACTTTTCTTCACAGCCCTCTTAGATAATCTTAAAAGTTTTTAATTTCTCTAACGGTTGTAGAAGATCCAAAAATTCTGAAAAAAATCAGGGGTGTTTCTGGGGTGAAATGGAAGCTGAAAAAAAATCACGACTTCAATCGTCGGAGATTAGGTTTTGATCGTCCGATTTGGAAAAAAAAAAAAAATAGTTGCAATCTCCACTCTGAAATTTTTGCCAACTTCATTTTTTGGCCTCCCGAAAGCATGAAAAAAAAATCAAAGTTTTTAATTATGTCGGAATACGAGTTTCTCCATTTGGGGATAGTTTTGAATTTCTCTGAGGGTTGTAGGTGATCCGAAAATTTGGAAAAAAATCAGGGGTGTTTTTGGGATGAAATGGAAACCGAAAAAAATCATGAACTGGGTCAGCGGGGATCAATCCCATATATAGGTTATATATAGATTTTTTTACTTGGGGTTGCGTCATTGACAAAATTGGGAAAATCGATGGGGTGGTGTGTGCGACGAGGTTTCAAGGGTGCGTAGCTCGGTGGAGAAACTTCCGAGTGTCGCACACATTGGCGCAGTGAGCTTTGCGTTGCGGTCTCGGGGCGGATCAGGGGGCAATGGGGCGGGGATCGAGAAGGGGAGGGGAGGGTCGTCGGAAGCAAGCCGAAACTACGGATCGGGGATGAAACCGTCGAGGCTCGATTCCGCGAGGGATTGTCCTGCAGGACTTAACTCCGCGTCACTCAGCCGCGGTATTAACCGCAGCAGTTGGAGAATATGGAGTCGTGGGGTCGGGAAGGGGAGGGGGGCGCATGCCGCGGGTAGATTGAGACGAGGACGGAAGTCAATCACGAAGCGGTTGGGGCTCTGCGGTCAAACACGACTTTGGACATTCGGGCTTGAGCAAATTGCTCGAAACAACGTCTTTTACTTGGAATTGTTTTTTTTTTTTATTCGTCTAGTTTGCGGTATTTTTTTTTTCACTTCAAAGTTTGTCATTGCATTTTTTTCCTGACTTTTTTCCAGGGTTGGAAAACATTGATATTACTCATTGCTCATGGTAAACTTCTTCTCTTGAATGATCGATGAGGAATAAATATTGTGATCTTGAAAAAATCCAGAGGAACCAAAAATTATCAACTCCACATTTTTTCATTTTTTTTTGTTGTGGTTTGTGGTATTTCTTTTTTTTCAAAGTTTATCATCGCATTTTTTTTCCTGACTTTTTTGGCTTTTCCCGGGGTGGACGATATTAATATTAGTCGTTGCTCATGGTGAACTTTGTCTCTCGAATTATCGATGAGAAATAAATATGACCTTGTGACCTTGAACAATTCCAGATGAAACAAAAATTATCAAATCCACATTTTTCCATTATCAGACAAGAAAAAAATAATGTTCGTCGTGCATTATTGTTATGTAATTAATATTGTTCTTCATTATTCTTCGTGACCTTGAGATGAATTTGATTATGATCTAACGTTCGATGGTTTTTTTTTGGAATTTTTTTCCAGGGGTGGACACGGCGTACGATGGTCAGGGATGCTTGGACGAACGACGGTGGGAAAGGCTGGTGGCGATGGTGGTCCAGGCTGGGCGGATTGTTGGCGATGGCGACCGTCATGTCGTGTTTCGTCGTTCCGCTTCCGGTCGCTCAGGCCAATCCGGACGCGAAACGTCTATACGACGATCTTCTGTCCAATTACAATCGGCTCATACGGCCCGTCGGCAATAACAGCGATCGTCTCACTGTCAAAATGGGATTGCGTCTGTCTCAACTCATCGACGTCGTAAGTATATATATATTTATATATATATATATAAACATATTTTTCTATTTTTTCTATTTTTTTTCATTATTATATTTATTTATTTTTTTACGTCGTTTCGGAATTTCAAGCCCAACCCAAAAGCGCGCTGCTAAGAACGCCGACAAACGTCGGTCCACGTATAACCAACAACGAAAAAAAAAAAAAAAAAAAAAAAATTATCGACAATCGCCGGTTGCGCGTCATTTCGTCGTCCGAATCTGCGCGTACCGCGCGCATCGTTAACCGTTGTAACGACCCGAAATCCGGGTGCGGAAAGTCTCCGGGCGATCGAGGCAATAACTTTTTTTCTTTTTTTTTTCTTCTTTCTTTTTTTATTATTTTTGTTCGCAAATGAGTTTATCTCACTCGGCGACGGAGCTTCTGTGGGTTATCGTTCGATCGGATGTATATACATATATATATATATATATATATATATATATATATATATATATATATATGTGTACAGTGATACGTTGTCCCATGTGATACAGAGCCAGGCCAGGAATATAACAAACGCCGTTACGATCGGTCGATGTGAGGGGGATAAAAAAAAATCCGAAGAAAAAGAAAAAAAAATTACATTCGGAGAATTCAGTAGCGGCACAAACGCCGAAATGGTGAAAAGCTATACTGAAATCGATTTTAACGTCGACGCTTTTTTTTTTGTTGTTTTTTTTTTGTTTTTTTTTTTGTGAGATCGGAATTTCGGGACTCGTGGGTAATTTGAGTCGGAACGACCGATGGATGACGAGCAACTTGATTCACATTGCGTTTTCACAATTTTCTTGCCTGCCGAAATTTCGCAATCGCAATAAAAAAAAAAATAATTATACGAAAGATCGAGAAACGACTGATTGTGAGCGAGGGTTAAAAAAATCGTCAGCTCAAAACGTCGATCATAAACTATATCGCTGGTGCTAATTGACCGTCGATGTTTGGCTGCCGATTTCTGGTGCGTCGATTATCGCGCGATTCCCGAGAAGTTTAAATTCGACGGGAATTAACTATAGCCTTCGGTTGGTTGTGGGATAGAGAGCATCGAGCTTGGTGCAAGCTCGATGCTCCACAGTTGGCTTATAGCTCACCCACGACCGGATGGGCGAACCAAGGGACGAGTCGGGGGTGGGGGGGGGGGGTGGAAGAGGGTTGCGCGTAATTAACGCCAAGTGGCCCCCTCTTGCGGTTTCGTAGAAACAGCTGCCGAGTACCATCGGCCCTGTATCCCAAAGCTCGATGAGCTTACCACGTTGAATAACCGATACATATATATATATATATAGTCACAGTAACAACCGTCACACAAAAATTCAAACAGGGTCAAGTGGACCAAATGAAGAAACATAATACTATAAATTCAGAATTGAACGAAAAAGTAAAAAAAAAAAAAAAAATAAACAAAAAAAACAAAACTTTACAAATGTTTGGTTATAAAAATTCGTCAAGTGTCTCTGATCTCGTTCGTGGACGAAAAGTTGGTCGAGGACAAAACTGTTCGTCGACTTGCATGTTCGTTTCGAAAAATCGATCGCTCACCAACGTTTTTGGCCCACTTTGCCTCGAGCGGCTGCCATTTCGAATGTGAAATAAAAAAAGAAATGAAAAAAAAATAAAAGATCGTACGTCCGTTTACCTCGTGGTCGAGCGTAAAACCAAGTCTTGGAAAGATCAAACTGCGACGGTTTTCCGGGGGACATTGGAATAACTCCCCCGAGCCCCACTGTCGCCACTTGAATTACCAGTAGCGTCGGATTGCCTTCCTTTTCCCACCCCCTCCCCCACCCCCTTTGCCCATCAACCCCACGGCTATCGCTCGACGGCGGTGCTTCCGTCACACAACCCCCCCCCCCCCGCGCCGCATCCTCGTTTCGATGTACGATAACGATGAGACATTTTTTTGCTCGTTAAGCTTCCCCCAATTCCCCACGCGCTGCGGTCTAGTTTGGAAATCGCGTCGACGGTTGGCCACATCTTCGTTGTCGTGGATTTTTTTCACGTACGTCATCCCCACCTCCAATCCACGGACGTAGGAAAAAGAAAAAATCCACGTACGAGAAATCTCGTACACGTTCCTGGATCGTTCGCCGCATTTCGCGTAACGTTTCCCAAGTGAAAAACTTATATATGATCTATATATAAACTATATACGGGATTGGAGCGTTCACCCCACCCTCCTTGTATTTGAAACTGCCGATCCTAAAATTTTCAAAAAATCAGAGTCCATAAAGCCTCGCTTGAACTCCACCGTCAAATCATATCCGAAGTCTTCGGTTCCACAGATTCCCAGAAATTAATTTTCAAATTGCGATCGACCAGAAACAGAAAAAAAAATGCTTTCTTCTTCTTTTTTTCACAATGAAAAAAAAAACAATGTGGTACGAAATTCTCTGAGCGCCAGTCGTACTCGCACTTGACCGGTTTTTTCTATATTCTTTACCGTCCTGCCAGCATTGACTTCGTGGAAACGAGAATGGAGTCGACGAAGAGAAAGAAAGACGACAACAAAAAAAAAAAGGACAAACGGAAATTTCGTAAAGCGTGGAAAGGAGGTTGGGGGTTCGGGGTTTTCCACACTCGATCGAACGAATTAGACGTTCCCGGTGAGTAGACATTTCGATGGATGCGGTGCCAGCGGGTGGGGGGCAAGGGAAGGGGTTGAGGGGTTGGAGGGGGGAGGGAGGTGAGACGAAATTGCGAGGTCTGGCAATTATCTATCGAAACCCAGAAGCCCGGGCAACCGGGGGCCCCGGAGCAACGACGATCCGGTAGAAGGAGCGAATCGAGAGTCTCGGCGAATAATCGTTTTCTCTCTTGTATCGGTCCACCTCGGGTAATTAAGTTTCCTGCGGCTTTCACGGACCAGCGCCCACGAGTTTCGCTTCCAATTGCAGTAACTACAGCGTACCGCGATCCACCCCCACTACGTCTCTCTCTCCCTTTCTCTCTCTCTATCTCTACATATATATATATATATATATATATATATATATAACGTTTGCTTGGTTGCAGCTTCTCGAGTCCACGATGCCCCGTAGGGTCCAAAGCCCTCCCCTGCTCCCCTGGTCCGCCCTTTGAAAATGCGGAAAATTAACCATATATGACACATCAGTCGCTAAATGTAGTTATATTGTGGATCAAGAATTAAATCGCCGTATGTCTGTGATGCTTAGGATGCTGCTTATCGGACCCTCTTTCGTAAATGGTTATTTCATGCGTGTGAAGCTGTAGACTGAAATGAGTCACTTTGCGCCCGCTTTGGAGGCACGAAATGACGCGTTTTCGAGCCTGGTCGGATAAAAAGACTTTTATCGTTCTTTTTTTTCGGTTTTGAGGTCTAAGACGGTAGTTTCTGGGTCAGAAGAATTTTTCTGGAGAGCAGGCTCAACGCTTTTTTTATTTTTCAACAACGCTTTTTTTTTTTCAGTCGCAAAAAGTCGGATTTTTCTTTTTTGTTTGAGAGAATATGCGAAAAAATAATGACTTTTAGGTTCGTTCGATGCGTGAAATCGATAAAGATGATTGGGAACTCAATTGGGGGAATTTCATTTCGGCAGGGAATCGAATTTTTTTCAAAAATATGTGAGCAGGCATTTTTTCCATAATTTTTTTACTGGTCATTTTTGAGTTTGCTTTTTGGGGAGGATTTTTTCTTCTAGGCCAACCACTAACGTTTAAAAAAACAAGATCAATGAAAGAAAATAGAAGCGTTTTTCAAAGTTCCACCCAAAAGTACGATAATCTGACAAATCTCGATTTTGAATCCCACAGACTGTTCAAAATCCCATAGAAATTCATAATCATTAAATATCGCCAGATAGATCTTAACACATCTTGTATCATATTTTTTTCACCTTTTTTAAATCCCCAGTATTGAAGAATTATCGATATTTATTCTTCCAAACAATTATATTAATCGTTCTCAAATTTGCAAATTTTTTTTCAATCGACCAAACCTCTGTTGAAAACGATATATCGTACACCAGTGTCATGCACCCGTAAATCCGAGATCACAATTTCTTTTATCACCCAGAACCAGTTAAAATCCAACAGCCATATTAACGGTCGTCTGGCAAATATGTAGTTTTTGTAGGTAATGAGATATCATCGAACGTGGGAGACGACAAAAGTTATCGAATAAAATGTGAGAAAGGAAGTAGTAAGAAGAAAACGAAGAAGGAGGAGTCGAAAAAAAGGAAAAAAAAAAAAAAACATTGTCCGTCGTACAAAACGAGCGGGCGTGGGATTTTTATATGGGACAGTGAAATTGGTGTAACGTGTGTGGAGTTTCTCTCCACCCTTGCCCCATTATTCGGCCCTGAGGCGAAGAGACACCCGAACCAGGGACTCGTTCTAGGGACTATTCACCGATATATATATATGTATACATGGGCACAGGTGCGTAGTGGTAAAGTTTCGTCGTTCGTGGGTCATTCTATCGGACTTTCATAGGTCAAGACACATCGTGCCCGTTATCTCCCACGGCCGGAGAGTTAACTAACTTCGTGGGGGTGAGGAGGGGGCGGCGGGGGGGGGGGGGGGGGGGGATCGGGAAAACGAGAGGGGTGGAGATCGGTGACACGGGAGGAAATGGAGGCCAACCACGGGGTGGCCTTTATATCCATCCTCAACGACGGAGCTTCGGGGCTTGTCGTCCGTGGCCCGAGCTCTTCCAATAGATACCCCCAGTCAACTTGCTTTCTTGCTCTTGTTCCACGAAAATCCTAACCCCGTCTTTGCGAAACTTGGAACGTCCGATTCACGTTTTACGCTTTTTTTCCAACGTAAATCGAGGTCGAAGGTTGAATAAACTCCGCGATGCCATTGAGAGAGAGAGAGTGAGAGAGAGAGTGGAAAATAATGTTGGACGAAAAGTTTTCAACGTGCGAGTCGTGACTATGTGACGTTGGGTTTCAAACACACGCGTGGGAAAAAAGTACTCTCGATAAAAATAAAGATTCGTCGATTTTGTTTCGTTTCCGTGCGGAAAAATCTTGGTTTTCGGGACAAAAAAAATATACAGATGAGTAAATTTTATATAGACTGTATATTGTGATATATAGCTATATATAAACTTTATATGAACAATTGAACTCTATATTGCAATTAGTCGATAGACAGATAATATACAGTCCATGTACAATTTAATTACAAATTATTTACAGTTAAATCGAGTACATAAGTGCTTAACATGGCATCAAAGTCACTTGAAATGAAAATATTTTTTGTTTTAACATTTTTTAACGAAGTTCACACTTTGTTTATTTCAGAACAAAAATATCCTCATAAAAAGTGAACTTTGAACTATGTTTTGCACTTGACTTTCCATTGCCGGAATTTTTTATTTGCCGGAAGAGAAAATTGCGAATGAAAAAAAAAAAAAAACATTTTTTATGTACCTTATAAATATTTTTTTTCACTCGGCATATGGAGTCTTCATTTTTTTTTAATTCCCATTTTTATACCGATAATTTGGAAAAAATTCGAATCTCGATCGTTCTCGAGGCCCTGGATTCGTCGTTGGTGCCATAAAATTTATTTCGAACAAATTGATCAACACGCTAAAACCTGACAATGGTAGATATTGATATTGACTTATCAGGTAAAGAACGACTTAACGACCCATCGATAGGCGCTTTTACGAAAAAAAAAAATTTCCACCGAAAACAGATTGGATCTTGATCCGGTTCGCGATCGTTCGCGACGAGGTTAACCATCGGGTAAAAGCTTCAGCACCACGACGTCAAACTAACGAAACACAGTAGCCAAACCCGTTGAACCCCGAGGACACCAATGGCGGAGAAAGTGAGGAGGAAGGAAGAGGGGGGCGGAGGGCGGCGGGGGGGGGTGAGGTCCTCTTTCAACGTTGTCGACAAGACCGCAGGGCACGGGGATGAGATTGTGGGGCCCTGGGAAATTGTTCGTGACAGGGCGCGACTGTACCGACCTCCGACGACCAAAGACCGAAAGATGGCCCCGAGGTTCAGGGGGCGGAGGGGGTGGTTTGAAAATCCAGACAACGAAGATGGGAAACGACTGACGCGATGAGATACCAAACCTGGCGACGATGGGGATGCGCGGATGAGGTCGCGACGAAGACCGAAAACGACCAACGAAAACTGACGTTTGACTGTAATTCGTCGAGGCGCAAAGTGCGCCCCGGAACTTTGTTCGTCGTTCTTCGTTCGCGTTAACCACGGATGAAAGTACTAAAGACATTGCGGGTTGGCAACGGTCTTTGAACTGTCTTTGACGAACATTTTTTTGAAATTCCGGAAAGCTATTTACAAAGCCGGGGGGGGGGGGAATAAATCATGCTGCGAGCTGCAAAAGGACATTTTTGCATCCTAGGCCTGGAAAAAAAATCATAATGATATTATGATAACAAATTAATGCTATTTACAAAGCTGGGGGATAAATGATTTTGCTGCGAGCTGCAAAAGGACATTTTTGCATCCTAGGCCTTGAAAAAAAAAAATCATAATGATATTATGAAAACAAATTGATGCTATTTACAAAGCTGGGGGATAAATGATTTTGCTGCGAGCTGCAAAAGGACATTTTTGCATCCTAGGCCTTCAAAAAAAAAAAACAGAATGATATTTCGAAAATAAATCAATGTAATTTACAAAGCTGGGGGGACAAATAATTTTGCTGCGAGCTTTAGAAGGACATTTTTACATCCTAGGCCTCGAAAAAGAAAACAGAATGATATTTTGAAAAAAAATTAATGCATCAATGGAAATTAAATTAAATAAACGACTGAGTGAGTTGATAATTTGTCAAATTTGGGTTGTGTCGGTATGACGACGTCGGTATGAGTTGTGACCGAAGGTTATGACCCTGTGGTCTCGTCAACAGACTCTACCCACACACACACACGGACGCGAGCCACACACGCGGCTTCGCGACACGTTCGTTCGACCCCCCCCCCCCCTCCCCCCTCGTCTCACATGCAATAATCCTCTCGGCTTTACGATTCCGGCTCTCCGTACAGAGTTGCCCGGCTCACCGAGCAACCACTTTCTCCCATAAACCGACGGATTATACTCATGAGCCGGCGTAGAAAAAAAAAATGTTTGCATTGTCCATAGTCACTTGAGGGGAGGGTGGGTGGAAAAAGAAACTAAATATTTCCGTGAAGATGCTGACGGATGTGCGATGCTCGATAAATTTATAATATATACATAAACCTTTGACAAGCTTTTTAACGTATATGTTAGAAAAAAATTAGATATCATACGAAATTTATCTCCATCGTTATTCATTGATGAGGCATTCCGATTTCTTTTTGTGATTTTTTTTCGACTCCAAATGGGAGCTGATTTATTTCGTAAATATTCGTTATTGATCAGATAATATTTCAGATAACCAAGAAGACTATTGAAATATTGTGATAAGCTGATTGCTAAATTATGTAAAATATGAAAAACTTTTTTATTTCATAATTTTTTGAATAATTTAATTTTAACTATTTGTACTTTCCATAATATTTCACAATCTCGGTTTAAAAAATGTACCAATCGATATTTATTTGAAAAAATAAAATCAAATAAAATAAAAAAAAAAAAATTAGATTCATCAATTTCGCACCGGACGCGACGACGAAATCAGTCCCACAATAATTATCCGGAGTGTGAAACTTTTTGGCACTCGCGTATGAGACATCAAAGCCAAGAAAACAAAAACAAAAGTGAAAAATCGGAAAAACCGTAAGCAGCTTGTTACGAGGACACCGCGAACTGTGAATCGTCCTCCCCCCACCCCCTATCCCCCCGGCCGCTATGTTTCCGTTGCCGCGAATAGATATAGTTTGTTCGACCAACATCCCGCGACAACGTCAAACATACAAGGAGGCAGTTTGTTATAACGTTATGTGCGTGCTTTGTAGTTCACGCGGGCGGGCCGGCCGCGCGCATGTGTGTACGTGAAAACTTTTGTTTCCCGCAGCACAGAGTGTACACAAACCGTTGGCTCGCACCGACTACGCGCGGTGTGTGCTGCTCTCTCACTAACTATCGTCCACTGCTTTACTCGCTACACACAACTCCGAATTATCCCAACACGGTCCGAACGTGGAAAAATGTTTCGTTTGCCCGACCGGCAACTGATTTTAATCCGTGACCGATCTTTAACGTTTCAACGTTCACCTGCAATTGATATATTTGCATGTACAAAAATCGTTCAACGATTAAAGAAAAAAGAAGCGTTTTAATTTCACGACTCACGAATAATAATAATAATAATAATAATAATAATAATGCATAATAATAATAATAATAATAATAATAATAATAATAATAATAATAATAATAATAATAATAATAATAATAATAACAACAACAACAACAACAACAACAACAACAACAACAACAACAACAACAACAACAACAACAACAACAACAACAACAACAACAACAACAACAACAACAATAATAAAAAAAAATAATAATACTAATAATAATGAATAATAAATTCGTATGAATTTATTTCGCCTTTATAACGCGATTGGCGATAAACCGTTTATACACATTCGCTCACTTTCGAGTTGAAAGTTACCGACTGTCGGTAACGAAAATTTCACTTGGATGGAAAGGACGTTGGATGGTGAGTTTGAAGTTGAGCAAAGTCGAAGTTGTCGAGTCCTCGTAATTCACGGTTCAAGTCGACGCCCTGAAAAGTTTCACACGAATTTTAGCCAACTGCCGAGCACTGCGAGGGGAAGGGGTTACGCGCCGTGAACCCGAGCCATCTTTCTTCCCGATTATTAACTCGAATCTCGTTTGTCGTCTTGACAACGTCGCGCAACCGAACTTCGTCTCGCACGGCATCTCAACGAGATATTGTGTAATCTTCAAGCTGCAACAAAGTGCGCGCGCATCTCGATTAATCACACACGTGATAGTAACATATATATATTTTGGTGGTCTTTTAGAATTCGCTCGTATAAATTTTAAAGTGAAAACAAATTATTATTTTTTTTCATCTGTATCAAGTAATCACGAAGTCATTCAAAACTATTTTGTGGTTTTGTAAAGATTTCGAATGATTGAAACGATCATATCTCTGAAAAATCGAGAAACAAATACGTGTCTCTTTTGAAGGGAAGGACCAACCCCTCTACGGGTAATGACCAATTTTAAAAATAGATGGCTGCAATTTTTCAGAGCCAAATCATTTTTAATTATTCGGAGCCAATCTGGGGGTGTACATTTTTTTTTACGAATGGTTATAAGAATTTATAAATCACAACGAGATCCATAAAAGAGAAAAACAAAGATAAAGATTTATATATATGTACATTTTTTTTCTCCTGATGTTCATAAATTTTTTTTTGAGTATCGTACATTAATTTATTTTATATCATCGAATAATAATCACGACCCAAGGGCCGATCCACGACGAACGTAACATTTTTTCTGTTCGCGGATTGGACGATCGAGGTGACGACTCTGAACGAAGGGTAAGCGGGGAAAAGGCTGGCCTCCACCCCCGCAGGCTCACGTTTTTTATGGGCGTTCGAGTTTTAGGACTTTCCGAGGTGGAATATAATACATATATATATATATATATATATGTAGCTGGTTTATATCGTATAATGCACCATGGTGTATAATACAATATAGGTGAGCACGAGAGAGCGAGTCGAATATTAACGACTAAGTGCCACTGGCGTGCTTTACGAGGCGAGAGCGTTTTCGCGTTTCTTACCCCTCCGTGAGAGTTCCCTCTTCGTCGCCTCGCCGATCCCGGCCGACTCCATCGTCTCCTTCGTCCTATACGCGGAGCGAATGGTTTGCTATATATATACAAGTTGCGCAAGAATCTTTGCCCCTTCGTCCGGAAATCATGGGGCTCTCGAGCGGACCCGTCATTCTTTACGATTCGATTTCGTTGCACCTTTGTTGTACGACGTTGCTTCGAGAAATATTTAATTACCTTTTTTTTCTTTGTTCTTCATTCACTTTCCATCGCACTCTGTTATTATTACACGACTTTTCATTTGTCGATATAATTGCAGAATGAAAAATTGTGAAAATGAAAAAATAAAAGGTCTTTCGTCTTTCTCTTTCAAGAGAAAAGAATATGCAAGCATCATATAATTTCTGGGCAACGAATGCATTATATAATTTCAAGGCTTGTATTAAATTCATTGACTGAAATATTTTGATATTCGATAAATTTGAGGCGATCTAGACAACTAGAAAGCCGAAAAAAAACGATAATTTTTTTTTTAAATTTTGGCGAGATCAATAAAGATATCTATACAAATTTTCTTTACTCACGTTTTTTTCAGCATGATGAACATTCGGTTGATAATCAATCTGGAAGAGTAAATCCAGTAGTACATAACGATGGAAAATTATATTTTCAAATTTTTTTATGCAAATGAAAAACGTTTGAAATTTTATTTCGAGTTTTTTTTTCCACGATTTTTCATCAGTTCTTTTCTTTTCGCAATAAAAGGAGAAAAAAAATGTTTCTAACGAAAACTTCTAGAAAACTTCTAAAAGCTCGGCCAATTTTTAGAAATTCCTAATAATAATTCAGCTTCATCATTCTTCTGTCTCATATATAGTTGATCTTTCGAAAAATGTGAGAAAAAATGAAAGAAAATCGATTTCCAGATGTCTGTTCAACATGAAACCATCGGACGATCTGTCAGAGCTGATGTCGTGGAGATTTCTCGTGTAATCAAAAGGCGCGGTAGTCGTGATAATGCCATTAAATCGGTACACCGGGCGACGGTCTGTTAAAATCGAGCGTTTGCCTAGCTGCTTCCCAACTTTGACTTCGTTCTGCCCCCCCCCCTCCCTCTCACCCCTTCTCCATCTGCCTCGCACTCCCCGATCCATCTCGCCCGCGTCCGCAGATTCAATTGAATTAGAATAAATTAGATCAAGTTAAATTAGAATTCGGCTTCATCGAATTTCAGTTGGGAACTCCGGTAACTGAGTAGTTTCGGGCGTGTAGTTGGTACTCCCGACTGGTTTATGCATATATATATATATATATATATGTATATATATATTTAACATCGACCGGTTGGAGACGTCGACTGGTGGCGCTGCCCGTGTCGATTGTGCCTCGTCGTGAGACGACACTCCGGGCGAGAAGACCAGGGAGGGAAAACCGGAAGTGGTTGGCCGGATATAACCGGTGGAACGAAACTCGTTCGGATAGAAACGTGGGTGAAAAAAAACGACTGAATTTAAGGTGGTATCCTACAAACTGTAAGAGTCGAAGCAAGCCTAAGATATACCATCTCCTGATTGAGGTACGTAGTACTTTGATGTGGCAACGTCGCGTGTTATGATGTCGATTAGTGAGAGAGAGAGAGAGAAGATGGGAAACAAACGCGCAACGTTGCCTACTGGATCACGACCAACTCCTCATATAAACTGAATTTTCCCGATGTTCACTCTCTTATTATTATCATCACAGTCTCCTGATCTCTACTGTCAAGTGCCCAAAATGTTTTCCGAATATTCAGCTTGCAGCTCAAGTGTTTTCATTAAAATCTGGAGAGGACTTTTTGCATTATATCAAATTGAGCGTGATTCTCCATAAGGCTTCCGTGTTAAACGTGTGAAAATAAAATTGTTGATATATTTTTTCTCGCGCTCCGAAAAGCCATGAAAATTTAACTGAACCTTTTTCTCATCAATACCTATAAGTATGCCGAGTTTCATGAAAATCTGACGAGGAACTGTCTTATGGTCTTACCTTAAAAATACGAAAAAGAAAAGAAAAATTGAAAAGCTTAAAAAAAATAATGAAAAAAAAAATTGAAAACTATGCGACGAAAGAAGTGGAGAACGGGTTAATTTGTTAATGAATTTTTTAAATCGTCGGAGGGTTGGACCCGCGGACCAGCCGAATCCTCGACCCTCGACCGTCTGGCTTTCATCATAATAATTTGATTCCCGAGTTCTCGGTTTACGCGCGACTCGTGTGGAGCTCACAGTGGTGCTCGTGCACTCGGGAGCTACGGGATTTTTTGTTTATATCCGGAAGCACGGCCGGAATGCACTCGAAGGAGGTTTTTTTTTTTATTTTTACTATTTTTTTATCCCACTCGTCCTTCGTGCCTGCTCTCGACCTCTTCTTCATCGTTTTCGCGTGATTCAACGACGACTGGTGGATGATAATTCGTGTCTCGTATAGGACGACTGGAACGACTGGAACGACTGGATTAAAGGAGCACCGGGTGTTTGATTCGAATTTAATACAAGTGATTAGTTTTATTCGTAATCGGATCTCGTTACTTTGTGCAGCTGGACAGAATTTTTTATCACTTCGTATTCACTGGGAAATAAAGCAAGCTGACTTTTTCCCTCTCTCTCTCTCTCTCTCTCTCTCTCTCTCTCTCTCTCTTGCTTTGGCATCCTCGGTCTTATGATTATTTACATTAATAAAAAGGCAGGACCTACCTCACGTTGCCGTTTCGACGAACTCTGCGACACGGTCAAATGGTAATTGGTTTATTCATTATCGGTACCGTGAAATGAAGTGGCTTTAAAACGCCTTTGCTTCGTAATTCTCACGAGAGCAATCGCGATCAAAGAAGCCTGTTTTCGTTTTTTTTTTCTCTCTTTTTTTTTTTTGTTTTACACCGTCGACTCGTAATCTCGGGCAAAGCCTTAGGAATACGCAATTTAAATATTCATGGAAACAACGATGGTCACTCGCAGCTGGGAAAAAAATTCTCGTCGTGATAACTGCGATAACGCAAAATTATTCTCGATAGCGATGCAAAAAGCATTTGTCACAATTGTCGATGAGAGATCGATCGAAATAAATCCTAGAATCTTTGTATTGTAATAAAAAAACTGCCCTCTCTGTCCATTCTAATGATCCTAATGATGACTTGAGGAGTCATCCATTGATCACTCCGCGTTCAACCTCCATGACTTCGCTCAAACCCTCCTACGACCTCCTCGAACTATCTTCCGATAATAAACTCACTCTGCACGACCTACAGACCCACCCACGTCAACCTTCTCAACCTATCCAATTCTCATCGTCCCAGAACCTCCATGAACCTACAAGACTCTCCATACACTCTAAATTCCTTACGTCTGCCATTTTTTCCGATCGAAGACACGATTTCTAAATAATTTCAATCCTCAATAATCTCCACACTTTTCGTTTTTGATCTGGCAGACGAAGTTATCCACATTTGCCGATTAATCAGGCTGAACGGAGGCTCAACAATTCGCGATCCAAGCAATTGCGGGGATTGCGCGATTATTGCGCAAACAATATCGTTGCCACGGGCGACAAATGAAATGGAAATGGCACAGACCGACGTGGAAAATTTTCCTCAAAGCATTTCGGCATTAATTTAGAACGTTGCGGCGCCGCCTTGAACCCGGGGCTCGTTGTAATAATTCGGCATCATCGTGCGGACGGAAATTCCGGATGGTAGGGTTGGCTAGAGTCCGCGGAACGGGCGTAGCCCAAAGGGCTGGAAACTCGGACGGTTACATCAACGGCTAAACCTACCTACCTCTCGTTAACTCTCGCGGTACATATATATATATATTTATATATAGTATCAAATGACCCAACGTTACGGCTACCGAGAAAACCGAGAGCAGTTGCCGGTGTACCACCGACAGCCATAATATATGCAGCAAGAACTCGAGACCGACAGCATTGATCCCGTTGTCCAGTTGCCAGTTTACCACACACATATGACGTTCGTGTCCCGAGGGGGATGTGTCTCCCCACGTGAACGACCTCACGTAGGCTAAATAGTTTGGCAAAGTTATATTTTGGGAAGGGGATGGGAATTTCGACACTTTGAATTCCGTTCAATTGATATGGCCTACTTATTTATTGAACGGAATTCAATTTTAGGATGGAGGCTATTGATGACTATTGACTTTTCTTAATGTTTGGTTTCATGTAGAGGAAATGAAGAACTGTGTGATGGTGCAAAAAAAATTTATTGGGATTTTATAATGCAAATTTGTTAAAAATGTCCTGGGGGAAGATCCTCCAGAATTAAAACGTTTGTATGTTATTTGTAATTTTAGCGACTATTGACGCATTCGCTTACATTTCACAGCGTTTTGAAATTTTCGGGAAAAAAAATCGTTTAAGGACCACAAATTGTGTAATATGGGTGAAAATAGTTCTTTGCATATAGAGTTATGCTCACAAATATTTCGTATTGCATTTTAGCCAAAACTATCGATTAGTTCGGATTTTATAACTATTTCCAATTTATTTTTTGATAAAAATATTTTGAAAATTTCTAAAAATCAACTTTGTCGCTTGAACTATCGTCAGCTTCAGCCAATCGAATCCAAATTCCTCACAAGTATAAAATATCATTCAGGTGTGACGCATACGATGACAATTTGGTGAAGATCGGTTGAACGGATCGGTTTTTATATAGCAATTCGAAATTTCGAAGTTTCAAAACCGCTGAAAAAAAAATTAAATTCCAAAGTTTCAAATTCTTCAAAAATATTCAACTGTTTCGACTTGAAGCTTATTTTGATATCTTAGTAACGAACGACAATTTATCTATGAGTAAGCCAAACATTCAAAACAACTAAAATTCTTTCTCATACAGGAATCTTCGTTACCTACAGTTTCAACTTGCAGCTTTGTTTCATCTCAGTGATTGCTTTGTGCAACATCGAAATGTGTTGGGTCGTAGATGCCGTCGAAACCCAAGTGTACAGTGATAGAACGATAATAGAAACCCCCCCCCCCTCCACTCCTCCCCGCTCAAAATTATTCCGGTCGATAGATGTTCGATGGCACAAATGTTAAATAGGCGATGTAATTGGGATGTGGAATCGACTGGATGAACAGCCCGAGTGTTGACTAGCAGTGCAAGCATTAGTCGACCGACTCAATCCTTCCCCCCCCCCCCCCCGCGAACATGACTCAACGAGTTACCATTTCGTTCAATTTTTTTCATTTTTTAAACCCTGAGAAAACGGTGGATTATTATCATTATCATTATTTTTTTTCTTCAATATTTTCTTTTTCACGTGCCAGAGGCGTAACTCGAAATGTTTTTCGCAAATTTACACTGCCAACGGGATGGGGAATATGTAAGCTTGCACATCGTTAACCAACCCTCATTTATCTCGAGCACACACTCGTTACACCTGCGATAACATCGTTTTCGCGTTTTCTCGCGAATAAAAAAAGTTTGTTTCGACGGAAAAAAAAAATTCATGTAAATTTGTTTGCTAGCCGACCGACTTTTCCCGCTCCGTCGATTTGTTCAACCGTATAAATAGCCCTTTGCTTCGAAAGCTCGCTATAATCACCCCCGAAAAGTGTGGAACTGTGAACGTGGGGCGCCCAGCGGTTATCCGAGGTCCGTAACCCGCTGACGGAATAATGATAATGGACAAGGACGTGTGAGAGGACAATACGGTTGAATATATATATATATATATCAAATCGACGGAAAAACCTGAAATAGATTTTCGATTGGTTTCCGCAGATTGCAATCGACGGCCTTCAGCGAATAATGGTTTTCAACGGGTTCCGGATTTCCAAGTTATATTTGTACACCCGGTATGTACAAAGCGAAATTGTAATCACACATGTGTGGGGCAGGGTGGGAGGGGTAGGAAGGGAGGAACGTACGAATTCGAATTTCATGATTGCATCGCGAGGGTTGTGTATTTTAATTCGTGAAAAATAATACATTCGATATATCGTCATCGACGTGTGCCCGACATTTGTGTGTGTTTTTTTAGTAGTAGTAGTGGTAAATGTATTTATTGACAGTAAGTTGCAGTAGTTTCCTTTGGTACAGCTGTTTTTTTTTTCTTTTTTTTGTTTGTATCGTTTACATTAATGTGCATCTTCACATAACAGGATTAAATCCCAATAGGAATAGGTCATCGACCGAGGTCCTTCAGCCTTGTGTTATTTATTTATTTATTTATTTATTTATTCATTTATTCATTTATTTATTTATTTATTTAATTATTTATTTATTTATTTATTTATTTATTTATTTAATTATTTATTTATTTATTTATTTATTCATTTATTTAATTATTTATTTAGTTATTTATTTATTTTAATTATCAACAATTCAGGTAATCAATTTGTGAATATTAAATTCGTGTGACACTTTTGGGTAACTTTTTATTCGAATTCGTCATTCTCGCGAGGTCGTGAGTCGTCGTCGACGTCGAAAAGTTTCAACGTCGTAACGCCATTTTGCTAATTGCTTGGCAACGATGGACCGAATCTTGCTCGTCGTTTCGTCTCTGTCTTCTTTCGGGTTATCGAAGTTCTCTCTCTCTCTCTTAGAAGGAAAATGAGAAAGAGAGACAGACAGATTCGATAAATAGATGACTGTGAGGTTGGAGCAGCGACGACGAGGACTTGAAGAGCTTCGAGAGAGCCAGTGGCCGAATAATTGCTAGCATTGGCAATAATCGACCGCGCGAGGTGCATCGTCCTGTCCGTCCCAATGACCGTTTTCACAGTCATGGCCGACCCTCGAGCCAGCTTCCTCATTGACTTTAAGTTTCGAAAGGCCCATTGAAATCACATCTGTAGTTTGAACGACAACATTTTTCACAAGTCGAAAATTACGATTTGTACCGAAATAATAAGACTTTTGAATTGTGAGAAACTCGACAATTTATAAAAAATATTTCCATTTTGTCCAAGAAATTAAAAAAAAAAGTTAGTAGTTTAGACGACATCGACTTATCTTCCGGATATGAATATCCGGTGTTTTTGCTTTTTTTTGGATCATCAGAATAGCCCCAATTTTTAAGGATCTATGAGGCTTCGATATTTAAGGATTTAATATTTTGTGACCAAAAAAAATCTAGCAGCATCAAATATTATTGACGAACATATTTTTACTCCGTTTCATTTGAATAAATTCAAAAATATTATTCATTTCAATAAATTCAAAAATATCGTTCATTCCAATAAATTAAACAATGTTGTTCATCAAAAATGTTATAAAAAAATCCCTCAAATAAAATGCAATTCTCGTTCTCAATAAACTCCATCGGAAATAACACATTTAAAAGAAAGTGAAAATAACAAAAATAAAAAAAAAAAAAACATTTATCCCAAAATTTTTATGTCAAAACAATTTTGAATAATTCATTCGAGTCGTCCCCCATTGCAATAAAATCGTTCGACTGATCCGTGTGACAAGTGTAATCGTTTCACGATTTACCCGAGCTTCGCGTTAAAGTGCTTTCGCGAAACACATATACGAACGGGGGACGTATCATGGTGCGACGGGTGTGTGAACTCTCGGGGTCGAACGCCCGAGCAGCAAAGCCGAGAGGGAGTTTTGCGGCGCGGCAATCTCGGCCATCAACGATTACCGTCGCGAACAGTTTTAGGATCGATTATCCGAGCTTGTGTGTGCTCGCCGTCGGGGCCAACTGGATAATTCACGGTGTAAACCTCGCACACGGCTCGTCCGGTCGTTTAATTTTGTCGTAGGTTCACGCAATACGCCGCGCGTAGAACGCTCGCCGTGAACCTTCGCGACTCATCGACGCTGATGAACCAACAAAACAATAACCAATCCCCCTGGTAACTCCCATCTTCTCGTGGTTTCGCGATAACCCTTCGAGACCGTGCTCTCGAGTCTCTCGCTCGAACGACGACAACCACCCCCACCCCTCAGAGCATCCCCGACCACACGAGTATTATCTTGATCATGATACTCGAAACTTTAATCGCCAATTATTTCGTGACTCATGATCGTCGTCTAATGGATTGAAAGGAGCTTTGACGATTATTAAAGAATCGCTCGTTCAACGATTTAAACGCAGATCGAAACAAGCTGCAAGTTGAAACTTAAAATTGCCTACTGTGAGACAGAATTTTAATTAATTAATTTATTTCTTGTAATTTTAATTTTTTAATTAAAAAAAAAAAAATTAAAAATTAAAAATTAAAAAATTTTATTTACAATTTTAAATTCTAAGTCTAATTCAAAATTTATATTCCTCCTTATAGATGAATCTTCGTTCATTATCTGCTATTCGAAGGAAGGGAATTGCAAGTATCGACTTGCAGATTGTTTTGATGTTTTGAGGTTAAAAATTGAAAAAACTGGAATTGACATGAAATCCGATTCGTTTTGCCGATCTCTGCAAAATTTGATACGTATTACAGGTGAACGATATTGTAACCTTGTGCGGAGTCGGAGTTCGTTGGGTCAAAGTTTGACAGAAGCTGCAGCGATTTTTGATAAAGTTGATTTTTTAATAAAGTCGATTTTTCGAAAAATTCGAAATATCATAAAATGGGAAATTCTTGATGGATTCAGTTCAAACGAAAAAACGGAACATCCGTCGGCATAACTCTGTTTTTGAATAACTATTTGAACTAATATCTGAACATTTGCGTACTCCACATTGGTAGACGAAATTTCGTGGAAATTTGAAACCGCTGTTAAATCCGAGCGAATGCCCCAATTGTTGCGAAAATGACATATTACACAGAGATTATGAGGCACTAAAAATGCGTAAAATTTGATTGCTGTAGCTCAAACCGTTCCGTAGTTACAACCATTCCAATTCTGCCGGGTCGTTACGCACACACTCACAAACATACACCTGAAAATTTTCTGCAAATCCGATTGCCAGATGTTTTATTGCGAACATTTCCAACACGTCGACATCCAAGTAACGATAAAAAAATCTTTTGTCTTCGTTGTTTCTCGCCGATAAATTATCGGAAGAAAAAATCCCCACGAAAAAATTATACCAACGAAACTTCGACAAGATATCAATTTCGAATAATCGACCAACTCGGCATATACGCATCACCGATAACTTTCAATTCCGGCTTCACCAACGAACGCCTGGCACAAATGTAAATCCAAGCCGTAATAAACTTCGGAACATCCATCGTAACCCGTTGCGTAAAAAAACTGCGATTTCAGATTTCGTCATTTTTATTTCATGTTTTTTTTCATTCCTTTTTTTTTTGTTATCAACTCTCGTCGACGGTTATCCACGTCTCTCGTGATATTTTTTTTATCGTTCGTTCTGTCGCCGATCGATTTAACCATCAGACGCGTTACGGCAAAGTTGCCAGTCCCCTCCCCCCCTCCCCTCTCCACATCCGCCCACATTTGATATGGGTAACTTGCGGACGTGTGTGGTTTCGATGGAACCAGATGTCGTGGTCCAAGACCATCTCGTGGTTGGACGAAAAACGAGGTTGAAAAAATAAAAAAGGGAAGCATGAAAAAAAAAAAAAAAAAAAAATAGTGCGAAACGTCTTCGCGTGAGCAAAGTCAGCAGCTGGGGGGTGGAGTTCCATCAGCTGGGAACTCTTTTTCGTCGACGGGGACGACGCGGTCCGCGCGCGAGAAAGCACACCCCAGCATCAGCTGCTGCTGCAGCAGCAGCAGTCGGTTAGAGGTTCAAAAATCGCTTAGATCCCAAGGGACACCAAACGCCGGAACGTCCCGAAGCTTCGGTCGACGCCTCACATTTCCACAAGATCCCTCCTCTTTCTCTTATATTAGTATATGTATATATATATATGTATATATATATATGTGTAGTCAGCGAACTACCGACTTCTACTTGCTCTTCTCGTTTTTATTCATGCCCACGCGAGCTTCCCAACCGTTTTCATCCCCTCCCCGCCCCTCCCCCACGCCTCTTCGCAGGGTGGCAGACACCCGTAAAAATAAAGTAGCTTCTTCTCGTCCCCATCATCAGTTTATCGTCGTGGGAGTACGATACGACGCGTGCGCGCGACACCCCGTTCGCGTTCGTGCTTGGTCGTAAGCTTTCAACCCTTTGTACAATTACGACGAGCTTTATTAGTTATTAATTTTTGTTGCGCCGAGATTTCCGAGTGAATTTATGAATCTTATGTCGAAGCGGACAATTGTGCTTTTTTTGGGTAGGGGTGGAAATTCGGAAGGGGCACTGCTTCGAACGGACAGAATTTCGAACGTCTATCAAGTCACGCAATTTTTTTGCCCAAATTTCGAAAATTCCCCATGCGTAATCTATCGATCTTAGACGTATGTCGTTCAGAACTTTTTTGTAGGAAATTTTATTCTCCGCAACATTGTTCATGTGACATTTTCGTCTACATAGCGTTGTTTAGCCAGCTTTTGGACGGGAAGACAAAAATATTTTGTTTTTTTTATCGTTTGTAATTTTTTCTCGCCACAATTCGAAGGTTTACTACACCCTTAAAATGTTCATGTTGTTATCAACGACATTCGAAAGACTTTCGCTCTAATAAAAAAATTTTGTCAGTTAATTTGATCGATAAACTCGCAACTATAGCTAATATATACAAGTTCTGAATTCCGATCCTTCGTACAAATGGAGTTCGAAGTATGGGGGCGTTCTGAATTCTCAACCCTCACCCGTTTTTCCTCCATCTCTCATTCAACGATATCTGGTCCACCGATCGATGAGCCGCCGCCGCCGCACGCGACGGTCTCATCGTCCAGTCCCCGCGCCCGCGGAGACAAACGGTGAAATATCGTCGAGCCAACGCGTTCGAGGCTCGCGGTCGAAAGAATCGTTTCCGGTCTGACCGCGCGGGCGCGGTTTGATTGAAACCGAGGCGAACGGTTGTGTCACCGGACGTTTCTGCCCGGCCCATGGTGAAACAAAGAACGTGGTTTTTTTCTTTTTTTTGTTTTTTTTTTTTTTTCAACAAAGAAACGACGCGGTGAACGACCGCGTAATGGCCGGCGTGGGATTGATCGAACCGCGGATCTCTGACCGGCTGGATTCAACCGGGAACGGGCGTGGGGGAAAGAGAAGGGAGGGAGGGGGCGAGGATCAGCCGACGGATAAATGGCGAAGGCTCGGAAACCGGGTTGTCGTGATTAAAATCCAACCCCCGAGACTAGTGGCTTCCTCGGCTCGTTCGCTCTAATTCGCTCGACGGCCCCCGAAATCGATCTCACCACTCTGCGGCAACCTTCGTCGAGCCGCAGACCTTCCCTCCCCCCTCCCCCTCCACCCTGCAAACCTTCCTCGTGTAGAACCGTGAAAACGCAAAGAGAAAGTACGAGCGAAAGAATGGAAAAAGAGGCGAGAGCCGAAAAGAAAGAAATGGGAGAAAAGGAAAAAAAAACAAAAGAACAAAAAAAAAAAAATACGAGGAATAAAGGGTCAGTTGGGTGATCGTAAAATGAGAACACCAAGAGGATGGTAAGTGGCTTGGGTGGCTGGGGTGAACAAGCTCGGTACGAGTTTCGCGGTTTTTTTTTCCTTTTTGTTTTTTTTTCCTTTTTTTTTCGTCCGAGAATTTTCGAGTAGAAAAGCATGAAGAGCCGTGAGCAGAAGATGGCTTATTGTCCAGTTTGAGGCGATTGGGGGTGAGTTGTTCGCTTCGAGGAAACCTCGAGCCTCGAAAATTTTTCACGCCTTGACTGTCAAAGAACGCTCTCACAACGTTTAGAAGGCGATCGCTTGTTTGCGCGCATGCTTGACTCGGTCCATTACACATATATGCATATATATATATATAACTCGCTGCGTGTTTTGGCCAATGAACGATCTACTAGCGTAACCACACAGCGTTCACGCAATCGCTAGCCCATCGACAACTCCAACTTTTCCATTCGTTATAATTTTTGTTGTTGTTTTGATGAAGATTCCTGACGTTCGGATGACGAGACGTTGATGAACCCGTGAAAAGTGACTGGCTGTATGCATCACGAGTCACATCCTAGTTTGCTTCCCCAACCGCGGCAACCCCGTCGTGTCTGACTACACCCAGACCACTGTCACTGACATTCATCAACCCCCAAACGTGACGATTCACCCTCGTGCAGCATCCCGTCCGAATCATCGGACCCACGATGGAAGTCATACGTGTTACACGTTTGTGGATTTGACGGGGTACGTGATCATCGGTTGACAGATCACAAACATTCGGAACCCCATCCCCCTCCCCTCCCAAGTGTTCCAACATGACCGCAAGTCCGGAAAACTGGACCATCGAGCAATAACGTTTCCGCCGAACGATTCCGAGCGTTTCTGAGTCGAAAGCTCGTTTGATATGTCATTCTCGTGATACGTGGGTAACGTTGTGTATCCTCAGGATTTTGATATTCATCTCGTGGCAGAACGACCACGGTCTGCAAGCTCTTGGACTTTCTCGGCACGGCGAAATTTCAACGATACAGAGCCTGGTCGAGGAGTATAACCGTCTGAATCTTCCTCCACCCCACCTCTTCCCCGAGGCTCAACGTACACGAGGGATAGTCCGGACCGTTTGTCGATTCCCAGCACGTGACAACTGTGACGCCAAATTTGCGGCACGGCGTCTTCAAGATTGTCCGTGAAGCGTGCGAACCACTAAAATTCCCACCGCAGACTCGACGTTTTCCAACGGAAAAAGAAGCATTATCCCCTCACGTACTTCGTTCATCCCATTTTCATCGCGATGCATCGTAAAAACGCGCGCGTTTGTACTCGCAGATGTCGCAGATTGGGTCTGATGAGGTGCTAAATTCCGTGGGCGATTATTTTGCTCACAGGTCATTACGGAACAACCTAATGAAGCTTGTTGCCATAAGAAGTTTGTTGGTACAATAACACTAAATAGTGTTTCAATAGTAATTGATTGCAAAAGTGCACAATCTCTGAATCCTGCGAATTTTATTTCTCCGTAAAAGATTTCCCAAAGAAACTGTAATTTGGGCCGAGAGTCAACGATAAAAACGCGAAAAAGACGCGCGAGTTGTTCAATTCGCTGGTTCGTCGACGCACGTACAAGCGGCACTACATGTGTGACCGTGCGCGTGTCTTTTATGGCCCAGAATTTCCGAGGAAAGCCGGGCTAGATGAGGGAGACGAACGTGAGGATTTATGGATATGGACCTCGACCGAGCATACGTGAGGAGCGCGTCCAGACTGCACGTTTTTGATGCGCCCCCCCATAGGGATAGTTTTGTGATGTAGCATCAACGATCCGGTGGTAGCCCGACCCCACCGGTCTGTCCCCCAATGCTGACGCTGCGTTGCTTCGCCCGGTCGTCTTCCCATCCGCTAACAACCCGCGTACGTCTTGGATCTCAGGACCCCCGCCTTCCGGAACGATCTACACCATCCCTCGGCACCCTCCCGACATCCAATTTCCATAGCATTAGGCTTCTCGCACACGTAAAGGGGCCCCGGAGTCGTCTTCAGTTTTCTCGCTGCGTCAGGTTGCCGGGATCACTGGGCCTGGGGGACACGGCCGTTTTCGAGGCCACGGAGCTTCGTGTCTGAGGTCTCTAGCTCGACCGGGTGCCGCGGTGGAAACGACCAGGGCGCGAGAGCGAGGCTACGTGATGCTTTTCCAATTGGCGACATTTTGGTGAGATCTCCTGGAGAGTTTGAAGACATGTGGAAGGGAAGATTGTGTCTGCATGGGAAGGAGAGTCTGCATAGCCGATCCAAACTGCTGATTCCAACTAGCTAGACTTATTGTGTAGCTCAGGACTATCCACGGACATCCTAAAACACGTGAAGAAAGTCTGACGTGAGAACGATGATGTCATTTGATCCACAGCTTGCCTGTGACTGCGGAAAATCGACTAGCAGGATGTTCCAACAGTGTAAAATGCGATCGGAGCCTGGCAAACATTCCTCCCACAGGCCCCATCCCAGAATCGTTGCGAGCAGATTGAGCAGCCGATCGTGGAAACGTGAACTCGACACTCCCGGTACCGTTGATTCGGTGCAAAGCAGGAAACACAGCTAGTAGTCCTGTCGGGATTCTGGGATTCGGGACCCAATGAAAATCCACCGCGACTATTCACCAACTCGGGGCATTCACCGAGTCTCGTGGCAACAGGATCCGAGGGAGTCACACAGTAATAGGAAACCGTTGCCCGGAGACTGACAGAAAGACGGGCGGGGGGCGGTGCGGGCGCAATGCTCGACGTTGCCACGTTAACGTTTGAAACGGGCGATCTCCCCCCGGACGAGCATCGACCGCATTTCGTAACCGTCATTCAAATCGTCTATTAACATCAAGATCGATTCAATCCGCGCATAGCCGGTTCGATTTGCCTCTTCGCCTTTGGCCCAGGGTCGCGTGCGGTCCCCCCCCCCCCTTCCAGACCGTACGGTCGAATGGCAACCGCGATCAAGCACATCCTGTCCAACGGAATTCTCATTCACCCAACAACCTCATACCTCATAATCCACAACCACGATCCCAATCCAATGAAGAAGCTTTTGATAACTCGTACTCGTATACGTGTTTCTACGTACGGACGAGGACACGGCGACATTCCGGTAATTGTTCGGGTTTGCCTGTAATTTGCGAAATATCGATCGTCACGATTAATCGTGGATTATTGGTGAATAATTGTTTCTCGTTGTCACGCGGTCATTCGAGACGCAACCGGGGTGCAACGCGTGTTTCAAAGTGCAACCACCTATACGGTGGTGGATGGGGGTGGGGGGTGCTATAATGGGGGTAACGTTGCCCCGTTGCCGCAGCGACGAGTCGTGATGCCGGGTCGCTAGTAGTAACGGTCCGTATTAGTCCGCCCACTGAACCCTCAACGTATATACGACATCATCGGGCTCTCTACGTGTGTGTGTGTGTGTGTGTCCTCTGTTGCACTACGGTCCACTATTAATACATTTGATATGACGTCGTCCACAAATGCGGTTTACTGACTTACGACCAATAATTTTCATCCACATTCCTGTAAAGACAACTACCGATCGATTGACAAAAGAAAAAACAAACACATTTGGACGACATCGAAATTCTTCTAGGATTCAAGATCTTCCGACTAGTTAACTCTGTTGTGCAACTGTGATGTGTAAATGTAGGTTTAATGCACTTTTTCGACTGCTTTGCACATGCTAGTCAAACATTCTCCGTGTCTCTTTGATGTCTCGGACCTTTCTGCGCTTATCAAACTTCATTGAACTCTGAACGAGACTCTGGTTAGTTTGCGTTTGCTAACCCTGGCCAAAATTTGTCGAACCAACCTGTTGTAACTCACCCAAAGTTCGGCAACCGCCACTCTGTTCGAAAAACCGTGATTTGCTTTGGTTCTCTCGTGTAACACAAAAAAAAAATAGATTCCATACTGGCAACTTATCGTTTCGCAACTTACGACCTTAATTCGACGTTTTTTTTTTCTTCTTCGTGAATGTAATCCACCGTGGGTTGCAACATCGTCCGACCACTTGGTCGGGCGAACTGAGTAATCCTTTGTGTGTGTGTGTGTGTGTGTGTGTTCGCGTATTAATTTATTTTCCACTCGGCAAGGAGTATCAAGTGGAAGAGGAAGCTTAGAACGGTCGATTGTAACGGTAGAGTGGACACTTGTGAGCCACGTAGAGACGTCGAGTTAACTTCACACGTCAACGGGCACCAATGGCGAGTGACTTGTACCGTTCCAGCCCCCCCCCCGGGGGGGGGAGGAGGGGGTTGGTTGGAACGGGTAGGCAGGCGACACTGTGCCGAGTAAATCGGTAGAGTGACCATAGCGGCCGTGAGTACGAGCTTGATACGAGTGCCGGTAAACTTTGTTAGCCGTAACTTGTCGACGAACGAGGTTACCCGGCACGAGAAACAAGCGATGCTGGAGCTGACGTAGAAAGCTCGGGGAAGCACGGAAAAAAACGTATAGAGCGAGAGAGAGAGAGAGGGCGGAAGGGAGTAAAAAAGAGAGAGGCATACTCTGCCGAACCCTTATTTCCGGTGCTTTCAACTTGTCTTTGTTTTCTCGATTATTTTTATTTGTTTATTCTTTTTCTCGTTTTATCGACAAACCCGCTTCTTCGTAAGCCCTACCGACAACTGGCCTACCGTAACGACCTCGCTTTGTGACCCCACGGACACCGAGATAAGAGTTTTTACGATATTCCAGACGACATGCGTCTCACTCATTCGTTTATTCGCTTCGATGGGTCGACGTCGTCATTCGATTTACAGGGGAAAAAAAATTGGATGACTAAAAAACGCTTGTACTACTTGTACGCATGTCTCAAGGAGAATGTACAATTACATTAGAAAGCAAGAAAAAAATATGCACATTTTTAAAACAATTCGTGGCGTGAAGAATAAAGATACCAGTACAATTTTCCTTTTATTGATTCTTCAATCGTTCGATGACTTTCATCTCATATTTTTTTTATGTAAAACAAAAAAGAAAAAAAAACAGCGACGCTACGAGGGTATGAAAAATTATAGCTAAAAGTGACTAATTTAAAAATTTTTTCGATAAACATTTAATCACACGGTTTTTTATCGTCAATATTTGGAACGATAAAGAGAGAAAAAAACTATTTCTAGGTGTACCGGTCTTTGAAGTCGCGAAAGAGAAATATAACGATAATAATTGAATTTTTTCAAGTTGAATATCGAAAGTACGTAATCGGTTGGCATCGGCGATTGATAAATTATTGAGAAAACCGAATGGGAATGTATCTGCTAACGAAAGTATCGAGTCACGATGAGAGAGAGAGAGAGAGGGAGGGAGAGAGAGAGAGAGAGAGAGAGAGAGAGAGAGAGAGAGAGAGAGAGAGGGCTTATCTGGGATCGATGAAACCAATCGCAGCCGTCTGTTCGATGAACCGGGGCCGGAGCTATCGCGACAGGTGGAAGCGAGTTCTTTGACGACGATATAGGTATCATAGTGGGGTGGGGTACTTTGCGACAGTGACTGGGCAGGAATTGCAACGACGTCCCAATTGAGTATCGTGGGCGATGGCTTTGGAATTGATTCGTCGTAGATATACCGTTTCATCGAGGGTCCTACCCCTCGTCGCAGATTTTTCTTGATTTATATGAATAAATGTCGCATTTTTTTTTTTTTACATTTTTTTTTTCAATGGTCATCGTCGACGTTTAAAACGTTGTCGATGAAAAACACACACGCACACATATACACATACAATATACGATTAAAAACAAGTGTAAACTCTGTGCACATATTTTCCGATAAAAATGCCAGGCAAAACGTTTTATATACGAGTTTTATATATATTTCGAACATATCGAACCGTTTGGCCCGGTGGAAAACGAAGAATCATTTTACCGTGGCAGTAAATTTTTGCGTAACGGTCGCGGGTTGCGGTGATAAATTAAAGTTCTGGATGTGTGATGTAACCCGGGCTATCCATCGCTGTGCAACCGACGATATGTATGTATATATATATATATATATTTTTTTTTTCCGATCCACCGACGATGATTGGAAACGTGTCAAGAGTATTATTACACCTTCCGTCGTGATTTATTGAAATTTAAAAAGGCCACGTCGCGCAAGGGTCGACGTTTTTTTTCTTCTTTTTTTCCTCTTCCCCCTCGTTTTTTTTTTTGTTTTTTTTGTTTGAATGTGAAATTTATTTTCTCGCGATCCGAGCGACCGCGCGTTATAAATTTATAATATCAGTCGTTGAATCGATAAATTTATTTCTCATTGGTTATTTCAACTGTTTTTCATCGTCGTGCTATTTTTGCGTATTTGATGAATTCTCATGGATTAATTTTTTTTTGTTTTTCTGTCTTTTTCAGAATCTGAAAAATCAAATCATGACGACAAACGTGTGGGTCGAGCAGGTGAGTAACTTTTATTTAAAATTGTTTGTGTTTTTTTTTGTAGCGATTGAAGGTGGAACTATTCTTCACCCTGATCTTGGAACGCTTCTTTTCTGCACTTGATTCCTAAAAAAGAAGGGTCCTGAAGACCCTACATACGAGTTTCAAAATTTTATAGTAAACATATTTAAACAATCTGAAATAATTTACAAATCATGTTCAAACTTTTTACTTTGTGATAAAAATATTAATCATAATATTCATGGATAAAATTTACCAACGATTGAACCAATAATTTTACCAATGAGAAAAAAGTTATTAGAAAAAATTAGGAATATTAGAAAAACAAAAAAATCCATATCTTTGTGATAAAAAAAAAACACCAAAATTTGCTAAACCAAATCTCAAATTCAAGCTTCAAGTTTGCCTTTCGAGAAAAAAAATATTGCAATGAAATACTTTTTCTCAAAAATAGTCAACGTTTGAAATGATTTCCCCGGACGAACCGACCGCTCTTATCAGCAATCGGGTCTAAACGCGTCAACCGGGAAGAGCCCATCGATAACGCGATCGTGAAATCATACACGACGAAGCAAATCCGGGTGGGACACGTGAATATCAGATGTTCGGCACATTCCGAGCTGAGGGTCCGAACCCCCCAGCGGTCGATAGGGTTGAGCCGGTGGGCGAACGAGATAAGAAACCCGACCGAAAAACCCACAGAAGCGAGAAATTCTTTTTCCCGAAAGGTCGGAAAAATTGTGGGAAGCTTCTCGGATATCGAAAAAAAAAAAAAAAAAAATGTTGTCAACAACCGTGTGGATTTTCCGGACGTATTCGAATATATTTATTTGGGAACTCGTGAAGAATCTTATATGCGACTGGATGTACGTAGAGGAGAGGAAAGGAGGGGCGGGGAGGGGAGGGGGGGGGGGGGGGTTGTCGATGGTGGTAGTGAAGACAGGATTGGAAAAAGCACGGACGATCCTCGACATAGTGAGTACTGGCTCTATTACTTCGTCCGACATTGCTCTCTATCTATCTCTCTCTCACTCTCTATCTCTCTCTCTCTCTCTCTCTCTCTCTCTCTCTCTCTCTCTCTCTCTCTCTCTCTCTCTCTCTTGCTTCTTGGTGAAGGGTAGAGAAAAGCCATTTTGCAGCAGTTGGCTAGTCTGAGGTTTCGTATGTTCGTGTGAATGTGTGAACCGGTCGATACTTATACGTACATACATGTATATATATATGTATATATATCATATATGTTTTTGCCACTCTCATGTACAATTCACACACTTTGTTTCATTTTATTTCACCTTTTTTTTTTGTCTTTTGTTTTTTTGTTTTTTTTGTTGTTTTTTTTTTATCACCATTGTTTTTATGTGCTGGTGCCTTGGCTCACTAAATTTTTTCTTCATGCATTGTCATTTACTCTTTTCAACTGTTTTTTTTTCGTTCTCCTTTCTTTTTGTTATTATTATTATTTTTCTTATTTTTTCCTCATCTTCGGTTTGAGATCAAAATTTTTTTTAATTTCTGCAACTGTTTTAATTTTGTGTCGAACAACCGACGGCATTTTTGAGCATCGGCTTAACCATCTCTCTCTCTCTCTCTTTTTCGTCAGTTTTCGGATCTTAGGTTGCAGCAACGACCTACAGTCCCCGGGGACCGATCGTCGTTGCACAACGTAAAATGCAGTTTGCAACGGTTTGGAATTTCAAAGCAGGCGAATTTCTTTTTTTTTTTTTCATTTTTTTTTATTTTCCCTTTTTACATTCGGTGGCCCGCGTCGACGTCGAAGAATACCGAGAAAGAAATCCGAATTGCCATTTTCACTTTATTGACGCGCTGGTACAACGGGGCTTTTACGTTTGGCCTACGTGGTTCGGTCTCGATTCCGTGGTGCCCGTTTCTCAAGTCGTTCCCGTCGATATACGAGCAAAGTCGGTCTCGACTATCCGGTCGGACGTCAGGGTTTTACGTACCCTACACGTCGTTCTTTCTGTTTTTTTTTTTTTTTTTTTTTTTTTTTTTCATTTTTTTCTTTCACATATGGCTTTGGGGAAACAACGAATGTTCGGTGAACAAATTGTTTCCGACCTTTTTTTAAAAATGATTTGTTTCATTCTGTTTGTATTTTTTTATCTACAAAAAATAAAACGGGTCACGTAGGAATCTCTCGTATCGGCAGATTCACCGTTTTTTATCTTTTATTTGTTTTTTTTTTTGACGGTCGAATTTTTTTTCCGAATATTTTTAAACACGTTTAGTCCCATTGGGTGAATTAGGTTTCAGCGGTTTTTTATCCTGAAACATGTCACGTTAAGTTTACATTTTTTGAATACCTTACGAAAAAATTTTAAAGTCAACATTTTAGTGAAAATATTGGTTTTTTTAAAAATTATTTTTCATTCAAAGATTTTTTTTTGCACATTTAAAATGACATTTTCTTTATTATGAAAATTCGTAGTTTTAGTGAAAGGGTTTAAAATATGCTTAGAATTTTTTTGAAGTCTGTTGATTGCAAAATATTTTTTTATTGCGATACAAATTTGCAAAACAGAATTAATCGATAAAAATACGCGGACACGAAAAAACAAAACAAATAATACAAAATTTTCGTCGGAAATACAATAATTCGACAAACAAAACAAAATCAATGGACCGACAAAAATTATACAAAATTATACGAGGTCATGTGACCGTGTGGCGGTCACATGACCTCACGAAATTCGGGTCGCAAGCCGGACAGCCGCATTATTTCATACTGATTGGCCCGACCGCAGGCTTATTATCGCATTGTATCACGATTGTTTCCAATTAAACTCACAATTAGCGGTCGATTGTCGGTTCGAAACTACCGCATCGCCATTTTGTAAAACACTTCGTCACGCGGACTACGCGACCGACGCGACGTGCTCGCGCCATTCGTCCACGAACAATCGAAAATTCTCCACCGTCAAAATTCCGAAATGTGTTTATCGTGATCCAAGTTTTCAACGGTCGAGCCACAAAAAATTTGCATTTTTCCACCGAACCGACTTTTGGCCACGCTCGAAGGGTCGATGAACTCGCGGCGGTTTCCAACCGAAGAAAGTGCATAAAAACGTCGCTGGAAAGGAGCAAGGAGGAGGGGAAGGGGAAGGAAAACGAGTAAGCGATGTCATACATCAAACAAAGTGGCAGGTTACTCCAGAGATAAGAATAATATCTGAAAAAAAACACGAAAAAAAAGAAAATAATAAAAATGGAATCGAGGAACAGACTGTCGAGAGTGGGGGGAGCGAAAAAATGGACCGAGAATGGACGAGTGAAGAATGGCCAGCCGAATGGAAGAAAAATCAGTGAAAAAAAGACGAAGAAATAATAAATTTTTTTTTTTAATTCAGAAGAGACGAAACGAGAAGAATATTTTAATTGTAAAATAGTAGTCTGGCACGGAATATGCATTGTCCCCACCAGATTAAGCTCCCCCGTGGTCGAAGGCGAACGGGAGAAGTGGTGGGGGAGGGGGGAAAGGGGTGACAGTGGTATTCAGAAGTTTCCTAAACAAAGCCGACGTATTTGCAGAAGCTGGGCACGAATCGTGTCCGGGTGGTGGGCTGGCAATAGCCCAGCAAACTTTTCACCCCCCCCCTTCCCCCCCACACCCACGACCTCCGACATTTTCTTCGCGACTTTAATTCCCATGTATTCACCTTTGGTGTTTATTGTTACGACGATAATTGCGCCTGGCGAATGGTCGTCCACGGTCGAACGCCCACCGCGCGATACGTGACTTCCGGTGAATCAACCGCTGCATCGTAAATACAACATTAACCCGTTCGGGTCACACCTCAGAATAATGACACATCGCTCAAATGGGGTCCGGGGAATCCCACTCGCAAAAACCGATCCCATCCACGTTCTTTTTTGTTCATCGACTTGAATCTTGCGCCAAAATTTAATTTAACGTGTTTTCTGAAGAATGTGGTGGTCGTTGTGTTCTATTTGATTTTTTGAGTAGTCGAAAGACGATGAGAAATTATAATTCACGAAATCTGATTTTTTTTCGAAAAAAAAATCGTGGAGAGATTAATTTTTGGCATGTGGTAAAAAAATCGTTTACGATGTTTTAGTCTTGAGATGTTATATTTTTAGGGGAAAAATAGAGATTTTATGGAATTTGAAAGTATTATTATTATTATTTTGATATATTGGTTTATTAATTATGTTAAAGTTTTATTATTTTGAGGTTGAAACTCGAGACTTTTGGTCGATGTTGGAAAAATGAAAGTGGCACGTTTGAATGGACAAAATAATGTTGAAAAATGTTATTTTTATTGCACGATGGCCATGAGGTTGGCCTGGGGTCCGGTGGACGCCGAGTCACCGAGCAACGGGTTAAAGTTGATTCCATCTGTTTTTGCAACAGTTTCTCATTTACGATATTAATTTCCTATTCGCTGACTTTGCGTATAACATTTTTTTTTTTTTTTTTTTTTCGAAAATCCGAAAAAGTTGACGAACAAGAGTATACGACTGATGTACAGAGTTTTTTTTGCCTCATGCCAATGAATTAATTGCTCAAGTTTCCGTAGATCACGAATAAATTAGACGTCCGTTTCCGACTTTTTGTTTTTTTATTATTTTTTTATTTTTATTTTTGCGACGACAAACATTTCGCTCGAGGGATAAAAGAGATTTTTGAAATTGTCCACGATTCCGGAGACGAACGATTGAGAACTTGTGTGGCGAAGGTTTTATTTTTTATTTTTTTGGAGAACAAATCGCGAATGCTTGTTATATGGCCAATGAGACGAGGGACTGGTTGGTGGATAAAAAAAAATTAATCGCTGCTGAGGTCGCTCGAAGATTCTGCGATTTATTTTTACAGAGATGCATGTATGTGTGTGTGTGTGTGTGAGAGAGAGAGAGAGAGAGAGACAGATTTTGTCGGTGGGTGTTTGTGGGATGCTGAACCACAATATCGGTCTCACTAATTGTATCGACTTCCAGTTGGGTATCGTCTGAACGAGCCATTCGAGTCGTCCCAGATTGGTCCGTAGCTCCAACATTTCGCAGTGGATATAAAACTGGTACTTTTTTTCTGTTTTTATTATTATTATTTTTTTTTATTCGTCAATAACAAACGGGCAACCACGTCGATCTACAAGCCAGAACACCAATCAAAATTCTGCCCATCGCGAATGGAACGTGCATCGAGGCTTCGCGAATTCCGAGGGGGGGGGGGGAGGGGGGTTGGAAGAGCAACGAACGAGATTTCACGATCCCGCGGTGGGTTACATTTCGAAACTGAAGGGCAGCATTGATACGCCCATTGCCCATGTCGAAAACTCGTCATTGGATTTGACTTGACGAGACACGAAACTAAAGGAAAAACAAATACAACTCGGACACACATTTTTTACGAGAACTATGTATTTTATTATTTTGCTTCCTCATAGAGGAAGCTTTGTTTTCGTGAAATTTTTTTTTTTCGAGATGTTCATGAAAACGTGTTCAGTATGTCTCAAAACACCTAAAAAACACATTTAGAAAAAATGTCCGGATGTATGTATGTGTGTGTGTGTGTGTGTGTGTGTGTGTGTGTGTGTGTGTGTGTGTAGTAATGGTTGACCGCTCACAACTTGAGAACGGTTCGAGATATCAAGCTGAAATTTGTCACACATGTGAAGGGTTCACGGCGCATAGCACAATTTAATTTTTGGAAAAATCTATCAAGTTATTTTGTTTTCACATCATTTTTTCGAAATTCAAAAAATTATTTTTGGTCTCTAGCTCCCACAATTTTAGAGATATCGAGCTCAAATTCAGTATAATGTTGTACGAGTACAGGGAGATGCTCGATACCGAATTTGGAAAAAATCCACGCATTGGTTTACTTTTAAAGCGTTTTTTAATGTGAAAAAAACGATCTTTACACTCTAACTAGAGCAATTTTTGAGATATCGGACTTAAATTTGGTACGAAGTTGCGCAATGATCCAAAGAGAAACCCGATTGAATTTGAGCGAAATCCATCAAGCCATTCATATCTTATGGCGTTTTGAAATTTTTCCAAAAATCAATGTAACTGCTCTAGCTTCCATAATTTTTGAGATATCTGGCTGGAATTTAGTACAAAGTTGCACTGCCATTGAAAGAGGTTTCGTATTGAATTTGGACTAAATCCAACAAGACGTTCAGATTTTATGGCGTTTTGAAATTTTTCCAAAATTCAATGTAAGTGCTCTAGCTTCCATAATTTTCTAGATATCCGGCTGAAATTTAGTACGAAGTTGCACTATCATCCAAAGGGATTTTCTATTCAATTTGGATAAAATCTAACAAGGCGTTCAGATTTTATGCGAATTATAATTTTTCAAATTTTACATAAATTGCCCCATGTATATTGATTTCGACTCACATCACACTCACAAGGAGCCCTCAAGGTCAGGAAAGTGAACAAGGGTGCAAAGTAGAACCTTGCACATTGCTTCCTCATAGTTTTGTACCGTTTTTAAATTATTGAGATGTAAAGTAGAACCTTGCTTATGGCTTCCTTATCTTCTTACACATTTTCCAAAGCTTCCTCTATGAGGAAGCCAAAATTGATCGACACATGGTTCCTTATAGAGAAAGCTTTGGCAAATGTGTAAGAAGATAAGGAAGCCATAAGCAAGGTTCTACTTTACATCTCAATAATTTAAAAACGGTACAAAACTATGAGGAAGCAATGTGCAAGGTTCTACTTTGCACCCTTGTTTTTGTTTTGGTCCATATTTGAGTAGAGTGACTTTTTTCATCTTTCATTCGTCTTTTATTTTTACGATTTGAAAAATCACTAAAAAAATACTCGAAGCTGGGAATTCGATGTTTGAAAGTATCGAGAACTTTGGGCAATAGCAAGAACTATCGGAAAAGTCACTGTGGAACGATTTTGGGACGATAAACCTTTTATTTATTTTTTGGTCCATATTTGTTTCGACTGATTTATTTTTATTTTTATTTTGTCGCTATAAAAATCACGAAAAAATGTTCATTGGTGGAAAATTGCTGTATAAACTATGTCAGTCGAGAATTCCAGGCAATGGCAATGACTATGAAAATAGTCTTTCAGAACTATAAGAACGATACATTTTTTTTTGGTCCATATTTGACTCGACCGATTTTTGTCTTCTCATTTTACGAATAATTTAAGAATCCCGAAAAACAAAAATCCGATAACCAGATCTCCCAAAAAAGTCACTCAAAACTCTTCAAAATACAATTATTGAATGAAAAAAAAAAAAAATCAATCAATTCGATATTCCACCCAAACAACATTTTTTTCTTACCATTCCAATTTTGAAAGTTTTGTTTTTAAAAAATGCTACCACTCGTTACCTAGGTCGAGTCTTTCGATGAGCCAAGTCAAATTTCACGCAAAAATCTAGACATTAAATCATAAATCTCTATCCCCCTCTCACATTCTATCGGACCAGAGATATTTTTCAATCCGATGTACGTCCCCAACCCAAACACGCTCTATTCGCAACGAAAATAAGCGTTCTCACTCGCTCATGCCTTTTCATTTCGCGCACCCCGCAAGGCTTGTCATTACACCGACGCAAACGTAAATTCGTGCTCATAACTCCCTTTTTTCCCCACCGTCTAAACACACACGCACACACACACACGCGCGCGCGAACACACACATCCGGACGAAAGTAATTTCACCTTTATTATAGTCACAGCGACGGTTGAAGATCCAGCAAAACGTTTTGTCCGTCCCCGTGGACGTTAATTCACGACCGCAGACACAAGTCCAAGAGGGACACTGTGGAAAAAGCTCGTGCTTCATGATCAGCCCGAGCTTTCGCGAAATGAAAATAATCCGTTGTTTCTCGCTCCCCGAGCGTAGATTCACCTTCGTCAGTCCCGAACGCGAAGACGGTCACACAAAGTTTTCACATTATTACATCCCCAACCTGATAAATTTCGTCGTCACACTCTCGACAAAAACAACAACAAAAAAAAAACAAAAAATACTTCACCCAGTGCGTCACGTGACCCACGAAATGTTCAACATTATTCCGGTAAAATGAATTTAATAATAAAAAACTTAGGGTCCCGTAGTCATTCTCCAGTAGTCAATAAAAGAATTTGAGAAAAGACTTATTTTTGTATTTTTCGTAAATTATTTTTGCCACAGTGTTCGATATAATTTGTATTGAATGTACTAATTAAAATCTACATTCTGAATTTTTTTTCCGATTTTTTGAATTCATAGTTTAGAAATTGGAGAGGAGGGGGCGGGTGTCCCTATGGAACCCCAAAAAATATGATCTCGGCATTACGGCAATTTCAAACCCCCCGTAAGCCTTAGCGTAACCGCGAACATGGGAGAAATAAAGAAACGAAAAGACACAATGCAAAATGATAAAAGATAAATATGCCATCTTGCCTCTATTTTCACATTTTTACGTTCCGTTGTCTCCCCCCACGTCGCGATCTATATATAAGTATATATATATTTGTCTCGGGCATTGCTCCATTGTCGATTGCGAACGGCGCTGTTCCCGCATCTCGAGGGCTCGCGATCTCTCAAACGCCCCGGCAGTCGATTGTCACTGCAATAGCTCGGGCTCGGGGAATATAAACCACGGTTGCACGTACAACGCCTCGGTGCCAAGTTTTCCGGAGCTTTTGTGGGCTCCCCCGGCAAGGGGCTCCGGATGAAGCTCTCCCCCCCCCCGCCCCCTCCCCCAAACCTTTATTCCCCACAACTCTCGCTTGTGTGTAGTTTTATTTTTCTTCTCATATTTTTTTTTTTTCACTCCGATCTCTGTGCTTCAAAAAATTCTCGAGTCTCTCGAACATCACCGTGAGTTCTGTTATTTCACGACACGATATCGTGAGATTCCGAACTTTCGGACGAATCGATGACGCTTTGTTTTTTTTTTTTTTTTTAATTTTGCGTACGAAAAAATAATGAAAGGGGGCATATACACCTAGGATTGAAAAAAAAAAGGTTTTGCGACGAACGAAGATGAGAATACCTTTTTTTTTTGTTGTTTTCATTGTTTGTTGAACTTCTCCGGTGATTTTTGGATAAAGAAGAAATAAAAAATAGCGACGCTGGGTTAATGTTTTTGTAAGGTTATTTTTAGAATGAGGTCCAACGGTAGATGTAAAATCTCCGGAAATATCGATTAGAAAGAAAAAGATCGTTGATCGCTGTATAGTTACAGAATAGTTATTGTATAGTCGCTGTATAGCCACTGTATTGTTACTGTACAGCTACCGTCTAGCTACTGTATAGTTACTGTGTAGTAACTGTATAGTTACTGTGTAGTAACTGTATAGTTACTATATAGTAACTGTATAGTTACTGTATAGTACCTGTACAGTTACTGTATAGTAACTGTATAGTGACTGTATAGTTACTGTATAGTTGCTGCATAGTTACTGTATAGTTACAGCATAGTTACTGTACAGTGAATCCTACCAAATAATGGAATCAAAAATATCGATTTCCAGATGTTTATCCCTAGATGTATATGCCCCCCCTAAGTTATAATTCAAAAAACCAAGAAATAAAAAAAAAATAATCCAAACATCGAAATTGTTGGCAGCGATATGGCACACGGATATCGAATCGATGTGCAAACGCGGTAAGCGGGGCAAAAGCGCAAACACCGTACGACCTCGGGCGATCGTCGGTTGATCAAACAACCGTCGGATCAGCGCATGCCCGGTTGTCGATTCTCAAGAGCCACCGCGGATTTATTCAAAAATTTTATCCATCACGAGTGGACGCGGACGCAGGACGATGGTGCGACGACGAAAGAAACAATAAGCAGCAACGCGTGTGTAACAAATTGCTCAACAAAGTTTTTATCTCGACGAGCTGTGGGAGACAGCAGAGGCGCGCGAGTCCCATGAAGCAGGAAACCAACCACGCTGTGTTGCCTTTTCCTACTTTACCCACAGCCACGATGCGATAAAAGACCGGATGACGTGTCGTCTCTTCCTCCGTCGCGCGAAACCCCCTCCCCTTCCTCCCCCTCCCCGTGCCACACCCTCTCCCCAACACTCATCCCATTTCTGCCACGGATTCATGAACCATTGTATACGTGTATTTATACAACAAGAACTGTGACGTATACGGAACATTTCACGTCACCCCTCAAACCGATCGTGAACCACATTTTTTTTTGTTTATTTATTTATTTTATTTTTTTCATTTAGTCGTCGTCGATTCTGGCATTTTCATTTTTTTTTTCATTTCTCCGATATTCGACGAGAGAAAAAAAAACACACGCATAAACAAACGGGCACAAAAATGCTTTCCAGAAAAATCAAAGAGTCGGTGAAAATATTCAAGTGAAAAAATTATTTATAAAATAGCCAAGTAAAAAAATTATATATAGTCTATATATAAACTAATAATATAGTGAAATAATAATAAAATATGAGATTAGGCATATATAGTTTACATATAGTCTACATATACTCTGTATATGCCCAATTTTTTATATAGCTTATATATATATAGATTGTAGTTTCTATATATAAACTATATATGGGATCAGGCCTCTACAGTTTATATATAGATTATCATAGTATCTATATTCTCAAGCTATACTTGCGATTGGGCATATTTAGTTTATGTACAGAATTTTCTACAAATAATTCTATTTATAAAAAATTTGATTTATTTAAAAAAAGTGTAAGAGGGAGAAGCAAATAGCCGAGACCACGAAATATGACACGATGCCACTATCAAGCGCAGCTGACGTGAAATGCGCGATGGGGAGATCGCACGTACACGAACATATAAACGTGTCTTACATGTATATATATATATAACAAGCAATGAATCTTCCATCGCGAAATCGAAGTTTACGCGGCCCTGCGCCCATTTCGATGTGGTCGAGAGCGGTGGCGGCATGGGGGCAGGGGGGTGGGGCTCCGCGCGGTTACCCTCATTTCGAAAAATTCATTTCATACGTAAATTAAATTCTACGTCGGGGATGGTTCGACAAACCCCGCGAATCGTCTGTCTACACGTCGCCCCACCTCGATAACTCACTCCCTCGCGCTCTCTCGCGTTCACCCGCGTTCATGGTAGTTGCCAATCCCCGTACCCGCTGTCACAGTCCCAACGGATTCTGCGACCCCCTCCCCTCCTCCCGTCCCCCGCCCGTCGCGCCTCGGGTGGCGCGTTTGTTCAGTTCGATTCGTTCCGTCGTTAGTTGTTCGTTCGGCTTTGACAATCGATTCGAAAATTATTCTCGAGTTTCGCCGAAATTCCGGCAAACCCGATCACCAAATACCTCCGCAGTGTTGAACCACGAATCGACGATTTGAACATTAAAAATCGCATTATAATAAAAAAAAATGTTGAAAAGATCTACGACGATGGTTTCGGATTACAAAATGCAATGAAAGGATTACGAATTCACAAAGATCAATCGTTTAAATTATGATTACTATTAAACCCATTCCCGAAAAAGATGGGGGGTCGATTTTAGGGGTCGAATTTAAACTTTCTCTTATCAAATTTTGTTGGTTTTGTCGTTCAAACTTATGAATTTTCATATTTAAAAAAATTATTCTGCGAATTTGTTCAATTATCGTCAAAGTTTATCCATGAATATGATATTTTATAATTTTGTCTTAAAATAAAATACTTAAGCATAAGGTATACATTTTTTTCCGATTTTTCGAACTCTATGAATTTTATTTACTATTGAAAATTTTAAAAATCCAAGATCGACGTGACCTCCCTCATCAGAAATGAATCCGAAGATAAAGAAAAAAAACTTTTCATGAATAGGGTTGAAAAAAAAATTATATCTTCAAGAAGAAACAAACCTTAATCAGTCCTACGAAGAGAGAGAGAGGGGGGGGGATGGTTGATGAAGACAAACGTTTGTTCGTCGTCTCCCACTAATTCGAACGATGGTGTTACAATGAAAGGGTTAATTGTGTTTTCTAACCAAACAGACAAAGAGATGATTTCGCGGAAAAGGCGAGGGGGGGGGGGTGGCGGTTAATTTGCCCGTCCGTAATTTTCTTAAATTACCCGGTTGTCTAAACTCTTATCCGGTCTTAACTCACCTGGGTCGTGAAGCGTAATAGTTTGCGCAGTCTCCGTTCAATGAATAATTATATCTATACCGTCTCCAGTCCCATTCACTAGCGAGACAAACAGCTCGAACCAACATTCTCGGTTCGCAACGTTGGATTGTAAAATTACGCGATGGCACTTGTCGGTGATTGCGCGTCCTTCGGGATCGGGATATTCTCGTGCTCTTTCGCGATTCGCGGAGTCACGTGTTATCATCATCCAGCCACGGGGCGGGCGGAGGGATTTTCCAGACGCGATAACGTTCTCGCGTGCCAGTTGGAAAACTTGTTTCTCACGCGCGACTTCCATCTCGTAACTACGTCCAACTCGTTATCCAACATTTTCCCCGTTTGCCGCGTATCGTTACTAACACGATCAGCGGGAGGTGGGGAGGAGCTAGCATGGCACTAAGGGATTGTCCCATTATTTTCCCCGAAGAACCGACAAAACTCGATCGCTCGAAAATTAAAGTGGCAAATAATTTTTTTTTTTTGTTCTCGCTGTGTAAAAATCCACGCTCTTTCGATATCCAATTTTCCGATGGCCGATATGATAACGCGTGGCAGTAATTTTTTCCCGTATAGTTTCACACCCGACTAAGGAGTGAAATTTGGAACGCGCGACGCTTCGAAAAATCATTTTTGAAACTTACAGGATTCCGAACGACTACCAGTCGAGCGGTTTCCTACATTGCCACGACTTTCGAGCTTTCCCACGCGTGAACTATCGATGTTAGATACATGCCGTCGAAGACTTTTTTGTAGGGAATCCAATTCTCTACAACATTGTTCATGTTAACTTTTGGTCTATCTAGTGTTATTCAGCCAGCGTTTGGACAGAAAGATAACAATGTATTTATTTTCTTCAACATGTATTTTTTCATCTTCCTGTCGAAACGTTGGCTTAACAACACTATATAGACGAAAAGTTTACATAAACAATATTGTAGAAAAATAAATTTTCTACAAAAAAGTCTGCGACGGCATATACGTAGCATTCATAGTTTGCGGTTGGGAAAGCTCGAAAGTCGGGCAATGTAGTCTCGCGACCGGCGGACGAGGTATCCGTATTCCGAATCTCAACCGTTCCGAGCATGGTCGTTCCAAACATAGCACGTTCCGAATTTTGGCCTTTCCGAACGTTGCTCGTTTCGAATTTCGACCCTCGATCCAGGTACGCAACCCCACTGATACGTACAAATGTTCTGAATGTTGATCCTTCGGGGCATTGCGCATTCTGAACATCGATCGTTCTGAACTTTCGACCTCTTCCCCTTCCCCTCCCCCACATCGAAACTCACACATGCCCCCGCGCGTCTCTTCGGGTCGGCCCTCGTGCACCCGGTAAAACAAAATTCCAAGTCCAACTCGACGAGAATCGGTAGGAATGCAATTTGCCATTGAAATGAAGTTTCCCCCCGGTCGGAAAAGCTACATCAGAGTCTGTCGAACGATCCGGCAACCTTATTTCACCGGGTACAAAATCTCTCTTCCCACTTTGTAACCCTCTCTTTTATCCGAGAAGCACTCGTGTCTCTGGAAAAGACGCACGAGCCTCCTCCATCCCCTCTTCCCCCCCCCCGGCCCCTCTCTTTCCAATGCTTCGAAGCTTCGAACCCAACGTTGCCCATCACTTTCCCGAGAGCTTCGAGCATCAACGTCGGGATAACCCGTTACATACGTCGGTAACGGATTCCGTTCGATTTCTCTTTTACTCGCTTTCCAACCCTTTTTTTTCCTCTCCTCCTCCACCCTCCCCCCGAAAGCTCCGGTAACTATTTTCTCCGCACTCGACGTCGGATTCGCTTTTATTCTCTTTGCCGAGATGCTCGTGACCCCCACGATGAGCGTTATTGCCGTGCTGCAGGTTACCAACAAGATTGGCTCAGACACGAGAGAAGATTGATACGGCGACGGCTACGTGGAATGGTTCAGTCCCCCCCCTCCCCCCCCCGGCCGCGAAAGTCGACTACAAGCAGTTCAAACATTCGAAATCACGAAACAAGATTCCTTCCTTACCGATGCCGGGAATCCATCACCGGGAAGACACGTTGAAGAAGGCGCTACGTGTCGACGTCATAAATCAGTGAAATAAAGTGCAGAAGCGTTTCAAGCAATGCTCACGGCTTACCGTATGAATATCGGATGTCCTAACCCTCAACAGCTTCTCACCCGCGATAGCTCCGAGGGTCGAGCGAAGGGGTGAGAGTTTCAAAGGGTAATTATCTCGGGGATTTGCCGGCCAGCCCGGGATAACGGATTTGCGAATAAAAGAGAATGGACCACGAGATCTGGATGGGTCTTGCTTGAGGCAGACACGCCCACGAAGACTCTGGAGCCTATATCAAATTGGCGAATGGAATAAAATGGAAAAAAAAGAAAGATTCAAACGATAATGCACCATTGGGGGTTGGCAATGAGAGTCTGTGGGATTTGAAAAACGATGGAAACTTGGGGCGAGATAAGGAAGAATATTTAATCTTCGAACCGTCATTCGTGATCGATCAGGAAAGACTCGATAATTGTTATCGAAACCTTATATCGTCATCGACATCTTCCCATCCTCCTCCAACGCTTTTTCTTCTCGTCTTGCACAATTGCCTGTGGATTGTGTGTGTGTGTGTGTGTGTGTGCGTAAAGCCGATTAGTCACTCCCGAAGATGAAAGAAAGGGAAAAAATAGATCCGACAGAGGCCATTGGAAAAATCTCTTCGTGGTCTCTTGGCGAAGGGATGAAAGATAATTCCCCCCGACCTGATTAATCGATCGAACGTGTAATAATAACCCACAACCTCCATCGAGTCATTGATGGAGGTTACTTCAGCTTCAAGCTCGCATCTTTCGTGATCAGGAATCTTGAATACAAATGAAAAATATGTTTCTTCTGTTTTTTTTCGTTACAGGAGTGGAACGATTACAAGCTGAAGTGGAACCCCGAAGAGTACGGAGGTGTGGATACTCTTCACGTGCCATCGGAACACATTTGGCTGCCCGACATAGTTCTTTACAACAAGTAAGTCACGTTGTTGTATTATTTAATTCATAACAAACTTGGATTGCCTGCTTGAATAACGTTCATCGATGATTGAATTCGTGACCGAAAGGAAATCAATTACTTGATTACTTACTAAATCAAAAATATTCGACGAAATTGGGTCTAGGACAAATATTACATAAATCGTCATTAATCAATTCCTTTCTTTTATTTTATTTTTTTTAAATTATATTTTACACATGAAGAACGAAAGCTCGAAGCGTGAGACGGTTGTTCGACAATGTCCGTTCGAAGGTGTGGCGTCTCCCTGAATTTTTGTAATGCCATGGAAAATAAAGGCAGAAAAAAAGGGCTTTAACGCCGACGAAGCTCGGAGGAAGAAGCGGAAGAGGCGGGAGAGACGGAAGAGCACAGTGGCACTGGAGTCTCGGTCGTTTCACGCGAATGGGTCATACCTTCTTCAAACCACCGACCCCCCTCCCCCCTTTTCACCCTTCATCCCACTTCGGCCCCGACTGCACCTTTGCGCCTCGCCGTATCCACCGACACGACTTCCATTTCTTACCGTCTCGGGCGCAACTTCACCGACCTTCCCCCAGGCGGTCCGCGTTAGTATCGAGTAAACTAAACTTAACCCGGTCTACTAAGGCCCACTCTGCCGTACAACATTCAATCCTCCATTCTCATTCCCCATCGGTCTCCTTCTTTTATTTTCCACCTCTTTTTTTTCCACCTCCCCCACGTTTTTTCTCACGTTCATTCGGGTTTCCTTCCTCGCGTTGCTCGCCGGCAATTTTCATCCCCCCCCACCGCCCCCACTGCCCCTTACGGTCGTCTCGTTCACGCAGATACGAGTTTCCGTACCGAGAATCTCACCGCGAACCTTCACGACTACTCATCGTCGTTACCACGGACTTGCGTTTACCTTGCCATCGTTCCACGTGAAACGAGATCACAGTTGGGGGCGGGAGGGTATTAATTTCTTAGAGTACGAAATTTAATATTTGACACAAACTGTTACGAAAAGATTTCTTTTTTTCTTTCTTTTTTTTATTCCTTTCTTTCGGTTAACGAAAGAAAGAGAGAGAGAGAGAGAGAGAGAGAGAGAGAGAGAGAGAGAGAGAGAGAGAGAGGAAGACGGTGATGTGGAATTTTTAATTGTGTCAAGATGAACAATTTTGAAGCCGAGTAAAAAAAATCGCGAGTATGATGAATAAAAATTATTTTAATATTAAAATTTGCTTCGAGTCAGATTATTATTATTATTTTTTTTTTTCGAGGCTTTGACGATTATGAATGAATTTTTTTATTGCTACAATCTCGAGATTCTGTATTAAACTCGTGATTTGAGTCAAAGAGCGCGTTTCTACATTACCAATTTTTTTGGATAGCAAATATTTTTATTCTATTTGTTTCTTAAAAATAATTGGTGTTGAATATACTCTGTTCTATCGTTTCACCAAGAATGGAAATAAAGAAAGCCGAATCAACGATTTTTTTTCAAATTAATTCTGTCCACAATTTAGTCCAAACAAAAAATAAAAATAATTTCAGTCGAAAGCGTTGGAAATTTATTGATTTTGAATTTTTTTTTTTTTTTTTCATGGATTTGAATAATGCGACACCGGTTTGAATGACGAAACATTTCGAAGGATTGTATTTTCGAACAATGACGAAGCGGTTGCGGTACCGAGATCGAGAGTATTATATTTTCGTGGCGCAACGAATTTCGCAGCTGCGACACAGAGCGTATAACGCAAAGGGCATCGATGTGTACGCGCGATCGGGCGTTTTACAACCGGAATAAAGATGAAAAACACGCGATAGCAACGACGAGTCCTCGGTTTTCACCGTCATCGAACTTTGCCACACCGAATATCTCCGGTTGCGAAATATCCATGCGCGACAGGCGCACGAGTGCGTAAATTATTTCACGAGTACATGCATAACGCGTACATATATATATATACATAGAGACCGGAGATGAATAACGCGTATCGAACATCGGCGTAAAAATGTTTGTGCGATAAAAATACTGCCAGCAGTCGCATGAATCGCAAACGACATTCCGGTTGACGATCGGGATCGTCAACGACGCGTCACGATTATTATACTGTTCTCTTCGATCCCCCGTATCTGGTTTATCGTCGCAGATTCTTGTCCTGGACAATTTTTTTTTCTTCAACAAAAAGTGTTTGATTTAAAAAAAAATAGTAAGAACCAAGAACACGATCGAGTGAGACTTCAAACTCACCCTGACTTATCCCAGAAAAATTTCTAGGTTAGCACAGAGGCGGCAATCATTTTGGTTACCGAATAAAAATTGATTACCTGGACAAAAATCATCCACAACATAAATTTGTACGTTTCTATCGCAGATATTTCGTTGCTAGCGAAGCTATTCATGTGCTAGCCAACCCCTAGCAAGCCAACTTTTGCTGCAACAACGCAGGAATTCCGCTATGCACATGCAACGCAGTCCAATCAAAGTATTCCCTTCATAAATTTCATTTTTTCATTTTTCTACCAAACCCGAAGAATCTGTTTCCGACCCCGCTCTGTCGTCGAAGCAACGCCGACTTTACTTACACCCACGTACTTCGTTTTCACGTGTAGCGGGGTGGCTGGGGTATTTCGCTGCCCCCGCTTATCGTATTCCGGCAGGGAGTGCAAACAATTTTGCCGGTACAGCGCGGTTTGTGTGGCGACTCGTATACCAAAGAGATGTCAGGCGCAGTGACCTCGACTGTACAGGCGCAACCACTTCTCCGCTCCCTTCTTCGCGTCTCAGTCTCTCCCTCGCTGTGCTTCTCATTCTAATTCTCGTGTTGCCGTGCCACAACGCTACCACCGCCTATCCTTTGCACGAGATCCTCCCCCCTCCCCCTCCCTGCATCCACATCCATTTGCAACACCCTTCCCAACCCCCTTCTCGCGCAGGATATTCCATCTCGCTTCAGCCACCCCCCCCCCCAATCGTTGTATCCACTCGCGCCCTCGCGCTCTCTGTGTCGAGCTGCATGCTCGTGGCGTTCCATACCTCGACCTCCAACCCCTCCGCGCCGCCCGCCAACCCTTGTCCGACCAGAACCAAGCCACAAGGGCGTTCCTCCGCAAAATGCAAAGTTAAAATATGCGAGAAACGTACGTGCCGGAGAATCTCGTTACTCCATTATCACCGGATTAGCGCACACGCGGTAAAGCATCCCCCACCCCCCGCCCCACCCCCCCGGGGCCGCCTGCACTGACACGCAGGGTCACCACCGACGACGACGCCCTTTCGATTTCACGCTGACGATCCATTCGAAGTTGTCATGAGACGCTAGTGCTCAGTTTGTTGGATCTACAACTTTTTTTATTTGGATCTACAACCTATTTTTAACCTGGATGTATGATATCCAGGTTGAAAATAAATTAGGAGATTAGTCCTCATTTTCATCGATGATCAGTGAATGCAATGTAAAATGATGGGTCCTCGCGATAAGTCGTAGATCCAATGATCAGTTGAAGGTGACATCAAAGATCGCTTGAGATGTCATCTTCGAGTTATCGTGAAGCTGTGCATCATCTCACATGGCATTAAATGATTGTCAATGACAATGAGGAATAATCTTGTGGTTTATTTTCAACCTGGATGTCACTGGGTTAATCCCCGCGAGCGCGGAAGTGTCTGAGATCCGAAAACCCGAGTGCCGACAATGCGTGACAGAGATCCGGGGTAATGAAGCGATAATTCGAGACAGCAGCCAAAGCGTTCAGAGGTGAGTGCAGCTTGGGTGCAATGTGGCTCCTCGAGCTTCTCGAGATCTCGTCTGCGTCAGAGACTCCCCTAAATTCCGCGGCTGCGGTTTATTGTTATTATCACGTGGCAAGTGTGTGTATATGTATGTGTGAGGGAGAGAGAGAGCCAGAGCGAGAGAGAGAGAGGGAGAAATACAGAGAAACCAGACAGAAGTGAAAGGACGCAATCATGCTGGGAAGTGAAACACGCGCCGCTTAGTCGGTGGTTGTGCTTCGTTGCTCAGCGCTGTGTTAGCGATTACGACGAAATTTCGGGCCAACGTTAACTGCGAGCGGCTGGGCGAAGGACGGAGAGGCTATACAGTCGCTACGGAGGGTATAGTGAGTACGGGAGAACGATAGTCGAAAATCCGATGAGGTTTGGGACGTGAGAGATCCACGAACAAGGCTGGAATGGTGGAAAACGGTTTAGGTGCTGTTGGGCGAAGCTTTGGATCACGAAGGTTGCCCGTAGCTTCCCCAGCCTCCGCTGAGCCACACCAAATAGGTGCAACGCCTATTCCAACGTATGGCTGCGCGCTTGCTCAGTTGCGTTTCAGATCCGCGACACGGTCAGCCAGTTCCAAAACCCATCCACAACCCCGAAACACCATGATGATACTTTCCCCCGGCTGAGGCGATGCTCGCGTACGCCGCAACGTTCCAATCAATTCCAACGCCGATTGCGTTGCTCAAACTGCTTTCACCCGTCGTTTTCCAAAAACCGTTTGCAATCGCGCAAGCTTTGTGAATTATCGATCGTTCGGTATAATCGAATTTCCAAAGTTTCGAAGAGAAATGGCAAGCGGAAATTCAATCGTTGGTTTAACCAAGTGATGGAACATCGCTGGGGTTGTGGGAACCTGGCGAGGGGCATTTCACCGACCAAAGCGATCCAGGGTCGAGTGAATGAACTTGGGGAGTGATCGTCATTGAAATAGTCTGCAGCTAGGCGTTGACAACCCATTCCTGACTTGACGGATCATCAGCCTGATGGCATCAGCGTGTATGTTGGATACAAAGGACAAGCGCGAACTCAATCGTTGGTTCTGCCAGGTGATTAAACATCGCAGGGATTGTAGGAATCTAGCGGAGCATTACAAGGATCAAAGCTATCAGGGTTCAGCGAATGAACTTCGGAAGTGATCGTCATCAAAATAGTCTCCAGCTAGACGTTGACAACCCATTCCTGACGTGACGAATCATCAGCCAGATGACATGAGCCCGCACGTTGAATACATCGGTCGACAAACAACGTTGCTGTGCTCGTTTACGGCAAAGCTCGCAGGTGCATAGCCCTGGAACCCTTCGGTGTAGCAAGTCCAGTCATTTTCGGCGAAACTGGGAAAATTTCGCGGGTTCGAGGTGTAGAAATAGCCGTGGAAACGGAAGTGAGCTCGACGGGACTGCCACGGTTGTGTTGATACGTGTGTGTTGCGCTGTATTCCGGGCACTCGAGTGCTTCACGATGTGTGTGTGTGTGTACGAGACAGTGGCGGAGCGAAACCGGGAGCGCTAGCGAGAGGAGTGCTCAGCGACGAGCTTGCATTATAACGGAAGCGGGGCGGAGGCGCGAGGGGGCGACACTAGCGGTGGCACTAGCGCACGAGGTGTGTGCCGGGTGACCTAAAATATGCCAAGTGCACGGCTCTGTTATACCCCCGGAGTACTCGCACCCCCCGCTGTTGCCTACCCCGTCCCGTTCCTCCCGTATCCCCCCTTTTCCATCCCCCGTACACCTCTTTCACTTGCATCCCCGTCTGCCCGCTCTTCGTGCTACCCTCTTCGTCGCAACTCGTCTCCGACTCCCTTTTCTACTCCAAACACCACTGCGCATAAACACAGAACCAAACCGCACGCGTATATATATATATTTATTCATATATATGTATCAGGGTGTGTTGAAAAAATGCAAAGCTTTGGTATTGTTCTGTTAGTTTCCACATTCGACGGAGATACGATCAATATATATGAGGGTGGTCCTTATTAGGCACCTTCCAATTTATTCTAGACCATGAGAAAAGAATTTTTTCATTTTTGTCCGATTTTTAAATTCACCCGCCTGCTTTATTCCTTTCTCTCGCTTATTTCATATTCTTCTCCCCATTTTCGTGTGAGAACCTGAGCGGGACACGCGAAAAAATAGTTCATCATCTTTTAACTCGTATCTTGGCGTGTATATCTTCATCTCTAGGTTGGTCTCGCCACATTTGGTACAGCATCGCCTCTCTTGCCCCACCCCATTTCGGTCCTCGCGTGATACAGCGACGGTACGAAGCTCCCCGGCTACCTGCTTCGGGTCCACCGCCCCAGCTTAGCTGCGGTTCCGGACCTCACCCGTGGTACGCCCGCAACTAGCTCGTACTACTTGCCACGGCCCCTTCGACACACGTACCACGCTGTGGATCGTTTCCACCCACGTGAACCATGGTTCAACTATTTTTAATTTTTTAAAAATGTTTTCTTAGTTTTTTTAAGTTTTTTTGCAACGGACTTTGCATCTTGACTCTCTTTTCCACGAGTTAATCGTAATCGAGGTCCATTAACACATCCGCATGTGACATCGAGATGTGTTTTATTTATTGTCTTCAGCCTTTGAAAATTTATATATAGCATAGGGTATCGAAAAAAAATCTTCGTAACATGAAAATATATAGCTTGGACATTGACACGACGATGAGAATTGATTCACCATCCGAAATGTGCAAAAAAAATAAAATATCCGTTTCTCCAAAGTTTTTGAAAATGTCTTTTTTTTCAAAATAGGATACGCTCTCGATAAAACATGTTTGTAACATGAAAACATCTATCTTGTGAATTATCACGACGGTGGGAATTTATCCTCCGCTCAAAATGTGCAGAAAAAAAAAATTCTATTCTTCAAACATTTTTTAAATGTTTCGTTTTCCGAACATAAAATGCACTCTCGAAATAAAAGTCGTGACATAAAAAAAAATCTATCTTCTGCATTGACCCGATAGTGAGAATCAATTCACCGCCCAAAATGTGCAATAAAAAAAATTAAATTCGATTTATCGAGCCTTGAAAAAAAAAATAAAAAGCTATCACAAATCGTCGATAGTTCCGCTCGACTGTCTTTCTCATTATCCGAAGAGGAACGAGAGCGACGGGCAGCGGTGCGCACTCATTTTCGATCTCGACGAGCTCAATTAAACTCGCGATCGCCTGCCAGAGTGGATGACGTCAAAGCCTCCCCGTCCCCCCCAACCCTCACCTCACTCTCAGGCTCGTTCGTCTTCGATTTTCGAATTGGCGCCAATTTCACCCGTGCCATCGAGAGTCTCGAATTCGGTTCGCGACGCGACATGAAAGAAACGATATAATCGCGTGGAAAATTCGCGGCCGTCTCTTCGTCCTAGCAATTCCAGAATGCACACACACAAAGTTGGCTCGCACCAATACAACAGTCGGCAATTATTGGGGCCCCCGAAGAATCGTGAAAGTCAGACAGGTGTAGTATATATATATATATATATATATATATTTTGTGTGTATAACTCCGAAGATACAATTAAGAACTTGTATCCAATGAAACCCACTCGTGAACGAATGATGAAAAGGTCGTAAAAGCGAAGCTCTCCCCAAGGAAACGTCCGAAGAAAAATAAAACGAAAAAAAGAAAGAAAAAAAAAGAAGAAACCACCCACACAAAAAAAAAGAATGATTGCCACGTGCGAAATGGACGGTATTGCCACTCTAATCGTTCACCGTGTGTTTTGTCCGTGAATGGCAGCACTGTCGTGGTGTGTGTGTGTGTATTTGTGTGTCCGTGTGTTTGTGATAAGACTACACAAACACAACTATCCGTTGTGCCACATTCGCGTTCCACGAAGTATCGTGAAAGTTACTTTTTCACCAATTGATTCGACGGAACTTCGGTCCCTCCGGGGGGCTCGGGGGGGGGGGGGGGGGGGGTTGCACCCCTTCTCCATCACCGACCGACATTCACGTCGCGTCGAGGATTGAAACTCGACGCGACGGATGTGGGGAGAAGAAAAAAAAAACAACAAGCGAGTCGATATCCACGTTTGTTTCGTTTGATGGACGGATTCGCGTATCGATATCACCCTCCCAACCCCCACGGACAAAGTTGCGGCCTCGGGTGAATCTTAATTTCCTCTCGATTCACTTGGGCGGTAGGGCGGTGCGATACTTGGGTCTTGCGCGCGAGACGGGGTTGTGATCGTTGATGGAAACGATTGAATCATTTAACAGCATCGTGCAGTTGACCCCTTTTAGCCGAGCGAGACACGTTAATGCTGGCGGGACGCGCGAGGGGGAGGGTGAGAAGGGGTGAGAAAACGGTTACGCGGCTTTGGCCAAAGTTTCGAATTTACAATCGATATACGATGGGTTTTCACCCTTTACAACTTTTGAGCGATGGGAATTATTCAAACGGCAACAAAAGCCCCACACGTGTTACGATTAACTTTATTTTTATTTTTATTTTATTTTATTTTATTTTATTTTATTTTATTTTATTTTATTTTATTTTATTTTATTTTATTTTATTTTATTTTATTTTATTTTATTTTATTTTTATTTTATTGCTTCCTCGTTGAGAAAGCTTTGTTTTCGTAAAAAACTTTTTTTTCGAGATGTTCATTGAAACGTGTTCAGAATGTCCCAAAACATCTAAAAATCACATTTAGAAAAAATGTTGGAAGCCAAAATTGATCGACACATGGTTCCTCATAGAGGAAGCTTTGACGAATGTGTAAAATGATAAGTAAGCCATGAGCAAGGTTCTACTTTACATCTCAATATTTTTATTTTATTTTTATTTGTATTTGTATTTGTATTTGTATTTGTATTTTAATTTAATTTAATTTAATTTAATTTAATTTCTATTTTATTTTTATATTATTTTATATGTAAATTAAAAATATTAAGAGGCTGAAAAAATTGCGAGTCACGTATTACGCCGAAGGGGTTCTTGTCCGCGTATAGTCGGCCAGTCGGACACCAGCGTAAAAATCGATCGTCAGCGTCCGAGCGTTGTCGTGCCACACGTGATGCTGCGAACTGCAAACTCTCAATGTCTCCCCAACACCGCGCAGAGTCCGACGCCAACAGTTTCCACCAATCCCGGGGGCGACAACGCCAACTTCAACCGGTCACACACAATCTGCAAAACGCTGTTCGCAAATGTAGAGCCGTAGCTCTGTTTCGTGAATTTGCGGATGGCCGTGTATGTTCAGTTCTGACGTAGTTTGAATTCGCGGGCTAATTCAACTATGAATTTTCGCGACTAATTTTCACCACGAACATCGGACAAACCGCGATGGTTGAACGCGAGTTGGATTCGTATTTTCACATTTTCGAATTGTAAAATATTTATGGACATAAATGTATTTGGAAATTTTGCGGGATTTTGTAGTTGTCAGTTTTTCCCGATATTACGTCCAACTTTGTGCGCTTGAGGTTGAGCGATAACATCTGATAATCATCCCGCGAACGTGGTTTAATTTAATGCAACGCAGACGTAGAAAAGATGCCTACGTTGTTGAAGCAAAAGTTCGTTAGCTGACGATTGCTGTGCCACGTTAGCAGCACGAATATTGCGAGTAGCGAATGAATAGTTTCGTCAGCAAACAAATATCTGTTACAGAAGCGTGCAAATTTATGTCGTGGATGGTTTGTCGAGGTAATCAATGTTCAGTCGGTACAACTTAACTCGTTTGCTAACGAAACGAATCAGTGGTAGAGTCACATAGACTTTTTGGCAACAAACCTTCCAACAAACCGACAGCTCACCCGGGAAGCCGCTTGACTCGTAATCGGAAGGTCGCGTGCTCGAATCTCGCTGACGGCATTTGAAAAAAAAACAAAAATTTCTCAGGAAACTTTGCCGTGACAAATATGATTTGCCGCCTCAGCATAATTCCTTGTTGCGATGGCAAATCATCGAACGTCGCTTCGGCAAATTTCGTCTGTTCCATCAACGCAATTGTTTGTTTTACAGTATCAAGATCACGAATCGTTGTCCTCACAAATATCATTTGCTTCCACAACAGATCCAGCTGTGGACAAGTAACTTTTCTGTTACTTCAACGAAAACGTTTGCAACGACTGTATATTGACCCAGAAAATTTGCCGGAGTAACTTAGGGTGAGTCATCGTGGGGTAGAAATTTCTTTTCGTTTGTCTTCGAAGAACGATTGTCTCAAGGACACGAGATTCTATCAAGCGGAGAGACTTCTCCAGTCTCTTCAACAAAATAAATGTATGCTCCAGCAAAACGTGCCATTTTATCCATCGCCACTTATATTTTTTTTTTTGCTCTCCCTGACTTTAAATTCATTTCATTGCTCATGCAAAAATGCTGTATTTGTCTTTGAGTGTGTGAGTGTCAAAGGACAAAGCCTGGATCGAGGTTTTACATGGAAATTCGACACTCCCATCGCCGGAGGATTAGAACGGCTTTCCGTAGATCGATCCGGCGCGTCTTAAGTAGAAAAGACAGGGTCCGGGCAGACGTCAGAGTAGACGCTTCGCTCGGGCGAGATCGTGTCTCCTTATAGACGAAATGGGATTTCGTTTCATCGATGTGATGGGCCGGTGGATGGGCAAAGCTCAAATAACCCGTATAATGGGTGACAGTAGTTTCTTGGAACAACGGACACGATCGATCGAACTTCATTCGGAATGAATTTTCGCGTTTCCACGCTCCAACACGTTCTCGTCGCTTTATTCGGTGAGAGTCTTCGTTATATCGTATCTCGACCTTTGCCACGTCTGACGATGGGCCGGGGGCCCGTCCGTTGTTTTGTTTTGTTTTCGCCACGTGTTTTCGTCCGCGCACATCCGTTACGTCCGACACAACGCGAGGCCCACTATCGGAGATTCGCTCGACAATGACGCGAGCTTGCGAAGTTTCGTTGTCGCGAACGTTATTTTCCAAGCTCTGCACGAAAGTTGGATTGCTTGAGAAACAACGGGTAATGCAATCCTATTGGGCAAAGTAAACAGTCTTCATTTTGTAATTTTGTACATTCGAAAATTTCGTGTGGAAAAAATAAACGTCTCGAGCCTCTCTGGTCAAATGGATTATTTTATTATTATTTTTTTTTTTTTTTCATTGATAAACGTCTTGTGGACTCACTCGATTTTTTTTAAATAATATTTTTTCAGAAATAAACGTTTTATCGACTCACTCGATTTTTTAAAAAATTGTTTTATTTAGAATTAAACGTTTTACTCACCCACTCGAATTTTTTTTGTTATTGTTTCTTTTATTTGAGAAATAAAACGTTTATTTCTTAATCGCACGATGAAAAGCTTGCAAAGTTTCATTGTCGCGAACGACTAGAAAGTTGGATTGCTTGAGAAACAATGCTAATACAATCCGATTGGGTTAAAGTAAAACGACTCATCGACCGTCTTCGTATTGTAATTTTGTCCATTCGAAGATGTCCTGTGAAGAAGAAGAAAAGCCTCGAGCCTCTCTATCTTACTCAAATTGTTTTTTTTTTTTTTTTTTTTTTTTTTTTTCATTCTTTTTTTTCAGAAATAAACGTTTTATCGACTCACTCGAATTTTTTAAAAGAAATAAACGTTTTACTGACCCACTCGAATTTTTTTTAAATTGTTTTTTTCTTAGAAAACAGTAAAGAAGAATTCGAGTGGGTAAAGAGAGGCTAAAATCGTTGTTCAAAGCTCCACCAACGAGAATCAATTTTATTGTATTTTTTGTTGTTGTTATTTCTCTTTTTTTTTCGCTCGTCGGTAAATCGAATCGATCGGTCGAACGGTTTAGCACTTTTGTAAAGCAATATAATGCTCTCTGACGTTTAACGAACAATCGATCTCATTTTTTACATTTTTTTTTATTTTTTTTTTATTTTTCGAATAACGCCCGAGTGTGTTTTCTTGAGATCGATTGTACATTGGGCGTTAGTTAAGGTTGTTTGGAATCGCCATTGTGTCTGGAAAACTCATTCAACGGTTTTTTCCCCACACTCCGTCGAATACGTTGAAGCACAGCCCAGGTCTATCCTCGGCGCGCAAGCTCCTTGCCCCCCGCCTCCCCAAGGTCGTTCCACACCCTCCGCTTGTACCTTCGCCGGTTTTCCAATACCGACGAGAAAAAGACCCAAGCACTTCGACTAGCCCGAGAAGAATATAGAAAAAAAAACAAAACAAAAAAAAATAAAAATAAAACAGCATCAACGAACGACGAAAGAAAATAATTCGAATGTAATCAATTTATTCAACACCGTCGATGTGGCGAAAGAAAAGGAAAGAAGGAGGGGGGGGGGGTGAAAAAAACCGACACTGCTCTCGTTACTCCGGATCGTGAAAATAACGTGAAAAGAAAAAAAATTAATCGCGTACGTTGTCGGTTGCGAGGCTCTCTCGAGTGCCCGGATTCATTGCGGGTTTGTCTCGGCGCGTGCACGCGAGGCGTTAACGATCCGAACGAACGAAGCCGCGCACAGCATCTCGGCCCCGCCGTTGGACCCGAAGAAAAACAGGCATCCCCGCTCGCGAGAGAAAACAAAAGACGAAGCGAAGCAATCCACTCGTAGATTATTTTTTTTTTTTTGCTTTTCGTTTGTTTTGGTTTTTTTTTTGTTTGTTTGTTTGTTTTTTTGTTCGTTTTTTTTTTTCGCAGCATCCGGAAACCCACGAGTGACGTGTGTGGCGTGTGAGCTCGTTGAGATTTATCAATTATCGCTGAAACAATACGCGCATGCGCGTCAAAGATATAGAAAATTATAAAGAATTCTGGGAAGTGGAAAAAATTATTTTTCTCATTCTCGTTGAATTTAATTCGAACGAAAATGGTTTGATAATCGTGGGTTTTTATTTTTTACGGTGTTGTCTATTTGTATTTTGTTTTTGTTTTTTTTTTTTTATTTTTTTTTTTTCTAATCGTCCAAGCGAAAAAAGCGCGAACCGTTGGCAAAAAGATTCGGAAATTTTCGTACAAGTGGAAATTGTTACACGTGGCATTTGTGGAAACAGTCGATTATTCGATGTGCACGAGCGCCATACACCCACGCACGTAGGATATTTGCAGTTGCGTTCGGTGCACAATTTGCGTTAACCCGTGCATTGATTTCTCGATGTGGTGCAATTTGATTGGTCGCTCCGGGGGCTTTCTTTACAGTGGAACATTTTTTTTTTTTTCACTTTTTTTTCTTTTTTTTTTCATCCCACATTCGCCCCACAGCGGGTTCTCCCCATTTTCCATGTGATCAGTAAAATTCGTTCGAAAATGAATGAAAAAAAAAGAAGAAAAAAAAACAACAACTTTACCCACGAGAGACTTCCCAAAACGGGTTTTTCGATCAACTCGTGGATATTCGACGATAAAAAAAATTCGTTTGTCCCCATAAAATATTTCGTACGTCATAAAAGTACGAAAAACACGATTTTTCCAGTGAGACACACTGTCCTTCGATAATCAATGAAAAGTGTAGGAAATAAAAGTCTGCATGAGCTTTTTCTCCAATCAATTTATTCAATTTTTATTTATTCTCAATGGACAATGTGAACTGAATCGATAAATATTTACCATATCTATTTTTTCAAGGAACATTGTGAACCAAATTATTATTATTATTTGTTTTTTAATAGACAACGCTGATCAAATTCTTATTATTTATTTTTTTATATAATGGACAACGCTAACCAAAGTCTGGCTTTGAAAAATTTATGGGATAGAAGTTAATGGCCCGAGTGTAAAAGCGTAACGACGTTCCACGATGAAAGTAGTATGAGGGTAAATAGGCTACTCACAGATTTTTCCGAAGCCCACGACAACGACGACGACGACGACGACGGTGGTGAACTTTTCAACGTGCAAGCAGATAGATTCAATCCACAGCAGCCTCGGGAACGGCTTAGCAGTAGCAAACTCCGCGAGATTCATGGACGATCGATCCGCACGGCGGTCCTGCGGTGGCTCCTTTCAGGCTGAACGCGCACCAGCAGCTTCCACGTCGTGTCAGTGGGTTCCCATTGTGACGGTCGACCTCAGCCTCCCTCCCCACGTTTCGTCGGCGAGCTTCTGTATCCCCGCAAAGTTCGTTGTCAGTTATTCTATGCCGCACGTGCTCGCTCACATTTTTTTTTCATCTTTGTTTTCTCCTCATTATCGGATAATAATTTATGATTTGATCGAAAATTGTTAAATAAATAAATGAATAAATGTTCAACGCAGAAAAGAGATTGGGCAAAAATTGCGGGATAATTTTTATCATTTTTTTTGTCTTTCGATTTTTATTTTTCAACTGTCTAATTAATTTTTGTTTGATTGTTTTCTGGGTAGTTATCTGAGTTTGGTTATCATATTCCACACGTGCTATGGTACAGATTTATGCTTTTTATTCTGGAATAATATTGTAGGATTCGATCGGCCAAAACAAAAAAATATTTAACGCAGAAAAAATTGTAGTTATTATTATTTTTATTCGAATTGTTGGAAATACAAATAAATTGTATTTAACTTAAAAATTGGCTGCTCACATTTGATTTCGATAACCATCACGATTTACAGAATCACCCTCTATAAACACGTATGTGTGGATGTGGAGCGTGACTTGTAACAACAGCATCCTGATGTAATTACCAACCTCGCGACGTGAGTCACATCAAGACGCTGATAACTTTCGGGTCTTATCCAAACTCGATTTAACCGAAAATTTCAACGGATTCGCGAACAACCGTGTTAATGATAAGAGTGTTTACTCTCATAATCGGCTTATTACTTCGGGCGCGCACGAAAGTTGTCCGCCCGCTTCGGGGGCTGTGTAACGAAGGATTTCCAATCCTCGTGGTTGTCATCTTCGCGTTCACGACACACGCAGCCATCCCGATACATCGACGTCGCCCAAGATCGTGGATCTTCCCACGGTCGCCCGGAGAAACCTGTAAAAGAGAAAAATCCCGGATGAGGGCTTCGACGGATTTTAAGTACCTGGAAGAAGATCGGGCGGTCGAGTACCAACCCTGGGCGGCTTCATACCCCAAGGACATGCTTTTCTCAATTGGGGGCCCATCGATTCTAAAAAGCTCGATGTCGATTCCGTCCAATCGATCTGATAAATCCGTTTGAGCACCAAGTTTTGGTCAAACATCATTCACTCTTTAGGACAATCATGATCGATGTCCCAATTGGGCTGTAACTTGTCCAGCATCGTCTGAGAAGCGTTGGAATCTAGGAACGAACAGCCCAAAAGCCTGGATAAGGCTAGCCATGTCCCAAAAATTAATAATAATAATGATCAATCGTAGAAATGGTGTTAGACTGGAACGTGCAAGGAGTCATTGGATTTCCCAGAGCCAGAAAAATCCTAAACCCTGTCGTGGCGCACTGCTATGCTATATTGATCTGTTCTTCGACCCCTCCCTCTCCTTGCCAGGTCCTTCCAGTCCCTCGTCCTGGTTCTCCCGCCGCCCCTGGCATGCACCCACGAGTCTGGCCCGAAGGGGAACCACCCTATCTCGACCGTCTTCAATCTTACCCCCTCTACCGGGAGCCTCTGCAGAGTAGACGCGCCCGCCTTGCCAGGGTCACGCCGTGCCAGACTAAATCTCCGGGCTTTGAGGTAGCACGAACCTCCGAGTTTTCCCATCCTCTTGCGGACTCTCTCTCCACCATTGTCTACCCCGCATCTTCTCCTCGCCCCTCTGCTTCGCTCCGCGACCCCACCGAAAACTCCGTTTGCTCTCTATCTTCCGTATTTCTCTCAGCCCCGAATTTTACCAACTTTCGGTCGATTCGCCGGTTTGTACACTTCCAATCTTTATCCACGAATCCACGAATTATTCCATCGCCTTCGCCTAACCCCACCGGAACCTCTTCTGGGCTTCCAACTCGCGACTCCCTAAATTATCTCCTACCCTGCGGTCAATGACCCTCCGCTAGAGCACGTAGACAACGTTTGACCGACTCTACCGGCGATTTTTCCAGAAATCAACCAAACAAACGATTCATGATCCAATAATTTCATTCCGTTTTCTTCTTCGTATTGTTTCAGCGCGGACGGCAACTACGAGGTGACGATAATGACCAAAGCTATATTGCATCACACGGGAAAGGTCACGTGGAAACCACCGGCCATCTACAAATCGTTCTGCGAAATTGACGTTGAGTATTTTCCGTTTGATCAGCAAACGTGTTTCATGAAATTCGGCTCGTGGACTTACGACGGTTACACGGTAAGTTGATGAAGAGTCATCGATTAATCAAATGTTTTCCCACCGAGTGTTGTGTTTTTTCGTTTTATTTTTCGTCGACATTGTTTCCGATTGATAACGAGGGAGACATTGACAGACACCGATGGAACTTGACGTATCGATAACGCGATGTAAACTTTAGGGGTGGTAATTTCCGATGCTCGACAAATATAGCCTCGTCAAATTCCCTTCACGAACGTTCGTCCGGATGACAGACTAGCTGGAGGGCGGTATGATCGAACGAAATTTTATGGAAGCAAACGTACGATTGGACACGGACACTGTTACAAAATCAACAGCTTGAAAAGTATTTGACAGGTTTGTCAATCGGATAAGCACCTCGAATGTGGGTTTTTTCAACGCCATTGTTTCAACGTCACTTTGAATTCGTAAAATGTTGAACCCGAAGACAGCCCGAAAACGTGTAACACGCACATCAACCGCATAAACCGAGAAGGGTAGCTCTGACAGCACGTGCGAAGGAATAAATAGGAACGTGGTGTCTGCGTAAAAATATTTATCCGTGGTCGTCGTCATGATTCATTGGTTCGGTAGTGTATCAGAGGCCCCCATATCTTCTTTTCTCGGGTCTGCTTCTCCATCAAGTTCTCGCTTCTTCTTCGACCATATACACACATATATATGTGTGTGTGTATATATATACACCTACACATTTTTTTCCACGTTCATCCGACGTCTAAGAGCTCTTTCACACGCCCGGATTTTATCCTGGCAGACAAATCCGCCTGTCCGAGAGTTTTACGTTCACTGCCGCGTAAGAAACCCAGAGCAGAAGTAGCGGAACTAGCACCCGGGCCCGTGTCTCGCATCGAGGTTAAATCTAATGCGAAATAGTACAGAGCGCAGCCCACTGAAACGTGAGATAAACCCTCCCGGGAGCTCGGGGTTTTTTTTTTTTGTACATTTTTACCCGAAATACTCGTGTGAACACCAGAGTACCGGACCAAAGTCGTAGAGACCGGGTGGTAATACCGAAAGGGTTTTCCCGGACGATGATCGACGTTTATGAAAAAAAATATATATATACATATTGCCAGGCACAAAGGGCAAAGTAAGTGAAAAGAGTATCGATTGAAATCACGGTGATTCGTTCGCAACGTAATCTCCCAAAGAAGACTTTCTCCATTGAATCATTCAGATTCGAACCCAAGTTTTCGTTCAAAGCCATCCAACCCCTCGTCCCTCTTCTTCTTTTGTTCACCTACATCTTTTCATTCCTCCTTTTTTTTCCTTTTTTTTTACCATGTCTGAATATTCGAAGAGTTGGCTCGTTCGTATGGAAAATTTCAACGTCGCCCGAGTGCACTGTGTGACGCAGTGTGGCTGTTACGTTATACCGCAAAATGCGACGAGACTCGACCCCCGATACAAGCCAGTGCGTCTCCAGCGATGCCGTGGAGGAATATGAGAAGAGCACCAGAGCGAGACCGAGCTAACGCCCGACTTTTCTACGTTGCCATAACTCCCTCTTCGAGCAACGCGGCCAGGAATTTGGAAAAAGTTTTAGTTCACGGTCTCTTTCTCTCTCTCTCTGACACACACACACTGTCGCCAGGTCCTGCATTACGCCATTCACGGATATCGGCGAGACAAAGCCCAGGAATACAATCTAGAAACTTTCAAAGGGTCGAATATTCATGGTCGGCGTTCCTCAACGCGTGCGGGGCTATCCCGACTGTGCGCTAGCCGTCGATGCCTCTCGTTCCTTCGCTCCGTCCGCTCGTTTGTCCTCGACCCAGCCCCGCCACTGGCTGAGAGCTTCGTCGGATGCATAATTCAACTTTCGATTTTCCTTGCATATTTCATCGTTCGGAACACAGCAGCACCAGCAGCACCGCGCCTCGTCTCCTTCGCTGATGGTGACCTACCGACATCCACCTGCGACCCCAACGTTCCTCTTCTTATCGCGTCTCACCTTTTTTCCACCCTTTTTTTCGCCCGCGCTGGATAACCGTTCGTCGGTCGATAGTCGCGGGATAGCGTCTCGATAGCCCCCACAAAAGAGAACAAATAAATAAGGGTTGAGTGTGAAGAGGGATAAGTGGGGGAGTTGATCCGCTTTGGGTCAACGACCGTCTTCCAGCGTCTTCCATTGCCAGAGCTTCGAGTTACGACGAATCCGGGCGTAAGGGTGTATTCGCTGGAACTAACGTTCGAAAGCCTCCTTCTATATCTGCTTGCTTGATCCTAATTCCAGTCAAAATCCCCCGGGCTAGGTGATAGGGTCATCCTAGCTCTGAATGATGCTTCTGGGTTGTTTCTCCATTCTCGTGCTGATCCGTTAGCACTTGATTTGTCTTCGCTGGGCGTTCTATTCGCTGCCTTCATCAAAATCCAGTCGATAGTGCCGAATCTTGCGAATGGTGACGACGTAGCAGGATAAACATTTTTCTATTCGCAGGTTTTTCATGGAGATATCAGGAGCTAACAGGTTTACTCGTTTGTGCAATCTTGGAAAATGATCGAAAGCCGCATCGCCACTTTGAATCTTTGTTATCTAACGGGGGGGGGGTGGAAAACCCGCAACCGTTATCCACGGGGAAGTGGGATAACGGCGGAAAATGCGCAAAGATTATCTCCAGTCGTTTGCCGGGTCTCTGGGCTCTTCCACAGCTCAGCGCCACACCAGCTCGCATCTGTGATCGTGTGATATTCCACAGTGCGGAGGGTTTTACGTAGACTCGACTACGCCCGGAGAGTTTGTGTGCGATTTGGTTGAATCCTTCGGGTAAAGGTTTCTCCTTCGAGACCGGGAGTATCGCTCGAAACCACCGAACCAACCGCCTCCTCCTCCCCTCACTCTCCTCGCCCGTCCTCACCCTCCGTATCGAAGCGTACAGGAAGATGTCTCTTGTGGTTGAGTCGGAGGACCCTATCGAGGACAGAACGGGGCGGAGGACGGAGAAGGGTGGCCTTCGGTTGCGATTGGGCTCTGCTGGTGAACCGCGCGTTACTCCGGGGACTGGAATTTTGGAATATAGGTCGATTGTAGGTAACTGTTAGGATAGTCTTGGCAATAAGATTATTCGTGATCTATTCTACACAAATGTTTGATAATAGAAGTTTAGATTTGCAATTTTCGATCCTCCGAATCGTTGGAGTGGTAAGCGAAGCTCTTCCTCTATGAGGTAGCCAAAGGTTGTAATTAAAAAAAATGCTTTCTTGTGGAAGAACTTCGTGTCATTAGCCACGATGCAGAGGAAGATAATTGCAAGTTTTAACTTCTAGCTTGTTTAGTGTATTTTTATATTGATCAGAGGATTTATAGCATTTCAATGTCTCCTCAAATTTGATCGTGTGATTAGATTTTTATCCAATTTGATGCCAAATACGCTCAACGATTACTTTATGTGTATCCAGGAGATTGAACACGACAAGTCAAATATTTATGAATGAGCAAAAGTTTAAGAGTAAAAAAAACTCAAATTTCTGTCAAATCCTTCTGTTCATCTTATAAAAATGTACAAAATACCATTTCCCAATCTAACGCAGCTTCCCCAATAAAAAAGCAATGATACAATTTTGTTCCAATACATGGCAACCTTTTTTTATTCTGTTCTCTCGTTTGTTCACAGGTCGATTTGAGACATCTGGCCCAGAGCGAAGACTCGGACGTGATAGATCTGGGCATAGATCTCACGGATTACTACATAAGCGTCGAGTGGGACATAATAAAAGTGCCTGCCAAAAGAAACGAAAAGTTTTACATATGTTGCGAGGAACCATATCCCGACATAATATTCTACATAACATTGCGACGTAAGACGCTGTTCTACACGGTAAACCTCATAATCCCGTGCGTCGGTATATCGTTTCTCTCGGTTCTCGTGTTCTATCTGCCGAGTGACAGCGGTGAAAAAGTATCCCTATCGATATCCATCCTGCTGTCGTTGACCGTGTTTTTTTTGTTGCTCGCGGAAATAATACCGCCCACATCGTTGACCGTGCCGCTGCTCGGTAAATATTTGTTATTCACAATGGTGCTGGTGACGCTTTCCGTGGTTGTGACGATAGCCGTGTTGAACGTGAATTTTCGTTCCCCGGTGACTCATCGTATGGCCAAATGGGTGAGAATAGTGTTTATCGATGTGTTGCCGAAATATTTGTTGATCGAGAGACCGAACAAGGACGCGGACGACGATGACGGCACGGGTGACGACGGTGATGCCGATGGAAAACCTCCCGATGGCATACTAACCGACGCCTATCACGTTCAAGAGACTGACAAGTACGACGCTTACTGCGGCAAGAGGTACAGCGGTGAGTACGAGGTTGCCGCGTTACCGGGTTTGCCCGGTATGCCGGGCATACCGGGGATACCGGGAATTCCGGGAATCCCCGGATTGCCGGGCCTGACCGATCCGAGGTATGAGGTTGGCGGGGCTGTAGGTAACGTCGGACCTTGCTTCGAGGAACCCCTGCCCGCACTGCCCCTACCCGGAGCCGATGACGATCTATTCGGACCGTCCAGCCCGGGTTACGTTCACGAGGACGCAAGTCCGACGTTCGAAAAACCCCTCGTCAGGGAGATCGAAAAAACGGTCGATGACGCGAGATTTATTGCTCAACACGCCAAGAACAAGGACAAGTTCGAGAGCGTGAGTATTATACATCGTCAACATTTTTTTCCTCATTTATTTATTTTGATTTTCTTATCAAACTGATCATCATCTTTGTTCACCATTTAGGATCTTTCATTTCCTCCGTTGTTTTTATCGTGTGAATTTATTTGGTCATTGTTGAAATAATATTGGTGGTAATGATTGAAAGTACGAAAAAGACTGGGCGACGAGTGGTAGTTGGAAACTATCGAGACGGATTAAATGGAATCGAGGTTGAGGAATCAAGCGACACGGTTAAAAGGTCGCGGGCACGGATAGCCTCGAGATCAACCGCATCAATCCCCTCGATGGATTCGCGTGGGCACCCCAGGACACGATGGCAAAACCGTCGACCTTTCGGTCACGACTCCTGCACGACGAGACCAGCTACTCCACTTTCGCCAGTCGGAATGAAAAAAAAAAAATAAACTAAAAAAATAACCAACAACCGCCACCTGTTACTTTCGATTACCTACACAGTTTATATATATATACATCGTGCAATCGTTTATGTGTTTCGTTTGTTTTTTCGTTTTGTTTTTTATTTTTTTTCGTATTCTTTGTAAATTATTTTTCATTTCGACCGATGAATGAAATCGGACTTCCAGATGCGGACGAGAGTCATGCCGAACTTTTTCGCCGAGCTTTGTGCCGAAGTCTCGTGGGAAAAGACGCTCCGAGTACAAACGTTTTGTTTCGGTTTCTTTGTTTTCATTTTTTTTTAACCCCAGCAAAATGTAAATGGAAGAATACTTTTTCGATTTCGTTTCTGTGGAAAATGGAAGCGCGAAAGTAGCATCGTTCGGAGAATTGTGTCGGTAAACGAGTTTGCAAAGGCGTTAGTTTTCTCTCTTCGAGCATCCGTACACCGGTGAAGCGATGCTTAACCCGGCCAACGTTACACGAACGAACTTTGTCTTGATATTTGAATTTCCGATCATGTTCGAACACAATTTGATTCCATTTTGTTTTTTTTTTTTTGTTTTTATCTCGTCAAGAATTTTAAATGGCTGTGATGTTGCGATGTGGCGAGACAAACTGCACGAAGAATTTACGATGCCCCATCGCCCCCCTCCGTCTCCCCGTAGGTCGATGGATGGCAAACCAAATTTGTCGTATCCACCGAAGTATCTGCGAGAAACGCACTGCGGCAGACGTGGTCCGTGATCCTTGCCAACTGCAGTTCAAGTTGATTTCGACGCAGGGTTTCGAAACGATAGCTCGAATATACCTCGCGAGTCTGACTGCATGACTCGCGTGGGTCGGACACTGACGCAGAGCTTCAACGTCGTGTAGGTCTACTTTTGCCAGAGCGATCTGATAACGCGTCTGTCATAAAAAAAAAACCAGGAAGTTTGGGGAGACCAACGTGGCACACGGACTACGACTTCCAGATTGTGTGACGAAGGCAGTCCTGGCTGAAGATGACATCAAGGACGACGGGACAAAGCGGGTCTATGATCTAGCGACCTGGACCAACCGAAGAAGTTCAGGGATGAAGGCTGAAGTCAAGTTAATCTATTTTTTAGCGTTGCCTACTATTTAATCGTTGTCCACGAAGCGACAATCCAGTGATCCACGACCAAAACTATGCGAAAATCTTGATTGTGCGATCTTGAAGGTCCACGCGGGCAAGCCACTCCAGATGAATCCATAACGATGGAACGAGACAGGTCTGGGAAGTCGGAGGAAGCCAACCTAGGATAGACTAAGTCTTCCAGATTGTGACGAAGGTAGAAGTGACTGAAGATGACATCAAAGACGACGAGAGAAAGCTGGTCTATAATCTAGCGACTTGGACCAACCGAACAAGTTCAATCGTGAAGACACTGACGACTGAGTTCAAGTTAATCCGTTTTCCAAGGTTGCCTCTTATATAATCATTCCTTCGAAACTGATGATCCAGGGTGTCTAACGAAGGCAGTCGTGACTGGAGATGGCATCAAGGCCACCGGGAAGATACCTGATCTACGATTAAGCAACCAAGACCAACCCAACAAGTTCAATCGTCAAGACTGAGTTCAAAAGAATCACTTTTTAAATGTTACCCTCTATCTAATGTTCCTCCCACAACTGCCAATCCACTTTGCCCTCAATTCCACAATCAAAAACTATCAAAACCATCCGGAATCCATATCGTTCTCTCAAATGCCATTTTTTTTTCTCACACACAAACCGATTTTCGTTCGAATTAATCGATCTCGCTCCCTTAATCTGTGATTTCAGGTAGAAGAGGATTGGAAGTACGTCGCTATGGTTCTCGACAGAATCTTTCTGTGGAGTTTCACCCTGGCTTGTGTTTTCGGCACGGCTCTGATTATATTACAGGCGCCCAGTCTTTACGACAAAACGAAGCCGATCGACATTGTTCACAGCAAGATTGCACAGAAGAAGATGATGCTGATGAACATGGGTCCGGAGGAGGACGAATAGTCGACGATCCGGCGCGGCTCGAGTTCCGCGTTATTAGCAACGATTACGACGACGACGACGACGACGATGTTAAAACGTTTATCGTTTTTCCGCCGGTCGAATGGGCGACTGTCGCGATCACTGTTGTTCGAGTTTGTCGCCCTGATCGCCGGTCTGCCACGTCGACGCAGACGGCGGGGTCGACGAAGAAAAAAGAGGAAGGAAGATGGTGGCGAACGTACGGTTGGACAGCGGAGCTACGACGATAGTTAGTACTGCTGCAGTTGATACCGATACTTCGGGGGGGGGCTCATCTCATCGATTTGTCGAACGCCAAAACGAACGAAGATGAAGAGAAAAAAAAGAAAAAAACGTGAGCCGAATGGTCAGGCTCCCACCCGGGGAATCCATGGATAACGAATCGTTCGTCGATAATCCACGAATACGATTTTTTTTTTCAAAAATTGTTTTCCTTTTTTTTCGTTTGCGTTTCACGTGGATGAACGGCGTCGAACGAATGTGTTCTGTCGAACGAGTCGAAAAAATTTTTTGTTTTTTTTTTTGCGAGTGGGGGAAATCATAGATCGTCGATAAAGTGAAAAAATTCGATAAAAAAAACGAAATTTTAAGAAATTAAAAAAGTAAACGTAAAAAAAAAATAAACAAAAGAACGAGGTTCAAGTGCCAAATATTTCAAAATATGCGTGCCGTATTTTTGTAACAATCGAGGTTTCATACGTAAGGCTTAGAGGGAGAGAGAGAGAGAGAGAGAGAGAGAGAGAGAGAGAGAGAGAGAGAGAGAGTGTGTCGAGCGACGGTAATGCGTCGAGAGAGCCCGAGTGGCCACCGAAGGAACGATTAACGGTGTGATGAAAAAATAATTTAACAAAACAAAAACGCAGAAAACAAAAAAATACATTAATTAATTAATTAATTAAACGATAAAAGAGAAAAAAAAACATTTAATGAAATACGAAAAAAAACGTACGGAAAAATAAATAAAAAATAATTCCAATACACATTAGCCGAACTGCCGATTTTATAAGAAAGAACGTTCGAAGTTAAAAAAAAAAAAAAACAAATTGATAACGCGTTCATCGATCATACGAGTCACTTTTGCCGAGAGGGCGAGTCATCGCGAAAATATCGTATTCATGTGTTTACACGACGCAATAACACACACCTACACACACACACACACACACACACTTACACACCCGCGCGCACACGGACGAGCACTCTACGAAGTAACACGCACAAAATGCGCCATACGTGAAGCTCTCGAAAAATCTGCGCGACAATCGATATTTCGCGCACGAGAAAAAAAAAAATATTACCTAATATAGTATAAAAAAAATAAAGAAATAAATAAACAAATGAATAAATAAATGAAAAAATCCACGAGCTGAGAGAATGCGCGCGCATCCATCCTCAATAAAATTTAAATAAACAAATAATTGATAATACAAAATAATTGATATATATATATATATATATATATATATATATATATATATATATATATAATTTTTTTTCTTTTGTTATTATCAATTATTACTGATATATATATATATATATATATATATATATATATATATATATATATATATATATATATATATATATATATATCAGTAATAATTGATAATAACAAAAGAAAAAAAATTCGGCTCGAATAAACCGATGTATAATAACCGATACGATACAAATATCTTGAAAGAAAACGATGAAGTGATGGAAAAAAAATATTTAACAAACGAAATAAAAAAATTAATACGAATAAATCCGCGAGCTGAACGAAAAATTAGAAAAATATGAAAAAAAAAAGAACAAAATTTAACGAGAAATAAATACGAGATGAATAGCATTAATTGCTTAAAAAAAAAACTGCCAGTTTCGGAGTGGCCTCTGTCTGCCGTAGACACCCACACACACACACACACACACACACAGAAAGACACACACTCACACGCACACGCACAAAAAAAAACACACACACACACACACACACACGAGACGAGAGGAAAAGAGCTGCACGAAAGATACAGCCCGAGAATATTCGGAAAAGGGAGGCTCAGCGAGTAAGATATTTTCTGCGACCGACAAAAGACGCGAAACTAACATAAGCGATGATGGATTCGTCAGCGATGAGTTTCGATTGTGCGGGGTAAGTTCGGGGAAACGGAAGTCGGAGGTGGGAAGGAGGGGTGGGGGGGAGGGGAATCGACGAGAAAATTTCCGTGGAAAGAGGGATGGATTGAGATGGTGCTCTGGAGGGAGGAGAGGGTCAATCGCTGCCGATGGGATGAAACGTGGAAAAGACGGTGGCAATAGGCAGTTGGCGGAGGGGTCGAGTGTGAAGTCGAAGGGAGGCTGTGGTGTTTTTTTTTTCTTCGACCGCCAGCATCTGTGCCAAAATGCGCCTTTTACGGCCGTAAAACTCGCGAACGTTGCCAAACGGTCAATCAAGAATCTTCCGCCCGGTTGTTGGACCTATCCGGCACAGTGGATAACCTCACAAATTCACTTCCCCAATCTGTAGATACAAATGGCGTTGACACCGAAAAAAAAAATCAAGGGTTCGCTTGCTCTAATCGACTTGAAATTTTCACACAATATTATTGAGATATTATGTATTTTGGTTGAAAAAACAGAAAGAAAATGCGAAAAACAAAAAATTTTAATACCTTACCCCGCCCTTGAGTGCGAGAGAGACGACGCTACCGGGACTTGATGCGGTGCGACGGAGAAAGAGCGATGTATCCGGCACATGACCTTGAAATTGATCCCCAACTTGGTCCCCACAGTTCGATCACTCGTCGATAGGGTTGCTCGTGGAAATTTCGTCGAATCAACGATGAAAAAAAAATCAATTTCCACGAATCAATCGAGTTAATCGGATTTCAATAGCGAGAAAAAAAAAGGGTGAGGATGGAAATTCAGAACGCCACATTGCCCGACTTTCGAGCTCTCCCACGCGTGAACAATCGATGCTGGACACGAGCCGTCGTGAACTTTTTTGTAGGAAATTCAATTCTCCGCAACATTGATCATGTCGAATTTTCGTCTAAATAGCGTCGTTCACCCAGCGTACGGACGGGAAGATAAAAATCCATTGATTTGTCATTGCTTCGATTGTTTTTTTTTTTCTCACAATTCAAACACTTACACACCCTTAAAAAATTTGTGTGATGTCAACAACGACGTTTAAAAGATTTTAGCGCTGATTGAAAACTTTTGTCAGTCAATTTTGTTTAAAAAAAAAAACCCCCACAACATTGAAATGCTTCGAAGCACAAGCGTTCGAAGCTTTTTTCGTCAATTCCGGAAAATCGATCCTTCAAAAATTTCCATCTCTGACCAATAAAATGCTTCACCGTCAATCTGCGCATGCGCTGACGAACCTCCACTGATGCCGATCGCTCGGGAAATTTCCGGATTCGACGTTTTTCGATGAGTTCGACGTTGAGGAAGATTCTACTGTGGGGTGCGAGACACGGATAGATACTTTGTGACGTGAACGATCGAGCCGAGCGAGCGATGCAGTCAGTTGGGATTAGAACCGCGAGATAGCCGGTTGAGAGGTCGAGCCGAACCAAGCGAAACCGATCGAACCGTCGGGTCGCGAGGGGTGGGCGGAGGGGGGGGGGGTATGAGGAAGGGGTCGTGGCACGAGCCATCACGGCGGTGCTTCACTTATATTCGTATCGTGCGGTTCGGGATTTTTTTTTCGGGGGGATGAAACGGCCTCTCGAGGAGATATCCACGAGAATACCGATCGACAGACGATCCAGAACGATGACGAACGAGATCGGCCAAAGGGTTGCTTTTTTTTTTTTTTTTTTTTTTTTTTTTTTTTTTTTTTTTGCTACGGGGGTGCGCTTTGGCATCGCGACGAACCGCGATATCGACAACCGCCCTGATATACTCGTTGCCACTGCTTGTACCTTCGTATATGTGTGTATATATATACATATATATATCTGACTGGAATCTTTTGAGAATCTTGGCACCGTTCGAACCCGAGTAAACGTTGTTGAGAAACTTGCTCATCCCCACGTTCACCCCGGACGATCGATAATTCACCCCGAGCCGTCTCTTCCGGCTATTTTGGATTTTTCAAGGGTTGCACTTTTTTTCACATTATTTTTTTTTTCGGGGATCTGTACGGGGAAATGGAAAAGAAGGGGAACCCTTGTACGGGATGACTTTGTTGCCCGTCGGTCGACTCACGGCCTGATAATCGAAATATGTAGGGTGCTTTTTCGTTGACCTGGAATCTTGAAATTTGGCACGATGGAAGATCTCGTAGCACTGGGGAAGGAAAAAAACAATCGAAAATCATTGATTTCTTGTTTCATGTAGGATTTATCATGTGACAACTCAATTTTGAATAAAATATTTTACGTTAACTCACAAAATATTAAATATTAAAAAAATTTTAAATCTAATAATTTTTATGGACGAAGTTTTTTGACTAAAAATATTGGTTTTAAATTTATTTCAGCACATTAAAAAAAATAATATTTTCGCTGTTACAACAATTTTTACCAGCAGAAAAACGTTCGAAATATGCTTAGAATTTTTTTCAAATTATTTCGTTGATTCGCAATTTTTTTTCATTTTTTTCCAAATTAAAAACCTCATTACTGAATTATTAATAAAACATGAGTAACTGAATTCCCACGATAAATTAAATAGATAAAAGAAAAAACAAACAAATAAGAAACACACACACAAATTACTTTCAATCATCGTGTTCGATTGATCCATTCATTCTTGTTTCCCAAAGAAACTTTAAGTGCATTGACGTGGCTCGGGGAAGGGGCGGTGGAGGGGGGGGGAAGGGGTTGATGTGCCGGATACTGAGCAGCTTGACTCGATGCAAGTTTATCGTCGGTAATATCGATCGGCACTCGAAAACAACTTGTGAAACAATTTTCGCAAAGTCGATAAGGACGAAAGGGGTTGTCGAGGAAAGCTCATACATCTATACACATACACACGTGTATGTGTATATACACGTGTATATTTGTATATCTATGTATACCGAAGCTATTACGCGGCGTGTATGGGCTGTGTGTGCATCGGGCAATGTGGCATAAGACCGGATAAAGAAGCAAAAGCGGGAGTGGTGACCTCGGTGAGATAACGAGGTTGTCACGGGCACTCACGAGACTCGATTACAAAACCCAGCGATAAAACCGATCGATCGTCAGGGGGAGGCGAGGGTGGGGGGTTGGGGAAGGGGTTGAGGGGTGTACTAACGGGAACCGAATAACGGTCCGCGACATTCACGCGCGAGTGAACCCCCGACCCAATGGGGCAAAATAACCGATTTCGCCAAATTCATAGACAATCGATTATCAAACGAGCTATCGAGAATCGGTGGATGAGCTTTAAAAACGAAAATTAGGGAAAAAAACGAACGATTTAATTAAACATGTTTTTTATAAAAAAAAAAAAAAACTCAACTCGACGACATTAATTTCGAAATAGGTTAGCCAATGGAATATTCAAAATGGGAATGATGAAAAAAAAAGTAATAAGAGAAAAAAAAATAGAAAAAGACATACGTGAGTAATTGAATTAGTGGCGAAAGGACGCGAGTCGAGTTAATGACGATTCGAGACCGTCAAACACTTTTCTTCTTTACCCACATTCTGTCCCTCTTGCCTCCTCATCTCCCCCCTCTCCAACCCTCTAACGCACTCCTTGGAACGGTGTAGAATAAATAAATAATCAATTTTATTTGCTCACGTGAAAGTAATAATAAGGCAACTGTGCATATGCATAAATACATATATATATACATATATATATGTATATATATATATATATATATATTTGAATTATGTATGTATTTATATATATATATGCATGTTTCGTATGGAATGATAAATCGAAAAAAAAATTAGAAACGAAAAAAAGATTAACGAGGGGATGAAAAATGTTTGCGTTGCATTCCTAACAAACGTTTAATAGCTCGAACGAAAATTTTATTTTTTTTTGCTCATCAACGTCGATCAATTTAATTCACTCATAAAAGACTCTGTTTTAAAAAAAAATCGGAAATTCGAAAATTTTCAATAGACGTTGAAATTTATGTTCAATTTTCAATCAAACAATAAATAATTTTATTTATAACGCTCGACGAATCGTCAGACGTAAAATTTGAAAAATCCACGATCGATTGTCGATCGCGCATGATTGTCGAGGAGGGGTGAGGGGAGGGGAGAGGGTGAGAAAAAAAAAAGGTGACTGGCAACAGGGCCCGATAAACTCGTCTTCCCATTGTCGACCAGTATAACGAAATACCATTACGCTCCACATTAATTCCACGCGAACCCGGTGAGCCATAGAAGTTGCATTGATATTAAAAATGCATACCAAAAAAAAAAAGAAATAAATAACAAAAACACACACATTTAAAAAATAATAATAACGACGATTGAAAACGAAATTGTCGAATGAAATTGTTAAGTAATTGAATATTATTGATAGTTAAATACGTAAATAAGTGAAATAATCGTAAATGATAATTTAGGGGTAGGTTATTATACGATTGTCGCCTCTCGGTTGAATCGCGTGTGACAATTTCCGAACCGTATAACACGGTTATGGACAGTTGACCCCCGCGAACATTGTGCAGGGCTGACAATCGCAAACGCTCAATAAATAAATAAATACACATATAATGCATATATACATACATACACGTAATATTTTTTTTTTTTTTTCGTTTTCGTTTTACGTTTTTTTCTCATTCATTCTCATTCATACACACATATGCGTCTATATATGTGTGTGTGTGTGTGTGTGTGTGTGTGTGTGTGTGTGTGTGTGTGTGTGTAAGTCGTGTAAAATTATTGTCAGAAAGCTCAAAAAAATAAAAATGAAATATAAAAGCTCGCAGAAGCACGACTCACGTTAATTGGAGACGCGTGAGATCGTCAATGTCGGGAAGACGATTCGTCGGGATCGTTTCGATCGGTCGGCTATCCATTTGTGGTGAGCGTAAATGTATTTTTTATTTTTTTTATTTCCGATTAATATTTTTGTTATTTTTTTCTATTACTTTTTAAAATTCAATTTAACTCGATTTTTTTTTTGTTCTTTTTCTCATTGGAACGGATGGGGGTTGATGAATTGTCGCGTATGATAAAACGACTCTCTATTTAAAAACCAAACCGTCCATGGAGAAAATATCGAAAAGTCAACGGGAACAATGGAAGTGAGGATCGAAGGGGTGAAAAAATAACATTGAAAATCAACATTTGAACTTTTCCGGCCCTTTGTCTCGTCCTCCCCCGCCCCCTCACACAGATACACCTTCCCACTCTCAACCCCACCCACATGACGACCCTTTCTGCATTCCATCACTCGCAGTAGACTTCAATCGAACAAAGTCTTCTCAATTGAAAAAAAAATTTTTTTTTCTTTCTCGATTCTTCGTACGCGTAATCAAGTGGGAAAAGAGAAATATAAATATCGAAAACCAGATACAAATCTGCATTTTACTGACGTTCGAGAGACAACAAAAAATCAACGACGAAAATGAAAATTCGACGAAAATTAAAAAAAAGTGTTCGGTTTGAACAATTCGAGACAACGAGAATATAGAGAACGAACGTTCGACGTCGCAACTTTACTGTTCGAACGACGCAGTAATCGCGTAAAGAAACACGTAGAAAAAGCAACAAAAAAAAAGAATGAATCGTATTACTTAATTAATGATATATTTAGAGAAAAATGGGAAAAAAAATAAAAATAAAAATAATGATAATGATAAATAACAAGAAACTATCGCATGTCTTCCTGGGAAATAGCCTGCGTCGAAAGACTTTGAATTCTCGCGCTCGAAGTTTCAAGATCGAGCTGACGCGTTCTCGTTTATCGTCGAAACAAAAAGTTATTGAAAAAAAAAAAGAAATTAATTACAATTTTTTTTCTTTTTTTTTCCTTTTTTTTACAAGGGTGAAATAATGTAAAAACGTCGAAGAAGCGGGAACGCGGACGCGATCGTTATCCCCTTCTAGTTGAATAATTTATCTTTTTCTCATCGAACTTTGTCGAAAATTCTTGCGCCACAGTCGAAGCTCGAATTAAATTCACAAACTAAATTGAAAAAAAAAAAATTAATTCACGAAAGTCCACGAAAGTTAAATATTGTTCCAAAACGTTCAAAAATTTAAGTAGAAGACCTAATTATCGTTCCACCAAAAAGCTCGGAGCTCGATAAAAACCAAAAATTGAAAAAAAAAAAAAATAATAATAATAATAATAACAATACACAAATCCAAAATACGGACAAGCACATTTATAACGAAAAATAAAAATGATTTTTGAAAAACAAAAAAATCCCGGTCGACGTTCATGCTTTCGCATGAAACTCCGATACTAAATCGCAAGACGCAAGACTTTTCGACGAAGCGACGAAAAAAAAAAAAAAATTGGAATAACAAAAATCTCAATAATGAAATAATAATAATAATCGTAACGTTAATGATATATCGAGAAAAAAAATAAAATAATGTCGTAATAACGTGGTGGATATGATAACGTCGATAACGGTGACGGATATTGTTAATATAGCATAAAAAAAATTTGAAAAAAAAAATTAAACAAACGAAAAAAAAGAAAAAAAAAAAGAAAACACATCTATTATTAATTCACAATAAAACTGATAGTATTGTTAAGACAATCAGACTCTTGTATTTGCTCCGGCCTGATGAAAATGGCCAACGCCCCCTAACCCCATCCCCCCTCCCCTCACCCCCCGAAACACCGACGACCCTTGCCGATCGACTCGCGTCTCATCATCGCCAAAAATAAAAATATCGCCGACACCCACTCGCCACCGTTTATTCATTCGCACCCTCGTTATCCACGCGCAAAACGTGAAAAAAAAGAAAACATATATGAAGCAAAGAAAAAAAAATGTGGACGAAGGATAAAAAAAATTGGGTGGGACGAAATAAACAAGTAATAAACAAAAAAAAAAAAAACGACAAAGCAGTATCCAATCGTGCGACCGTTAGCCTCGCGACGATTAAAAACGTAAACGAAAAAAAAAATAAACAAAAAACAAAAAAAAAGTATATCGACGAATTGATTACGTAAATCCGTGTTATCCGACAATTGCACAAGTGCACGCGCATGCGCATTGGCAACGCGACCGGACAGTCCCGAACGGACTGAAAATCGAAGGACAGAAAGAAAAAAAAAACAGAAAGACAAAATAATAAAAAATACAAAAATTGAATTAAATGAAAAAAAAAAAAAAAAAAATAATAATGAAATGTAGAAGTTCCGCCGAGTCCGGAACATTTTTTGTACGCCTTATTTTCTACGATATCTCATGATGGCTGCCGAGAGGGGGCACTCTCGACATCAACCATTCGTGTCAAACTCCATCGCGAGTTGCTCGATAATTGAACGAATAAAAAATAATAAAAAATTGAAAAAATATATAAATAATAATAATAATAATACTAATAATAATAATAATATTAATAATAATAACAATAACGAATAATAATGCGAAATAATTTAAATTAAAAAAAAAACAAATAATATAAAATAATTAAACGTTAGTGAGAGTTGTAAAATTGATAATGTCCGATCGAACGAAGACACGCGAGAATTTAGTGCTTCTCGTCGAGTTCGAATGTAATTTCGTTTTTTTTGTTTTTTTGGGAAAAACTCGACGAGAAAGGTTCGGACTTTTTTTTCGTCGTGACGAATAATCGTCGCTGCGACGAAAAAAAAACAATTCGACGAATATGAATTTCGTTTGTGCGAAAGTAACGAAGAATCTTGATTGCGTTGGGCAATAAAGTGAAATAGGTGGTGGGGAGAGGGGGAGGGAGCGTAGGAGAACGTGAAGGATCATTGACGATAACGGGTGACGTGAAAAAAGGTGATTAACGAAAATGAAATAATTGACAAGGAATTACGATTAAAAAAAAATAATAGGAAAGAAAAAAAATACAGACGAACACAATAACACACAAACACACACACACACACACACACACAAACACTCGAACAAAAAACACACAAACATGCACACAAAAGCGTTTTGTTATCCTGTAAATTTAGGGGATTATTAATGGTGACGAAGACGACGCACGACGAAGACGACGATATTGATGGAAGTGAGGTATCGAAATCTAACAGTTAAATGTTTATGATATATAAAATTACGGGTAATTAAGAAAATTCTAGATTTTTTCTAACTAATCGATCGTAACGGCGGACTTGTGCCAATCCTCTAGATTTACGACCTAAACGATGAAAAAAAATTGACAAAAAAAAACAACAGAAAAAAAAAATTAAAAAAAAAAACCACGACGAGAACGACGAAGAGGAATAAATAAAATAATAATAATGAAATAAATTAAAGATAAACATAAATAAATAAATAAATAAATAAATAACAAAATAATAAAATAATAAAAGTAAAATTGAAATAAACGAAAAAAAAAAATGAAATAAAATAACTTAAACGAATAAACGATGAAGATAAAAAAAAGCTGTTATCCTATTAAGTCGGCTTGGATATATTTGATTATATACGTAAGCATTAAACGGAAAACGTTCGAGGGGTATGCGTGCAGTGTCGTGTGCGCGTGGGTGTGTGTGAGGTTTGATTGAACATGAATGAACGACGATGATAATACGCGTAATGAGCGTGTGAAACGCCAAAACAAAACTAGGCGGAACAATTACGGTGAGAGCCAATTTTAGACAAAAAATTAATTCGAAAAAAAAATTAAATAAAAAAATTATAATAAAAATTAAAATTAAAACATTATCGAAAAATATGAAATTGAAAAAGAAAAAGAAAATTGTCAGAGTAAAAATTATGAAATGTTAATAGCACACAATTCGAACCGAACAAATATTTCCATCGTTCAAACAGCGAGAGCAAGAAAGAGAGAGAGAGAGAGAGAGAGAGAGAGAGAGAGAGAGAGAAATGAAAAAAAAAGTCTCGAAAAATTCTCGCTCGTGAAAAAAAAAGAAAAAATGTAAAACAATAAAAACGCGAGTTACGACGAAAAAAAAAATCAACAATGCACAGGATTTTGTTAGTGGCCAAGCACCGTTAATCACACGTATTTCGATGGTGTAATCGTTGCCAATTTATCAGCAATTGCATTATCTTTTTTTGTATTATCATTTTTTTTTTAAATTAAAAAAATTTTTTTTTATGTTTCAAATGTTTCCATTGAAAAAATTTTGTCGGAGTTGTAATAGCGGAATGATGAATAATGTGATATAACACGCGACGACGTAAGTGGCAAGGTTGCGGACCACGCACGTTTTCAAAACTCGATCGCCCAATCCGAATATGTTGTAATTTAATTGAAATACGCGATTATGTCGATAAGTGTGTATGTGGGCGTGTGTGTGTGTGTGTGTGTGTGTGTGTGTGGGGTCGGATAAGCGCGCGCGGGACAACCGCTCACATCATCGATATGTATATTGTACGTAATTTAATTAATTTTTCGACGCCGCTGTCACGATCGTAATTCGTAATTCCCGCGCGCATGCGCGCCGCGCACCATCCGCAAATACATTATATACTATTAATACGTTGACTTTTGTGTACTCGTTAATTTTGAAAAGGATTACAAAAAAATATATATATTAAAAAAAAAAAAACAAACGAATAAACAAAAAATAATAAATAATAATAATAATGACAACAACAAACAACAACAACAACTAACGATAATCGCTACAATAGTGAGGGCGTTTTGTGACGGACGAGCCCCTGTACCACGAGGGCTTTCGATTCGCTACAAGATATATAAATATGTAAATACGTGAGAGAGAGAGAGAGAGAGAGAGAGAGAAAGGGTGTCGAAAAAAAGGTTTGAAAAAAGTAAAAAAAATGAAAAAAGAGAATGAAGAGTGTGAGAGTTGATATAGAAAAAAAAATCTTAACACGATTTCACATCGCTAAATGAAATCTATCCGCTACTATTATTATTATTGTTATAATTATTATTATCATTATTATCACGAGAGAAAAAAAAACGTACATTACGATTACACTGTCATTGATATAATTACGATCGTCATGACTATCGATATCATTCACATTTTCATTCATATAAATTATCATTAATTTATTTCATATTTTTTTCCATATTTTCTCATCGTCGATAAAAACGCAGACGCAATGAAAGCTTTTTCATCGAGCTTGCCGACGACATTCGAAATGTGAAAATCAATTCGTAACCGTCGAGAGTGAGAAAGAAAAACGAGAGATACAAGTGAAATTGTGAGAGAATGAAAAAAAAAAAAAAAAAGAACGAGAAAGAATATTCAAGAGAAGGATAAATTTAATGAAATTTTGTTTTGAATAAACAACGAATAATCGAGAGAAACAAACAAACAAACAAAAAAACACAAGAATAAAACTAAATGAAGGAGAGAAAAAAAAAACACAATAAAAATAATAATAATAATAATAATGATAATAATAAAACGATGAAGAAAAGAATTTGAAGATAAATAAAATTTAAAAAAATACTAATAATAACAAAAAATAAAAATGAAAATGAAATGAAATGAAGGAAATGAAAAACGAAAAAGGATTATACGTTATTGACGACGTGTTGGATCTCTATGCTGTTTACTACATGTCTGGAACCATCGGTCCGTTCATCCGCCTGTCTGTCTGTGCGTCTTTAACTGTCCATCTCTGTCTGTCCGTCTGTCTGTCTGGCTGCGAGACTGCCTGTCCGACCCGATCTCCGGTAATAATAATTCGCCGTACGTGGAATTTCGTTATTGCCCCATCGACCGTGATTTCCAAACGTTCGGGTTTATACGCCGCGGTGCCACCTGTCCCTCGATTCGCTCGTAAAATACGCTCGAAATGTTCGTGCGACCGGACGATCGCTTTCCCCGCTACCGATTTCCATCGATAACCCACGCCCCCCGCCCCCCTTCTCCCCCATCCAACGACTCCCATTATATTAATATCACAATTTTTACACAAAAATAATATTAAAAGTAATATTAAAAATGCGCTAGGCGTATATTTTACGATGGAAATCGGATAACGGTGCGATCGACCAACACATTGACAATTGCTATTGGGAACATTTTTTTATTAATCATTCGAGTCATACGCGTTCAACCCTTGGCCGGCATAGAAGTTGACATACTGGGGTCTTTTCGACCCCCAGCATAAAAAGACTCGCTGCGAGTAATCCGATTGATATTTTTGACTTGGAAAAATTCTTACATATTCTTTGACACTTCCTCTAAAAGGTGATATGGGTTATTTGTTTCAAATTAAATATTTACTTCGACAAAAAAAAATGGAGAATAAATATCTTGAATTATGATTGATTTCGGTTTTGGGGTCTTTTCGACCCCAGTGTGCCAGCTGTGGATTGAAAAAAAAAAAATAATATATTCGTTTATTCATCTCGCAAATATTTTTACAATCACGTCGAGTGAATATCGCATCGTCTCTCGATATTTTTTTAATAGCCATTACGAATTCATCGCCATCTCAATTTTTCTACAACATGGTTTTCAATTCCCAATGGTACCGCGTTATTCAACAATTTTTACAAGAAACCCAAAAAAAAAAAAAAACAAAAAGGAAGACGCGATAGCGTATCGAAGTCTGGGACAAGTGGTACACGATGACATTCTGCTCCTCGATCAATCACGATCGAAGCGTGAGAAATTGTTCGAGACAACAACCTCCAAAAATTTCGGCGGAGGGGCAGAGGGGAGGGGGGGGGGGTAAAATTTGTAAAATTGATCAAAAAAGGGCAAAAAGAATAATTTATAACGAAAAATCGGAGAAATTGGGATACGACAAACGAGTGTGAGGGTTTGTACAAATGTGTGCGTGAAAGCAAACGAGAGGAGATTTAAAAAAAAAAACAAAAAAAAAATCAGGAAGTAAGTGATGTAGCGTGAGACGCTGTGTAAAGTATTAATGATTAACCTAATTAAACGCCATTACTCTAAAACACTATGTATGGATAAACCTAAACTAACCTATCTGTAAGCCAACTTCAAACACTCCACAATGACACACTTAACACGACACAAAAATCTAATATCATCCAACCCTTCGACTCGCTCACACTCACGCATACTCACACACTCATCCTCACACACAAACACACACACACACACACACACACACACACACGTGGATACACGCACACACCTACCCGAAACACGTACACGTGCAAAGCAACTATCCATCGTATGTAAAACGATTAAATAAACGAGTGGTTAAAATTATTGTTTAAAAATTAATAAAAAATTATTGAAGAAAATGATACAAAAACGAAAAAAAAAGAAGATACGACGTTTCTTGAGTTGTATGGATGAGATTTGTGGAGAATTTATGGAAAATGGTGGATGATCGAACGGCTCGTACACTTTTTATTGCCAAGCGGATTTGCTGAAAAATTGCACGAAGATCGATTAAAATACTACAGTAAAACCGCTCGATGGTCCAAAATGTAGCGCTTTACGCGGAATATCTTGTCATTCAAAGTCATTCAAGATTACATTTTCAAACTCGCGGATTTCAACATTTTTATTCAACAATACACAATTATTTTCCAAATTTTTAACGATTCCCTATTTTTTTAACGATAAAATTTCACAATTTTTTAACAATAACAATTTCACAATTTTAAGAATTTCAAATTTCAATTTCAAAAAACTATAGATTACAATAAAAAAAAATAGAGTTTCACATATATAGATATATTCAAAAGGATTATTTATATATTTTTAATGTGCTTATGCAGCTGATTGTTCTCTAATGGGCAATTTGTAGGTTAGATTTCCTTCAAATTTACAGCAAAGGGAGTGGGGGAACGTTACGTGTACGAGCTAGCGTGAGTGTGACGAAAAAAAAAACAGAAATCATGGCCAGAAAGATCGTAATAAAGGACGAGTGAGCGAACGGAGTCGGATCGAGACCGATCGTTCGACAAGCATGCACATTTGCTTCCGACGTTGCTTTTTGTTTCTTATCTTCTCTTACCCTCGCGACTCTCGCATCTTGGCGCCATTTTTTTCGATCGTCGACCGGCGTTGCCGAGCTGCGCGAACGAGAGGACAACAAGATGGCGTCGCGGGGACAACAAGATGGCGGTCGCCCTCCGGTCGATCTGCTCGATCGGTAAGTACGAATATAAATATTACCATTCGATGATCAACATAAATTACAAAATGATACTTTGATTCGAAACGAATTTACGAGATGCCAATAATTTCGTTGAAAATTGACGATATTTTTTTTTATTCGAATCGTGTAACATTTTAATGGCGGACTAGATATAAATATTGTGTTTTTTTTTTTTTTATTATGAGCGTTCGATGCACGTCGAAATTATTGTGAGAAAAATGAGTGTTGCAAGTTTTATTTCGTTCGTTCACGAATTATCGTATTTTCGAAGTCAAGTCGTTCGTGATCGAGTGATAACGCGATAGGAGGCATTATTATTGTCTCCGTTGGATCGGTAATCGTAAATTGTTCGAAGTTAATAGTTTGAAACTCGTTTATCGAAAAATGCCGAGTTTGTACGGGGGAATCGGACGCATCGCAAATTTTCCAATAATCACACCAGCTCGCTGGCGAGTGATGAACTGTTGATAAGTCGATGCATTTATTCGATATAATAACTTCCGTACGCTTGATCATTGATCATTGTATTGTGAAAAATCTCGTATCACACACAGATTACATATTGGACATGCTGGATATGTATATATACATATATATAAATATTACATATCTATATGTATATAACTATAGATATATATTCCAATGTTTCACTTAATGGAAAACGTTTTCGAATTTGGATTTGACGGTAAGTGCCACACTGTTAAAGGACATATACATATATATCATCTTTTTTTCTTAAAACGCCCATATATAATTAACATGATTATAATTTAATCATTTTTTATAATAATTTTGGAATATAATTTTTGTTATGAATGTAGAATATGCACAGCTTAGTATAATAATTCTCACTCAATGATTTATCGCATAATACTTTGTCAGAAAAAAAAAAGAAAAACTATACAACGAAAAAAAAAAACACACACAATTTTTTCGTATTGATCAAATATCTAAAAATAATAATTCGATTCATTTGCGTTACATCGATTGTGATATATATATTTTGTTTTCCATCCAAAAAAAAAAGGAAAGTCATAGTTAACAAATTATCGAGACACCGTCGTGAAATTTGTCGCGATAAAAAAAAATGTCCGAAGAAAAAAAAAAAAACATGATTGTCATATGTGATTTCGCTCTTGCGCCTCGGACGAACGTATATACGATTTGTGAAAGTCGTGAGGTCAATGGAGGTCGCGACAAATGGCATTGCAGTGGTACACCCACCAAAGTGATTGTTGGGAATATATCCGCTACCCAATCAACGAGCTTCCGACGTTTCCGAGAAAGCGAATTTCTCTCCAGTCTTCTTCTTCTTCTTCTTCATTCTCTTCCCCTTCTTGTTCTGCTGCTGCTGCTGCTGCTGTGGCGTTCTCGTGCTCGCCCGGAGGTTGCCCATTCGGGGGCAACGTGGGTTTCGAAAAAGCTGCAACCCCCGCCGGCTAAAGTACGATAGAAACGTCGCTGATTCGACCGAGTGTCCTTCATTTCTTTTTTTTTTCTTTCGTCTCGTTCCTTCGTAAGGTCCAACGTGAAAAAAAAACACACACAAAAAAAAACCCGCCGAATCGAAGCGAAACCCAAGAAAGAAGGAGGTTCAAAAAAAAAGGAGAAAGAGGCGAAGAAACTGAAAGGGTAAAAAACAGAAGAAAAACAACGAAAAAAAAAAAATAATAATAAAACGAGGAACCGAGACCAACTACGAAGATCCTGGTAACTTATCTACTCGAGCCGAGTTCATCGGCCGAGATCGGTTAGATTCCCCGGGTCTTTCGATTCGGCACAAGAATTTTTCGTCCAGTCGGACGGATAACTCGTGATTTCGATTTATCGTCCACTTTCTTTATTACGTTTTTGCCATCGCGAAAAAAAAAGAAAACAATATATTATATATATATATATATATGTATATATATATATATATATATATATATATATATATGTATATATATATATATATATATATATATATATATATATATATATACGAATGTATATAGGACGTATTAGCTCGGTCACTCGGTCGCAAGCTCGAGTCTTTTAACAAAGCTTTTCATCCAGACGCATATTGAGATTATTGGTGGAATGCCAATTCGACCAGGAATTCCACGTGGAGGCGCCGTGACGTGAATGTATCCATGTGTGTGTGTGTGTGTGTGTGTGTGTGTGTGTGTGTGTGTGTGTGTGTGTGGGTCTGTATCGCGGTGGACGAAGGCGTGGGGGAGGATGGGAAAGGGTTCATTAAAATTTCAACAACTTCTTGCACCCTCGCCCCCCCCCCCCTCCCACCCATCGCCCGACGAGTCCGGTGAAAATATTCAAATTAATTCAACCGGTTACCGGGGCAAGCCTGACCCGTGCAAACATATTCGAAACCGGACCTGGGTGTCAAGCTATTCCCCATCGCCACCCAGTTTTTTCCCGAAAAAAAAAAAAAGTTTTTTTTTTTTTGGTGTTTTTTTTTCAACCCTCGCAATTTCGTACAAAGCGGGGGTGGCCCATCTGCGGGCTCAAAGTTGCATCCCTCGAACTCGCTTCGTCGAAAGTATCCTTCTGGTTGTTTTTTTTTTTTTGGTTCCATTTTGTTTTTTCGTTTTTTTATTTTCACGAACTGACGTATCAAAAAATTTAACACCCGCACGACGAGCCTTCGTTGCTGTTTGTTAATTACAAATTTTGTGAAAAAAAAAAGAAAAAGAAAAAGAAAAAATATTTTAAACTACGTTGGGATGACGAGATAACGTTGCAACGTGTTTTTTGGCAAACACTAGGAATATACATATATACGTGTATAGTTTTTTATTATAGAATGTATTAAGGTGGTCCTTAGAAGGTGATTTCTGAATTTCTATGTGTTTATTTTAGTTATGATAAATTAACTAAAATTCGACAAACATTGCATGTTGTTTAAATTCAAAGAATAAACATTCCGAAGGCACGTGTTATTATTGAGATAGGTCGAGGGTAACTTTGGAAACATTTTTCACAAATTGTTTAAAGGCTATTTGGGAGGGGGTAGGGGGCGCACACATTAAAATTCGAAAATGACCTTTACAAGGACCACTCTAATATTTATATATATATATATATATGTAAACCAAATACATGTTCATGAAGTACGAAGCTTGGTATTATCTTGGTAATTCCGCGAAATATGAGCTAGTGACAAATTCCTTGGTTCCCGATTTCTCATCACTTGCAGAGCTCGGCTGTACTTGACAGAAATTACATCGCATTGGCGTTGGGTACTCACGGAGTCGGATTCCGAGACGTCGGTGAAAATGTTTCCGGTATCCGTTATCCGTGAATTCTCCGCGGTTACTGTGTGTAAACTCGACTGTATAAACCGCGAAGCTTAATTCCGTTTCACACACTCGCGAATGAATCCGAACATTTACGCGCGAGCGTTACGACGAGAGCGAAATCACACCGTAGCCATCGCGAATTTGAGGATTTGGATGTTTCGTCGGTGATGCTTTCGGCGCGTTCGCGATTTTCGACGATTCGCCGTTTTGGAATTTACAATTGCGTCTTAAAATTTATGAACTTTCAGTATTTCGTAAAGCTCATAAAGATCTCGACATCGTTTCATATTCGAAAAGTGTTTTTTTTTTCCAAAAATCCAGATCAGAATTAAAAAAAAAAATTTTTTTTTATCTTATTTTGAATTTAAATTTTGATCCTTCTGAATTTCAAGAATTTTCCACCCAAATATGGATTTTCGAAATTTTTAACCGCGTCGAAACGTCGAAAGCTCGGAAAATGCGAGTCGCACGCAAATTTATCTCGGACACGTTACGAAAATCGCCGAGGATCTTCTTCGGATTAAAATACGTGATACGTTTGGGACGCACGTAGGTATTCACCCTCAACGACTCACGATTTTTCGGCCCGCCGTCGTCGACACGGATAATCCACGAAGATTCTTCGTTCTCACGAGCTTGGCGACCTTTTGCAACCCCGGAGTTCCAATTTTCCTTTGCCTCCTCACGAACGAAGGAATCTCTTTTCATGCATACATAGTACAAAATTATATTTTGACATACGTAAATAATTTATCAACGCCAAGGAAAAAAATGAAAAAAAAAAAAAAAAAAAAAAAAAAAACATGAAAAAATATATCAAAATGAATCGAGTTACGTAATATCGTGATATTACGTAATATTACGAATTAGCGCTCTATTAATAACCTCATAATTTTCATTATTACATTTTATTTTCATTCATAATAAAAAATATTTATGATAAATTATTACGAACGATTCTTCAAAATTATTTCGGTGCAATAATCGAATCTCAGGCACGTCTATTCTCAAGAACTATTATGTACTTACATAAAAAAAATTACAACAATCATATTCCCAAGGCTCGAGGACCTCTCAAAGATTAATTTTTCTTCCACCGAAATATTTATACAAATATTCGAAAATAATTTATGCCTACACATGAATACTATAAATAGGAATAAAATAGCCCTTATAAATATCGTATAACCTAAAAACTATATTCATATATATATATATATATATAGAGCTCACCAAATTGTACAACATCAAAAATTTCACGAATTGACCTTCCTGAGATTTAATTTTTTCTTTTTCTTACAAAAATACTTTTGATAAATTCACATCGCCCTTCGATTCTATATTCGCCCGAAAATTCCGATGGTCCGCCTGGTCCATCGTGTGGCGGAAAAATAAAATGAAAATAAAAAAACAGCTAAACGTCAATGAGGGGGTAGTGAGATCCATGGAGACCCTCCCTCGCACGTAGCTCCATCGCCTCATAAGCACCCCGAGCCTCGCCATCCCTTTACCGAGTCGCCAGCGGGCGAGATACCCCGAACCTTTGTTTTTTCTCTTTCTTTTTTTTTCGTTCTTTTTTTTTCGACGGGGCGTTACGGCGTGCGACGTAGATACGTGCCAAAGTGGCGGCACAGTGACGCACGTAGTGCGGTAGCGAACGTGTCCTAACACATACCCATTTCACGTCACCGTAAGTTACTCCTCGACGTATTGGAATCGATATATATATATATATATATATATATATATATATATATATATATATATGAACGATCGGTCCATTCGCTTCGTTCACGAGCCACTCTTTTGAAACCATAAATCTATCTCGTGTGGCACCGATCGCTAGCCCCCCCCCCTCTTCCACCCCCTCCTCCAACTGACCCTCGAGCTTACCGGTTCAATATGGTCCGTGAAGCTGGTGAGATGACCGCCCTGCATCGTAGCACCATTTACCATGGGGTAGTGCGATTAGTGGCTATGAACCTAACATTTTAACTCTATTGTTCATTCAAGGTCTTTAAATTAAGTTTATTGAGTTATTTAAAAATTGAGGAATATGATAGTTCTTGTTAGAATAATAATACATGAATTATTTTAGAATTTTTTATTATATTTCAGAATCTTTTCAGAATATATAAGAACTAAATTTTGGTAAATTCGGAAAGTATTGTGTCATCAAGATTTAGAATTAAGCGATTGACAATGAGTCGACTCTTAAAAGTCGACTGGAATAAATCGACTAAGTAGTTTTCGAAAAACTAATTTAAGTAATGACGTGATATCGCCTTTTTGTGAATTATTAAAGTCATAACAGTTGAAACGAGTGTTGAGTCACTGACAAAACTTTAATCAATAAATGATCAACATTATCCACTCAATTGATAATCAATCAATCATCGAAACTAGACTCTCCATAAAAATGCTAGAAACATTAAAAAACTTTTGAAAATGAATTAAAATTCAATTATCCGATTCGAAAAAACGTAATCTCTCCAGCTCCATGCGAATAATTACAATTTCGATGTGTGCAAAGGGCCCACAATAAAAAATGAAAGAAAAAAAAAAATTCGTCGAAACCGGATGTCACCGCCAGAGTTACCAACGTCAACGAAGACAGTGTCCTCGTTCCTTCGTTTCATCATTTAAAAATGTATCACCTCGTGTCAACCCTCCCCCCCCCCCTCACACACATGTTCGTCATTCGTTGTCACCCCCGTGCGAGACGCTTGTGGCAATAAATGAGGGTTCACGGGAGTTCATGCATATTGTATCGCTCGTGGCTTGTGTACATCGTCGAGCGAACCGACGATATCTTGGGGACCATCGTAAAAGCAAAATAAATGGCAAAATATTGTGCCAAGGTAGGTAACACAGTTGGGATGGCGGAGAGGGGAGAAAAGAGAGGGGGAGAGGAGGGAGGGGGTGGAAAGCAACCCACTGGATACCCCATACGCGACTAGAGTGCCCTCTTAACGTGCGGTCCAACTTTTTTTATCGAATTTACTTAAATCGAACATTCCCCGGAAAAAGAGGAAGAATGTGAGGAGAAGGGGAGGGGGGAGGGGTTGTCCCGGCGTCCAGTTTTGGATTGCCGAGGGAAAACCGAGGTACGTTAGAGACTCCCAGATACCACTTCGATCTTTCGCTTTTTCGTCGTCTTTTATTTTATTCTTTTTTTTTACATCTTTTTTTTCATTTCCGTGTATTTTTTATTTCTTTATTTTTTTACTTACTTCGCCGTTAAAAGTTATAGCGCTACTGGCCTATTCGACGTCCGCTTGGAAAGTCTCGTCTGAAAAGTTGGCGGGAACGTATAAAGCAGCCGTATTGACTCGTTCCACGGTCAACACGCCATCCCCCTTCTCCTCGCTGCCCCCGACGTCGTCGCTGCGCGCCGCTCTTCTTGGTTTTCATCCCTTTGGCCGATGCGACAACCACTCGAAGTGTACCCTCGCAGCTCGCCAACTTTTCGCGAGCAAAATTTGCCTAAGAAATATCCTTTTGTTCGCGACGAACGAGATAAAAGACCCGCGGAATTCGCGAGTCCGCGGAGTGGGGATGGTGGAAGGGTGGGAAGGGGGAGGGGAGGGGGGGAATCAAATGTCCGATGCGGTGCCAATTGTTCACGACAGTTTTTTCTTATTATTTATTTATTTTTATTATTATTATTTTGAAAAAATTCATTTCCAAAATTTTTGACAAATAGTTTTTTTTTTCTTTTTTGGTTAATAAAGATGAAATATGGTTCGAAAAATTCGAAATATGGTAGAATTGAAAATTTCTCGATCGACTCGGCAGAAATGCAGTAGTAACGAACATTGAGTACAAATATGAATTCGTAAAGAACTGTTTTGACGTTTATGTCAAAATTTGAGATGTTTTATAGTGTAAAAGTTAGTTTTTTATTTTAGTAATTCGAAAACCGAGCAATTCGAAGATCTCGCAGATCAAAAATGTCCCACCATAACATAGTTTCCTCTATGAGAAAGCCAAAAACATTTTTTACAAGAAAAAAAAATACAATAAAATTCATTTTGAATAAAATTTTTAAATATCAATCAAATTCGATGAATAAAAAAATATTCCATAGAGTCAGAGTTACAATTCGACGTACGCCAAATTCAAACAAAATACATAAACTTTATTAAAAATTTGAAAAAAATAAAAATCAATACAATTTTGAAAAAATAAAAATCAATACAATTAAAAAAAAAAAATAGAAATCAATACAATTAAAAAAAAATAAAAATCAATACAATTTTGAAAAAATAAAAATTTCAACGATCGTGACACGAATTTTCGGATCTCCCGTCAAAAATTTACAAAACTCAGCACCCATGCAATTTGCGGTCTACTTCATGTTGTATCTCGCGATGTTCGTGTCGTCGAAATTCGCGTTGGAAGTTCGTACGAACGAATCTTCTTGGACGGCGGGTGGCGTGTGATCGGTCGGAACGTCGTGAGGCCGGTCGGTCGGTTCGTTCGGGCCGTCGTTGACGCTGTATTTCCCGAGGGCCATGTCTATCAGAGAAAAGCCGCAACTGGGAAACATGGCCGCACAGTTTCGGCCCTTGTGACCGGCCCGATGGGCGTTCGTGTACGTGCGATGCTCATCCGGTTCGTACGCGAGCACCCTCTTCAACGGTAACCTGTGTAACAGCGAGCGACGAGTTGTCGTAATCGAATTTCCACGGTCCTTAATCGGATATTCGGACGATACAACGATGGAGCGGGCGGGTGGAGGGGGGGGGGAGGGGGTGCTTTTGACACACGTCGCACCTCGCTTCTGACCAATTTGAATGTTCCGAGAGATAATGTTATCGGGACGGTCGATATGAAACGGAACTAACGGAAATTAATTCAAAGATTTAGAATAATAATAATAATAATAATGATGATGATAATCGATATAGGTTTTTTTCAGATTCGTCTTGTAAATTAGACTTTTCGATAAAGAATAAATGTAATAATAATAATAATAATAATAATAATAATAATAATAATAATAATAGATATAAGTTTTTTTCCAGATTCAACTTGTAGATTAGATATCTCGATGAAGAGGAAATGTCATTATATATTAGCATAATTATGTGTTGGGGGTACCGTCATATCTCATATATATATATATATATATATATATATATATATATATGTATATATAGAATAACGCAAAAAGAAAAAAATATATGTATAAATCAATTGATAAAGCAGAAAAATTTGAATTACAGGATCTATTGAACATAAAAACCCATTGCAAGGTAAAAATTCGTGCAAATTATTCATGATTATTGAAAAAAATAATAATAAAAATTTCAATTGTTTAATGATTGTCAACCATAGTTAAATTGATAGAAATAGTTCTTGAAAAAAAAAAACTATTTCAAATACATTTTTGTTGAACGATAACAAATACATTTTTCCCGGTCGCATTGAATTCCCTTAAAACACGATTTTTTTCTTCCCATTTTCGCGTCTCTTTCATTTTTATTTTTATTTTTTTTCGTCAAAAATTTGTTTTAATTTTTTTTTCTCATTCCCCGTACACCAATCAGCTATCTTTCTTCGCACAGGCTCGAAGCCTCGCGTCTCTGTGATTTCGACGTGGCATTATTCGTTGATTTTTTTTTTATTCTCTTCGAGGTGGCCCCGCAAGTGTGCAACGCAAAAAGAAAAAGAGAGAGAGATAGAGAGAGAGAGAGAGAGAGAGAAAGATGTGCACACGTCGATCGGTAAAAATCCGAGTGATTACTCCCAAGACCCGTGGGATTACTTGCCGAATCGATTCTCGATCGAGAACCCCGCGAACCTTATCGCGCGACCTTCTCTTCTCCCGTTACGAATCCACGCCCTTCGACCCCCTGCCCCCCCCCCCTCACCTCACCCCTGCTGAATAAGTAAAGTCCCTCGGAATCGTAGCAATTTTTAACGGTTCGCCGCGCGCGCCAAGACTCCTCTGCCTCCGTTGCCCCCCCCCCACCCCCCCCCCCCACCCCCGCCCCGCTCTACACTTTCTCGTTTCTCCCCCGAGTGCCCTATGTATCCCAGGGCCACAGCCTCCGGTCGAAGTACAACCCCCGGCTCTCGGCCCTAGAGCAACTCGAGTACCGACTTACCACCCCCTCCCCCCCCCCCTTCTGAGTATTTTCCGCATCCAATGGCAACCGATATCCCTCAGCTTCCCAATGCAGTTTGTCTTTATGAGGCCTTACGTGAAAGCTATCCTCATCATTTCCTCAACCAGAGTGTTCCCTTTGGGCATCAGTCGTTGGGAAGCCTCGCACAGCGCCCTCAGCACGCAAGTACGTCCCTCGAATCCCATTCTGCAATGAAAGAATTTCAAAAGAAATTGAAAAAAAAAAAAAAGGATGTTCATTGCATCGCGCTATACGCGAAGCCACCTATCGGACGTTTATCGCATTATCGCAGTTGGCTGGAATTAAAATTATGAGTTTGTGAAATTAATTTCTAGAAATCTATCGGAGTCAGGGATCTTGTTATGTTTTTTTTTTTGGATCAACTTCGAGTGAGGTGTTTTGTTTCCTGATTTTTAGAAGAGTTTAGATCCAGGAGTTTTGGAAATAAAGTTGTTGAAGCTGTTTAAGCAATTTTCTTCGGAATATCTTTTTAAATATGCTTCTCAAAATTATTTGAAAAATATTTTGTATCAGACGAAACAAAATATTTTGAATGATGCCTCGCATGATGTAAAATTTGATGTAAAATTTGAAGAAAAGAACATTTTAAGTACAAATTTTACCCCTTCGTCAATTTTTGTATGAATATTTTCAAGTGTTGACCAGTGCAAAGTATTTGAGTCAATAAAATCTACATAACCATGAAAAATTTCAAGTTTCCACGTTGCCAGGTTTCTGAGGTTTCGATCTTGCAAAGATTCCCATTTTTGTTTTCATTTCGAGGTACGAAATGTCGAAGAAAAAAATATTAAAAAAATTTCCATCGGGTTGATAAGTCGTTGTCGAAGTGTGGAATGCGTTTGATACGAAAGAATTGGATATCAATGAGGGTTATTGACGTCGTTCGAGTGAGCAAACAAGTGAGGGCGAAGAAGAGTGGAATCATCGACCGCAGGTCAGAAACCCCTTCGAGTTAAGTTATTCCACGTTTTGCTCATGTGCGACACACACGAACACACACAAACACACACACACACACATATATACAGGTGTCTCACGGTATATTCAACGGTTGCTTGATAAATATTGAAAGTGGATGCTCGCGTAGCTTCTCGCGTTTCCATTGCTTTTTTTTTTTTTTTTTTGAGCTATTCAAACTTCCAAGTCTCTTATTCCGACGTCTCCGGCTGGTGCAACATCGCGGAAACGTGAGACCGAGTGAAAACTCGCTCGAGTTATGCTTCTTGTACCCCATTCGCGGTTGTTCTGTCTTCGTTCAACGCGTTATCGCTAACCAACGCATGTCTCTCTCTCTCTTCCTTTATCTTTCTCCGTCGGTTTCTCTCTCTCTGTCTCTCTCTTGCTGCACTTTTGCACCCTTTCACGACTTCTCGATGCGAAATGCAAAATTACGGAAAAACATTCTCTCTGGCACATCTTGCTACCTACTCGACGAAATTTTCTACGCAAATTTTCTCCAAATGTAATAAATGTAGAAAATAAAAAAAAAAATACTGTCTCATAGATTCTAAGTCAGTCAATTTTCTTTCCAGTCATTGAGTTGCATTTTTTCTAAAATTTTCTCGAAATGTAATAATTGGAGAAAAAAATTTTTTGAAGATTCGAAAAAAAAAGGAACTATTTGATACTTTTCAACTTTATCAATCCACACCAAGTTATCGAGTTGCATTTGTTTTTTCCAACGAAAACGAAGCAATTATAATCATCAGATTACTTGATAAATTTCACTCTACGTTTGTTTGAGGTTTATTGTATTTATTCAAATTTTTTTGGTTTTTGCATTGGTTGTTTTTTTTTTTTTTTTTGCGATGGAACTTTGCGGTGCACTCTGTGTTAGCTTTAATTCAGATTCCGTTGTTCACGTTGTCGGTGGTGCTCTCGTGAAAATGCTTCGAAAGTTAAGTTGTACGTATAACAATAAGAATCGGGTAGATTTAGATTGGAGTTTACGATAGTTCTCGTTACCCGGAAAATTTTACGCTCGAAGTTACGAGCCCCAACAAGTCGGACCAATCGATCCCCCCCCCCCCAACATACCCCCAACCCTCGTTGCTCCCTCTCGCTCGGTTTCATTTCCAACCGAAAATGTATTTTATTGTTTTTCGCCCCCCTCAATCGTTCGTCATATCGTTCTTGAAACAAACACAACCAAACACTCTCGAATGTATATTCGAATGGGGTGCCAAAGGAAATGCCAGTATTTTATTGTTCGATCGCAACCTCCAATTCCGTTTTCATTAATTCCTTTTCTTTTTTTTTCATTTTTTTTTTTTTTTCAATTCTGTTTCTCGATATGCACAATACTTCGATACTTGACCCTCCGCCATTATTTTCCATCTAGTTTCCGACAAATTCAATCATTCATAAATCCGACTCTCGATGAAACCAATTTGCTGATTTTACGGTTCTTGTTTTCACTATTAATTAATTTTTTTTTATTTCATCTTTCATTTTTTCTTTTTTTTTTCAATTTATTTCCATTTGTCTGCTCATCGGATTCGATTACGTTTTGTTCGATGAAATGTCGAGACGCTGACTGAAATACAAAGGCAGACCGAGCAGGGCAATAAATAAAATTAAAAAAAAAAAAAAAAAAAACAACCCTCGAAGGGCGTTACTTCACCCACACTCCTTCTTTACTCTTTTTTCTCTTCTAGTGATCTTTTTATTCATTCATTTTCATTCATCAATTTTTTTCCCATCTCGTTTCTACATTTTTTTTCACCTTGGCTTCTGATTTTTTTTTTTTTTTTTTTTTTTTTTTCACAGGGGATGAAAATGCCATTGATGACAGCAGGTCGAATCGCATCCAAACGGTCTGGGTAATTGAATCCGCGTGTAAAAATCCATCGAAAAATCGATAACCCGACCCCTGGGTCGCCATCTTTGTGATCGGAGGCTGAGACGACGATGGGAGAAGGGGTGTGTGTCGGTAATGGTGCAAAGGCGATCTTTTGCTAGCTTTTGCCAGGACATGGGGTGAGGGGAGGGAGGGGGAAGGCCGGTCGGTCGCGAGAACGACGGGACATCGAGTTCCGGGCAAATGCTGGACCATTATACATAATTCGACTGCTTCACGTGGGCAGGAAGGGGGCGAAGGGGTTGCCTCGACGGTGGGAAAACGTTTTCAACGGTCGATCCACGTTGGCCAACCCTTTCGACCTGCGTTCCATCGGGTTTGGCTTTATCGCGGTTTCGCCGAAACGGAAAGAAGGTTCACCCCGTTCACCATCGACGTACGAGTCAGAATTATACAGGGTGACTCAATAAAACCCGACGATTTTCGAAATAACTATAATCAGTCGATTTTTCAAGATAGTTCCAATTTTTTTTCCATCTCGAACAATTCAGTAGGATTGTAAATGATGCGGATTAAAATCAATTATAATTATATTTAATTGTAATCAAAATTAATTAATTACGAACGATTAAATATTTCGTTTTTCATTTATCACAAAAACTTGATCAGCCTAATTTCCAATCTTGCGGAAATTGTTTGAAATTTAAAAATTAATTAAATTATCATGAAAATTGACTGGTTTCAATTATTCCAAAGACCATCAGGTTACACTGAATCACCCTGTACGATACCGCAATTTTCCATCGCAGCTGAATTCGCTGCAGCTGCGTTCACAAAAAAATCTTGAAATGGATGGGAAAGGGTTTGTTCTTTGCAATATCAACGTCGACGTTGTTCACAAACGAAGTACGTTGAATCCCCTCGAAATACGTTTGTAATAACCGTAAGACGATTGAAAAATAATAACAAACAAAAAAACCAAAAAAAAAAAAAAAACAGAAAGAAAGAAAGTGAGGGATGAAAAAAAAAAAATCTCGTAAGATTCGTGAATATGAGAAATTAATGAAGCTTTTCCTCGGGCAAAGCCTCGATAAAAATCGTGAAAGAAGCCGGAGGTAGTTGTTGAAGAGTCTTGAAGTCCAACGGGTCGAGACCCTTATTGCCTTCCGTCGGTGAGATCCGAGAAATCCAAGGAACGGGTTTCTGGTAAAGAAAGCGCGAGAGAGGAAAAATATTTCGTGGGGTAGTTTGAACGGAGCGAAAGCGAGAAAGAGAGCGAGAGAGAGAGGGAACGGAAAAGACGTTTTTAAGGGTCTTGATGGTAATTTTTTTTTTTTTTTTTTTTTTCATATTCTTTTTTTCGGGTGTCAGATTAGCAGAGTCCAATAAATTTGGATTCACGAGAGTGGAAGGCGAGTCGGAGCTCGGCCTAAAACATTCGGGAAAATCTGAGAAGGGCGGTAAAAGAGGGGAGGGGGTGGAAATCGTTGGCTCGTTGTCAGTTATGCCTCGGGTTAATATTGGAAAAAAATCTAACAATGGCGTTTGAACCGAGAGCCAGCTAGAATGTCTCGTGGTTAAATAAAAAATGCTAATAGGAGTTGGCTCGTGTGCGCGCAAGCTCGTTGCTGCAAGCTCCCCGCTGACGGTCTTCAATCGTGGCTTCTAGCTGTGAAATTGTGGAGTCCGTCGAGCAACCTGCCTCTGGCTGGTCGATGGACATTCATCGTTATTGCTTCGATAAACGCGGAATAAAATTATCGTGACCCCCCCCCCCCCAATTGTCGCACCAACCGAATCAATCACTGACACATTGGAATGCATTTATCGAATCTATCGGTATCGATGAAATTAGGATAGGTGGGAATTTCGGAAATACTTTCGCAAACTCGGATTGCACGAGCAACGATGCAATTACGTACGATTACTAATTTTTTTATTTTTTATTTTTTTATGAACGCTTTTAGGGTTACTCGAAATTAGAAAAATCAATTTTATGTAGGTATCATGTGGGGTGTCATCTAAAAGGAATTATCGTGTGGAATACGAAAATATTTTTATTCATAATTTTGAATAGCATGTTTAAAGAGATATTATGAAAAATATGGTTCTACTATTAACCTACTATTGAAATATGAATACTACTACGAACTACTGGTCCGAAAATTCGAAAAAAAAAAACAGAGAATTTAATGCGTTATTTGTATTGAACTCGACCGGATAATTATAATGAAAGGCCTAGGTCCTTATGTAATGATGATAATAATAGAATAAAGACAAGAGTCGTTAAAAAAGTCGTGCGAATAAAATGTGTTACGCAACCCACTGTGCAGGATTCGAACTCGCTCTTGACCTTTTGTTTTTTTTTTTTTTTTTTTTTTTTTTTTTCGAGCGGCCGGAAACGAATTTTTTTCGCGATTTTTTTCAAGACCTTGGCCGATGGGAAGAAATTTGACGGATCGTTTATCCCCCGCGTTCTCGCGGACGAACGGTCAAGGAAAATAGTTTTCGTTGCATCCGACCGTGGTCCCAGTGGGCGCCATCGGAGTTCCGGCCATAACGAAATTCGTACGGTTCGGTAAATGCCTTTGTTCCCGATTATTCCTCCGATCCACAATCTACTTTGCTTTCCCCAAATTCCGGGTGGGGGAGGGGGAAGGGGAAGGAGGAGTGCAAACTTTTCCAACGTTTCAAATTCTTCAGAACTTTCGACGCGGCTCACCGTCGAAGATTGACCCTTCTACATTTAAACCTTTCGACGAGCTCGGTCGGTAATAGAAAACTCTAAACCATTGTTCTCGGTCACGATTGATCATTACGATAAAACTCGAAAACGATCGACTTCCTCTGAAGATTCCTCAGTCAACCGTTCTCGTCTTTAATCCAACTGCTCAATCATGACGTAGAATAATGCGTTTTAAGGATTCAATCATCTCTCTCGCACTCGTGGCAATCCGAAAGACACAGTCGACATGTAGCACCTTATTTCATCACCTTAATTGAGAAGTGTGAGAATCGTAACGACTTACGCGTCCATTATAACCTCCAGCTTGTTGTAAAGTTCTCGACGATGTCGTCTGCGTATGTAATTGTAATTCGGTTTGTAATATTTTTTTCCTCCTGTAGTAGGATAGATGTGAGGTCGGTGGTGCTTGTCGTAATTCCAGTTGGCCGGTGTCTTGGCGTACTTGATTTTTTCGTAGTTCCAATCGTGCTTGTTCGAAATCGGTGGATCTTTTCTCAGTTCCAGGAAAGGTTCGAGAGCGGGTTTGCTCTCGTTCGGAAGATCGTACGATATTCCCCAATTCAGGCCCTCGGTGAAGATGTCGTCGGACGTCAGCGTGTGGACAGTCATGCAGAGAGCTATCTGAGTGGGACATAATTTTTTTTTAGAATAAAATTTATAAGTGAAGTTGTTTGAAAAAATATTTAAAAAATATATTCATATAAGTATTTGTTGCTGTTTTTGAGGAGTTTTTTTTCTTTGTCTGTTTAATATTTAAGGGGCTTCGTTTTTCTTTTTTTTCCCCTCTTTTTCCTTTTTTCTTTTAAAAATTTTTTTAAAAATTATTTTATTCATTAACAATTCCGTCGTGGAAAAGAATTGAAAAATTAATTTTCATTTAGTAGATGGCAACTTGTCAAAGTTGCAGCTAGGTGAATGTATCGTCGAAGAATAACTTTAGTTATCGATGTGAAAGTAAGTCACGTTGATTCCATGCAATATCGTAATAAATGAAAAAAACAACAAAACAAAACAAAACAAAAAAAAATTATTTTTACAAGTCGATCGATCACATCTTCATGATTGATCGTTCGAGCTTGGCGTTCTACTTGGCTCGCTGCTCTGTCATACTTAGTCCTGTTTTTTTTTCTGGGAGTGCGAATAAATGTTACTTCCAAACATTTCCATAAACTTTTTCCACTCAAGATAGCACATCTACCAACGATGCAAATAACTGCACATTAAAACCCAAAAAAAAAAAGTCATTTTCTACTGTTGAAAAAAAAAATCTAAAATTACTCACCGAAAAACTCGATCCTTCGGGAAATACGACATAACGTTTTTTTCTGGACAAACGTCTGTCCTCGTTGTGATCGTTATCGCCGAAAGTGGTGCACATTATGTGCCACATGAAAAAAATTATGGCGATCCGACGAAAATTACACATTTTTGTCACGACCAAAAAAAAATGTGATTTGAAAATTTATGAAAATCAATGCGACATTGATAATTGTCCAATGGGCAACGAAAATGCAAAATAAAATATATTTTTTTAATTTCAATTAATTTAAGTAATATTTTTATAATTTCAACGTAGAATCTCCGGAATTTTTTTTTTTTTTTTTTTTTTTTTTTCAATTTTTATTTTCGTTCTTCATTCCATCGTTCGGGGTTTGGTAGTGTCACAACGTTGGATGAAACTTCCTGCGGTTAGGACGAGAGACCATCGATCGTGGAGGTTGCTTGCCAGAGAACCCGAGGACGAGAGACGCAAGGAGTCGGTGAACACCGCGAACGCCCCGGTGGAAATATCTCGTAACTCACTTCGATAAGCTCTTTAGGAAACAGGAAATTGTTAGTTCCACGGGAGGGAGACTCGAGTGAGAGACACTGGCGGAGGTTTCACGAGTTCCTCCCGTCTATATAACTATATAACTATATATATATATATATATATATATATATATATATATATATATATATATATATATGTATATCACGATACACGTGTTTTATCCCCACGAAGAAACAAGATGATCGACGATGAAATTCGATATTATTCGGCTGGTTGTTGAAACGCTATCCGGCTTCGTTGACAACCGGAAAGTATTGTCGCTAAGTTCGCGAGTGTTCGAGTCGACAATGGCTTTACATGTGTGTGTGTGTGTGTGTGTGTGTGTGTGTGTGTGTGTGTGTGTTTGAAAATGTTCGTAGTTCTTATCGCCCCCAGAGCCTAAGAAGATGGTCCAGATTCATCAAAGCCATTGTTATCGAATGATTATTCAATTTAATTTAATTTAATTTATAGTATTTACGTTATGTGATGTTGTTAACGTGGTTTGACGAAGATCGACTTTGTTATAGATCTAATTTCGTAAGATTATTTTCCTCTCGTAGTTTGAGAGCGAGAACCCTACCTTACCGATATTTTCGGTTTCCTATTTATTTTTCTATAAATTAATTGCTCAGTTAGTTCTTGAGAATTAACGAAGCAATTTTTTTCTCTCAATGATGTTCTTGATAAATGGAAATTGAATCGTGCAAAATAAACGAACATTAATTTGATTCAATTATGCAGCATCATTAATATATTTTTTTTCAATTCAAAAAAAATTTTTTTTTTACTGTTCAAAGCTAAAATCACGATGGCACTTGATTGTCGAACAAAATTTATGTGCTTGACGCGTCTCGAGCGTCATAAATGATTCGATTCGATGACGTTCAAAGGAGGAAAGTGAAGAAATCAAAAATGTAGAAACTTGGTGGGGCAAAACCGGACGTCGGGCAAACGAGCCTGGAAACAATTTTTTTTTTTATTTTTTGTTATTTTCATTTTTTTTATTTTTTGTTCTTAAACGAGAGAGAAGAAGGGTTTAAACAACGTGCAATGAATATGCATTGGAATTAAACCGCGAAAAGTTATACGAAAATGAAATGCAAAGAAGTTGATGTTTTCTTTTTTTCTTTTTTTTTTTTTTTTAACCGAAGTAAAACGTTATTCATGCGGTTATAACGTGTTTTCGTTTGCGTTACCAACGGGGGTTGGGGGTTGGGGGTTGGGGGTGGTTGATTACATTTAATTCGTTGATTCGTCGGTTTGTTTGTTTGCGAAGAGAATTTTAACGGTTGATGAGCCCACGTTATTCTTTTCTTTTATTTTTTTGTTTCTTTCGTGTTTTTTTATTCGATTTTTTTTTTCGCGCCTCGGGGGATGAACGAGTAAAGGACCGGTATAACCGTGCGCGATACCGGATGACGCACTGAGATCGCGTTGCGAACGACGGACCCGAGTTAACCGAGCGAGATTGTCGAGCCCATTAACATCTTTCCCCACGCGGTTTCTTCGTGCGAGTGTGTTTGCACGAACAATTAGCAAGATTCGCGGGCTACGAGCGACGCGGGGGAGGGAGGAAGGTTTTCGTTTGAAACGCGTGCACAACGGTCTTGCGTTAATTACGAGCCAAACGTGTTTGTGTCGACGACACTTAACGTCGGCTTTGCCGTAGCGCCTGTTGGCACATTTCGTGTTTGAATAATAACGGAATAACCGGATGACATTGTCGCAGAGTGAATGACCTTTGGGGAAGAAGGATGAGGCTAGGGTGGAAGAATGGTTTCAGAATTTTTATTAACTCGATTGATTTTTTTTTAATTGGTTCAATATTTTGGGGAATTTTTCAGAGTTTCGTATCCCGTAATGAGAAAAAAAAGGAATTATTATCAATCATTATATTAGAGCCACCATAATCATACTAGAATCTCTAACGATAAAATTTTTTACTCTCACTTGTCCGATTTTTCGTTTCATTTCATTCATCTCAAAATTCAGTTTTGTATCACAATAATAATAATAATAATAATGTTTGTTAGTTAATTGCTTTGGTCGTATTATTTTATAGTATTTTCGTTATACGATGTTTTTAACGTGCTTCGACGCAGGGCGACCTTGTTATAGATGTAATTTCTCAAAATTATTTATTTCTCTCTTGGCTCTTTATCGATATTATTTTTTTTTTTTGGTTTTCTATCTTTTTTAAATTAAATTAATTGCCCAGTTAATTTGTGAGAATTAACGCAGAAATATTCCTCTATCAATGATGTTCTTGACGAATGAAAATTAAATCGTGGAAAAAACCTTGAATAATAATAATAATAATAATAATCGCATGAACGAATAATTTATATATTAATTTTTCAAGCGTGAAGAAAAATAAATTACGTGTTTTATTTTCAGTTTGGGGTGGAAAATTTATTCATATGCGTTACGTTGATTGACACGAATAACAATGTTAATTCGGTGGGTTTCATTGTCGACGAGAGAGAGAGAGAGAGGGAGAGGGAGAGAGAGAGAGAGAGAGAGAGAGAGAGAGAGAGAGAGAGAGAGACCGAGCGGAGGGTGAATTTCAACCGCCCAAATATTGATATTATTCCGTGGTTATAACGTTCTTTGTGTGTAATCGGGAGACGCGAGAGTACACAACGATGGGCTACGTCGACGAAAGTTGTCCAACTGCAAATATCTTTGCATTATGCATTCGCAGTTTGAACCGTGGGGGGCGGCGAGGGGGGAAGGGGGCAGGGGGTGGAAGTACTGGCGCACACGGTGAACGAAGCCGCATGTTGTAAACCTCGAAACCCCAGTCTCATTGTCTCGAACGTTGGTTAACCGTAAATCCCCGGGGTGACTTGCAAACTTCCCCACACGTCACGACCTAATTTTACCACCCCCCCCCCCCCGAATCCTTTACGTTTTGAATTGGCCGTTCGACAAATCCCATATCGACGGGCTATCGTGTAAAACTCGTCGCACACGAGTTTTACACGATCGATCGTCCGTCGTGTGCAACTCCGAAAATGGGTGCGAGACTTTGAAAGACAAAAAGATGGTTGAAGGGGGTATTGGTGAGTGGGGAGGATCGACCTGTAATCGGATAAACAAAAAAATCAACGAGAAATTGATAAAAAATATAATTTACATTCGAACAATGACATTTGAATAATTTTTTTTTTCAACCATTTATTTATTTATCAGATAAAAGAGTCTGGTTGAAATTTGTACAACAGGTCCAGAATGGAAATGGGACACGGATATTCGTGTTGGCAATTTGTTTTTTTGCGATATGCCAAATCGTAATGGTCCAAATTGCGTTCGCTATCTTCGTGACTGAAAAATCAAAAAAAAATCGAGAATACATGTTTTTTTCTACCAAAGCATATCATTTTTGGATGGTTATTATTTAAAAAAAAAAATGTTTTTTTTTAACGAACCTCAAAATAATTCGCAGAATATCATCGACAAACGACACACCAGGTGGATTGAAATAATCATTAGCTTCGCAAATTGTTCGAAGTACGCAGTCTCTGCCTGGCAAACCTTGGCTGACAATGAAAAATCAAAATATTCATTGAAGGTCTGATTTCTATTGTTATTATTGTTGATATTGTTGTTGTTATTATTATGATTAATAATACTTGAATATTGTGATATTTCAAATGATTTTATTGCTATTATTGGTAAATCAGAGTAATAAAAAAAATATTTTCATTATTATTGAAAAAACGGGGGAGGGGGAGATGATGCTATATCATTAATTAATAATATATTATTATCATATTTAATAATTTTGTGGGGATTATTATCATTGACATATTAAAATTATAGTCAAGTATTCTTATTATTTTCGAGAAAAAAATAATAATAATGGGTAAAGGACGAAAATACGGCTTTGTAGGTTGAAGGGAATGGGATTATACCGACCTCATCAGTGCAAGTTCAATATTAGCGTACAGGTCTCTTTTGTGGCGCCGGGTTCGACGTTGGCTCTTGACGGGCTTGTACGGTTTTCTTCCGTAGACCGTTTCTTGATTGGGAATTGGCCATATAACGTCAAACTCGAGATCGAGATTCCAATTGCTCGGTTCTTTCAGCTGAATGGCTTTCAAAAGCGTGAACGTCGCCTGGAAACACAATTTTCCAACGTTCAAAACAAATTCACTAATTTTATTAATTTTTTTAATTTTTTTTTTTTTTTAATTTGAGTGCAAAAAAATATTTTTTTAAAAAACAAATAATAATAATAATAATAATAATACTCACGACGAAGGAACTTCCAGTCGGAAATGCCAGATAACGTTTTTTTCGCGACAAAGATTTTTCGTGACTCGCGGATGTTTGATTCATCGTACAATCGTAATCATCGATAGCCAGGACGGTACGTCCGACGATGAAAATAATGCCGAACACGTGAAAAATAAAAATCAGAGTCATGTCTGAATTATCGCGATAAATTTTGCGATGATCCGTCGATGCGACGAACCAACCGGAGACTCTTCTTGAGAGTATGCCCACTCACGAAGAGTCCGGGGAAAAAAACCCGAAAGAAGAAAAAAAAAGAGGGAAGATTTTACGGAAGGCGTGAGACGTCGTATGGGGCGAGAAAAAAATTGTAACTCGGTGAGAAGATGCTCGTGTGTTTGAGTCGTTGGTTATCACTTGACGAGATAGCAAAATACATAAAACCACGTGATACCATGAGCCCAAGTTTCTGTGTGTGTGTGTGTGTGTGTGTGTGTGTGTGTGTGTGAGAGAGAGAGAGAGAGAGAGAGAGAGAGAGAGAAGGAGAGAGAGAGAGATAGAGAGCTGAGCTAACCTTCGAGTCGAGTTCTTCTCCTTTCATCAATATTTCTCTCAAAATTTTCAAAACCAAAAACAATATTTCCTGCACAATGATTTATTAACCACAATAATTCATTTGCACAAATATTTAACATTATTTTTTCAATATTTCCAACAGAATTATTAAAACTACTTTTTTTTCATTGTGTTTTATGTTATTGCATTTTGTTTTATTTTATATTATATTATGTGTTTGATGAATTTTTATTATTATTATCGATGAATCGGTGTAACGACCCCACCCCCTCCTCCGCCCGGAAGATACGCTCGCGTTCGCCAATTCACACGTTTCGCGACGTCGACAAACGCGTAATACGATTTTTAATAAATTCTCACACAGATCACTGAGCTAACTCTCTCGTTGTCGCGATATAACCGGAGAAACAGGACGAAGAGAGGGGTGAGGGGGGGGGGGGGTGGGGGCGTGGATGAGAACGATACCCGAAGCACACAACACTCGACAAATTTATCATCTCGCAAGCTCCGAGCTTTTCCCCGAAGATAAAGATGAAGAGCTTACCTCGTATCGTTGCCATTGAGAAATATATATATATCGATGATAAATTATCGTTCGAGCTATCGTTGATGTATCGAAAAAGACCATTTTTGTGAATATCTATATATATATAGATATGTATATAGATGTCGCGTCGTGACATCTTTTCCGTTCCATTTCGTTCTTGTCATATTATTTTTTTTTCAAAAATAAAAATAGAATAAAAATGAAGAAATATACAAATGGATGGATATTGAGGGGTGATCGAAGGGTGGGACTGGATACAGGTGTAACAAGATAAATATGGAATTGATGACGAAGTGGATTCTCAATTGGACGTGACTGGATCATGATGATACATTTTGGAGGGTGGGGGGGGAGGTCGTGTGGCAATCGTGCGAGATGTTGTTGTAATGGAGAGAGGCTGTGGAAAAGGGAAATGGGCAGAACGCCCCCCCCCCCCTGACGAAGCTTGCCAACCTTCAACCAAGGGATGAAAGCATTTCGATCGAGGAAAAAGTTGACGGTCATTCATTCAACAGTATAAACACTTTTTTTTTCTTTGGGTGGGGTAGATTTTGATAATTTGATACTTTGGAAAAAAAAAACAAGCAAACGTCAAGTGATATTTCACATTTTGATTATTTTTATATTCAAAAAATTTCCATACACGTTGGATATATTTTTTCGCAATCGTCCAGATCGGTAACGTTGTGAACTCTTTCGTAATCGGTCATCGGATCCTCGTCGTACGAACCTTCGGGCAATCTGTGAAATAAGAAAGAAAAAAACAAAGAATAAGCAATTGCGATGACAAAAAAAAATGGTGGTAAATGTTAGGGAAACGAAGTTAGGGAAGTAGAATAGTACAAGATTGCTCACTTTTTTATCAACGAACAATAAAATAGTATTTCGTATAATTATTCCGAAATTTATTTATTGATGGATAATTTTTTAGTAATTTTGTCGAAGGTTGTCACACTTTACAATGATTCAATTCTTTTGGACTTTGAGTATTTTATATAAAGGTAAAATTTATTTTAAATTCGTATTGATCATGTCACGAAAAAAAAAATATATTTTTCCGATTCGTTCGATGACTATCGGTTTCCTTAATTAAAACTCACGTGAATATCGAATGCAAAATCTCCTCGACAAAAGTTCCTTTTCCAACCAAGCTGCTGTTTCGTCTTCGTCCCGCTTGACAAAGCGCTTTGCGCACGCACGCTTTACCATCCTTGCCTCGCCTGGATTAAAAAAAAAAAAAAATCAAAAAGCAAATTAAAAAATTTCGCAATATTAAAACAATACGAAAATCACTGCATTTTTACCATCCCGTCCAAACGCTGGACAAACAACGCTATATAGACCAAAAGTTCACATGAACAATGTTGCGGAGAATTGAATTTCCTATAAAAAAGTCCCGGATGGCATACATCTAACTTTGATAACTTCCGCGTGGGAAAGCTCGAAAGTCGGGGAAACGTTGAAAACTGCGACGACTCTTAGGCTTTCGGAATATTTTACATTCGCTACACTGTCATTCGAAATTTCAACGATTCGCTGCAATGTCATTCTACGCCGCGACATTAACATTCGTAACATTATCATTTGAAACTTTGCTCGTTCTGAATCTCCAGCCCCACCCAAAAACGGTAATTCAAAATTTCGGATATTCGGATGCATTTTTTTTTACCGTCGTAGATGTAAAAAAAAAAAAAAAAAAAAAGATCTTGGTCACAGTCGATTGCATCGTGTCGTTTGTTACTATACGAACGATCGACTTGTATCGTCGAAGAAAAATGGCCGCGAGACCCGACAAACCCAGCTTCCCGATAGAACGTTATCGTTCAGAAAAAGTATATCCGATATCGCGAAGCAACAACGTAACCATACACACACATATATATATATATATATAAATGTGTGTATATATCGAACGAAAATCCTTCTTAACTAAAACGGGTCGTTTGTATCGTGGACCGAAGCATTTGCCGAGCGAGCTTTTGCGAAAAGCTCGACACCGCACACGGAGCCGCCTCGAGCGTCCTCTTCGCGGCGTTATCCCGCCGCGCGGTAAATGCTCGCCTCCATCGATTTCATGGTCTATAAAAATTCTCCACGACAATATTCCCTGAAACCGTTCGCGCGACGACGACGCTACCCCGGAGTATCAACGTACGAGCGAGCTAGTTTTATCCATCGTACTCTCGTCCCAACCGATCCACCGTGTGTCATACTCCGTGACGAGTTTTTATTTACTCACGTCATGTATACTCCAGATATAATATATATATATATATATATATGTATTTTTTACAACACAATATTCCGAACTCTCTCAACCCACGAAATGGTGCATCTATAGTTGCATTTAAAATTTTACGTCGTAATCACGATTATGCGGAAATTGTGAACATTCATTGTTCATCGCACACATCGATGTTGCGCATGTTTTCATGTGCATCTGTGTTTGCGTGTGTGTGATTATAGGGAGCCATTTGACATTTTCTCGAATAGTTTTACCGAATTCGTATTGTTTTTCGCGTTTATTGTTGCATATTTGTTTTTTTTTTTAAATATCTTTAATTGATGCAACGATTAAACGAGTTGTCGCGATCAATAAAAAAGAGACTAATTAAAAATTTTTCACAATTATTTTGAAGAAAAATTAATTATTTCAAGCTGTGAAGAAATAATTAGAATATAGGAAGAAAATTATCGAATGATAAAATATTTAAAATATATATATTTTTTTTAAAGATCGGATTTGATTTATTTATTCGGTGCATCGGAATCTAAAAGTTTCTATGGTACGCAAATCGCAGAACAAAATGTAATACAAATAAAATAAAGCAAAGATTTGAATAAATGAAATAATAGGATAATAATAAAGAATGTTTATATGTTTGTTAGATTTAGATTCGTAAATACGAAAAATAAATAATAATAGAAATAATAATAATAATAATAATAATAATAATAATAATAATAATAATAATAATAATAATAATAATAATAATAATAATAATAATAATAATAATAATAATAATAATAATCGTCATCATAATAAATAGAATAAAAATGGAAATAGAGAAATGGAGAAACAGAGAGATAGAGACGATACATTTGGCCAGGCTTATCCCGTAAACTCACGTGCTCAACATTAGCTCGACTTTGCGGTACAGTTCCCTTCTGCTTCTACGATGATAAACCTCCGCCGGTTTTCTGTAAGGGACCGTATTTCTGTGTGGCAATTCCCACGCGAGACCCGCGGTTACGCCCACCGTAAAGAATCCCGATGGCTTTGCGTAAGTCCCAATTGTCATGCAGTATACCAACTGCAATCGACGAAAACGATCGTAAATGAAGGGAGACAACGAAATAACGACAGAACCGTTTCGCAACGTTATTCACACATTTTATTTGACCGATCGAACGATATATCTAACATTGTCGTAAACATTTTACAACCTCATCCCAGAGTGAGCGAAGAAAAAAATGTCGAACGAGTATGGAATAATGGAATTCAATGACTCAACGATGAGAGGGTGACTTTCAATGATAACCAAGTAAAAAAATTGTATATAGTCTGTATATAAACTGTATCTAGAATTGACCATGTATAGGAGCCATTCATGAGAAAATTTCATGTTGAAGACAGATTTTTATTTTTTTTTTATCACCGTAAATAACATACTCGTAAAAAAAGAAAATTTAAAAATTAAATTTTTATATTTAATTTTTGTTCTTCAATTTATTATACGAAAACTTATGGAGAATCCAATTCGAAAAATACATTTACCCTGTGAAATTTTCTCAGCTTTCTGATAAGCATGTTGAAAAAAATTTCAAAATTTGGGAAACAGCCGAAAAACAGCTTTTTATCTTTCAAATTTGATTTTAATGAATTTTCGATATTGAAAATGAAATACTGATGCTTTCATCGAAAAGCTGAGACGATTTTACGTAGAAAACATATTTTTAAGGTATTTTTTCAATAGCGTAAGCGTGTGAAAAAAATACTCGAAAAAAAAACGGAAAACGAAATAACTCAAAAATACTTTAATTAACAGCTGCCAAAATAATGGGGAAAAAATCTGAAAAAATTTGGGGAATTCGTTTTCCAACATGCACTTTAAGCTTTGTAAATATCATAAGGATCCCAGTAGATTGGATGTCGATTGGATGTGTTTTATTAGATTATTTTGAAAGAAAAAAAAAGAAAAGCGAAATTAACTTGAACGTTGCTTCCTTGAGGAAAGATGAGAAACCGTTTTGATCCTTCGACTTCTCGTGTTGATCTATCGACTATGGTCTCGTTGTGACAATGCGACGATTCGGTCGTGATCGATCCAATCGTCATTAGAATAAAAATGATTTTTACTATTTTTTCTTGAACCATAATTTAAAAAAAATAATTTTCTTCAATTTTTATTATTTTTTTTAAACCGAATGACTTTGTTCTTTTTGAAAAATATGATTCAATGAATTTTACGGACAACACGGAATGACGTATGGGAGTATTGACTCGCTCGAAGAAATAACAACGACTGAACGTTTCTACGCTAATTCACTCGTTGGCTACGACGTCTCGTGTTGCATAGCTATCACTCTGGTGTTTGCAACTACACACAATCAAATACACATACACACACACACACACAAACCAACATCCGTACGTCGTGAAACTTGTCTGTGGCGAATCTCACCAGTGTTAAATGAAAGATTCTCAACCCGTTAAACGCTCCTTGGAGGGTTTTAACGATCGTGAATTTACCACGAGTTTCCGGAGTGATTCTTACAACGTGACGAGAGGTCCCTCGAGTGGTATCGATTTTCGATCGAACGTCGAATCTCACAATCGCTGTTGGAATTTTCGACGTTCGTGTAAATAAAGACTTCATTGACGTTTCAATATTTTTGTAACTCAAACATTTTTTATTTCATCGGTACAGGATATTGACAAATTATGTGAAACAAAATTACAAGGCCGTAAAAATGTTATTTGTCGCGAAATTACGATGACTCACCCTAAGTTACTTCAGCAAATTTTCTGGGTCAATATACAGTCGTTGCAAACGTTTTCGTTGAAGTAACAGAAAAGTTACTTGTCACAGCTGGATCTTTTGTGGAAGCAAATGATATTTGTTAGGACAACGATTCGTGATCTTGATACTGTAAAACAATCAATTGCGTTGCTGGAACAGACGAAATTTGCCGAAGCGACGTTCGATGATTTGCCATCGCAACAAGGAATTATGCTGAGCCGGCAAATCATATTTGTCACGGTAAAGTTTCCTGAGAAATTTTTGTTTTTTTTTTTTTTTTTTTTTTTCAAATGCCGTCAGCGAGATTCGAACACGCGACCTTCCGATTACGAGTCAAGCGGCTTACCGGGTGAGCTGTCGGTTTGTTGGAAGGTTTGTTACCAAAAAGTCTATGAGACTCTACCACTGATTCGTTTCGTTAGCAAACGAGTTAAGTTGTACCGACTGAACATTAATTACCTCGACAAACCATCCACGACATAAATTTGCACGCTTCTGTAACAGATATTTGTTTGCTGACGGAACTATTCATTCGCTACTCGCAATATTCGAGCTGCTAACGTGGCACAGCAATCGCCAGCTAACGAACTTTTGCTGCAATAACGTATAGACATTGTTTTCCGTATGGAATTGTTTTTCATGTTTCTTTTATTAAAATCATCGTTACTTTTATTGTTTTGACATTTTTCATAGTGAACAAAGGTAGTTTCTGCCGATGAGCCAAGTTGCCAGGAAAACCGATTTGCCAGGAAACCCGCCAGAAAAACCGAATCGTCGATACGAAGCTGCTAAAAGTTAGTCCAAGATGACTTCCGGTGGTTTTCTCGAAGTGGCCAAGAAGATTAATCATTCCCATCAAACTTGGACCACTTGGGCGACGACGAGTGTCCCAACTCCAACAAGTCAACCTCCACTCTGACCATAAAAATTTGGGGGCGCGATGGGGCGTCAGACCAACCTCCACCCTGGTCATCAAATTTCGGGGGTAGCTTCGAGCACATAATGCCGTATCGATGACCCATCGCGTTGCAAGTTATCGCGGCAAGTTTCTCATCGTAAGTGTTTTTTTCGTCAACGCAAGTCCGATCGGAAAATCGATGAAGGAGACGCCAATAACGATCCTCGAACGTCTCTCTACTTCGTGTCTCAAATGCCTCTCACCCCTTCGATCGTCAGAAATCCAAATCGTAAATGGAGTACCGACAATTCGGATAAAGACTGACGCAGTCCTCACGAGTTTCGTGAGCATTATCGTAATCCCGATGATCCGTAAGTTCGAAACTCGTTCCGTCTCTTTCTAATCTGCGTGTTCAAAGACATTCAACGTAAAAAAAAAAACACATGAGAATAAAAAAAAAAACACGTACACACAACCAAGAATTTGTAGCGAATGAATGAAAAACGGGTCACGAGTACAAAGTGATGAGAAAATGTTTGGAAGGAATTTTCGGTGAAGAACTCGGAAAAGTGAAAAAGATGCAAAACGAAGCAAAAAAAAAAGCGAAATAAAAATATAGACAGCTGGAAAAGCGGCAAAGCTGAGTTGAGTAAGACGCCTTGGGTCTAATTGAAAAGCTCTGGAAATCCATGGAGCCCCGAAGAAACGGCGGAAATAGGGGTAGGGAGTTAGGGTGTGGATAAAACCTAGTGCGGGGTTGAGCCCGGATGATTTACCGAGCAAAGCGAATGAATGTGAGAGATCTTTGATAAAAAAAACTAAAATAAACATAAAAAAAAAGGTCGAAGAAAACTAAGCAAAACGAAGGAGATGAAAAAAAATAAAAAACAAAGAAAAGAAAAGATTGGGAGTTGAAGAAGCGAGCTTACTTGAAAATTGCGTGGAAGAGTTCTTGAACGAAGGTACCGCTGCCAATTTCGTTGGAGTCCCTTTGGCCGGTCTCGCAAAGGGCCCTCATCACGCAGGATCTTCCGTCGAGACCCACCCTGTTGGTCCAACGTACACGCTATATGTATATATGGATTTTTACATATATATATATATCTAAATCTGTGTGTGAGTGTGGGTGTTCATTCACGCGAGGCAGGTCAGATGTGCGAGTGAGCGAACCCAAAGTTTTAATTAAAGTCTTAATTTAGTGAAGACCCTCCCTCTCTACTCCTTCGCCTTCCCCTCCCCTTAGATGGTCCTGGGACGTCTACAACTGCGACTAGCACCACCATTACCAGAACTGCCACTGGGGATTTTCAGCTTGACGAGTGGAATGCAATTTAAATGTATTATCGGTTAAATTAACTGCGAGTAAACAATTCGTCTTCAATTATTCGGGTTGGGTTTCTGGGGGGAGATCTCGTATACTCCGGAAGGAACCGAAGGTATGACCTGAAGCGTTGGTGAGGGGGAGGGGAGGGGGTTGGAGGGGGAAGGAACGAAGGACGAGGAACGACGACGAAGACGAAGGGGTTGGAGATAAGTAAGAGCAGGTCGGGGCGAAAGAGACGTGGGGTGGCTCGAACGTTTATTTGCCACACTGCAGTCGCGGGCACCGTGTACCAGAGTGCGTTAGAATTCCCAAAGGTGCGCAATGCGAACCGTTCCATCTCCCAAACTTTGTCTTACAAATGATTCGAACAATTTCCCATCCGGGGGGCGGGGGGCGGGGGGGTTATTGTGGTGGATGAGGTTTTGGGAGGTGGGAGGGGGATGATGGTGATCGATAGTTTTTTTTTTTTGTTGCAGGCGATGGTGGTCCCACGGGGTTGGGGGGACGTGGGGACTGTTGGAAAGTTTTCGAAATCGTGGCAGGTTCTCGTAACGGATTTCGTGTTCCAGTGAGTTTTTTTTTTGTTTCGTTTTGTTTTCGTTTTTTAACCAGGTTTCCAAAAGGGGGGTCGATTTGAATTTAAAGCCATTTTGAAAAGAATCGTAATGCGAGATTTGGTTTTGTTGAATGGGGTATAACAAGCTCTCAAGCTTGAATTTGTGAGCTTTGGTTTCTTTAAATATCGTTGGATTTTTTGTGCATAGTTATATGATTTTTTTCACTTTCTTGAGATAATCTGTTTTTTTATTATTCGCAAAGTTTATTTATGAATATTGTATTTTATGATTTTATCATGAAATCGAAGGTTTGAGCATAATAAATGCAATTATTCTCGATTTTCATAGATTATATTTAAAATAAAAATTTTGAAAAGGCAGAATCGATCTTACTTTGAAAAAAAAGAAAGAAAAAAAAACATTTCACTGCAAAACTCGTTGTTCGTGTTGATGACCTTGAGACGGGTCAGATCGAAATGGTAGTTGTGCATCGTGCGTTAAAGTACTGAGTTGCCATGGATAAGATTTCTTTTTTTTTTTCATTTTTTGTTTTTGTTTTTTTTTTTTTCTTCAAATAAATTGAGTCTCAAAGGCAGATTCAGTCAGTTTTTCACTCGTGAAATAATTTCCAACCCAAACCCCGGTGACTGTCATGGAGGTCAGTTGTGCGAGGGTAGATTACACACGGAGTGCAGAAACACATTCGTTGTAACCGAACCTTCAACCGTTGGATTCCAGCTTTTAGCTTCAACCCTCGGGCCTCTGTTTCGTCGTTATTTCCACACATTTCGCATAAAAAATTCGCAGAGTATTTGCATGTGCTATGGGAGATGTAGGCGAGGAGAGGGGAGGGGCAAGGGTGCACGCTGGCAAGCGTTGACCGGGCTGGAAAGCGCCCCGGATTATTTTCCCAAGTCTTTCGAAAAAAAAAATGAGAAAATTCTTTGTCCCTTTTTTCATTTTTTTTTTAAACCGCGTTCGAGTGCATCGTGAAACCTCGTGCAAGGATGTGCAAGGGAATGGGCGAAGGACGGGGGGGGCGGGGGTGAAGCTTGTACCTTCGCGAGACGCCTCAAGGGAAATGTTATGGCATTCGAAAGAGGGAAGCCAGCATTCCCATGAGCCACCCAAACCACAGTCTGAAACATTTTTTTCGTCCTACTTTCGAAACCCAAGCGGGGCCACTTACGTCGCTTTGAACAAGAAAATCATTTTGTCTAAAATAATTCGTTTATCAGTTTTTTTTGTTTCAATAATTTAAATTTTTTAAAAATAATATAAGAACATTGTATTAAATGTATAAAAATAAAAATAATAAATGTGGTACAAAAAAATATGAGTTTACGATAAGTTTGTTGGTCGAACTTGCGAAAATTGAAAAATTGTGCTGGGCCAGACGTGGTTGAGTTAAACAATGAATTATTTTGTGTAATTTTATGAATGTAATATAATGCATTTTATAATATGTGATATAACTTTTAAAATATTTTTTTTTCTATTAAAATGGTAATTTTTATTTTTTCTAAATAATACAAAAAAATATATTTATATGAATGAAAAAAAAAAATGTGAATAAAAAAATATGAAAGTTTACAATAAGTTTTTTCGCTCGAACTAGAAAGATTGCAAAACTACAATCTAATTATCACCGATGATAATGATGAAGCATGTGTTTGTGTGTGTGTGTGTGTATTATGAATTATCGTTGTAAAAACTCACGATTGTAAAAACGCTTCGATCTTGGGATACATGACGCTTCGGCTTCGACGATGCAACAAATTTTTCACTTTATCGTCGATTTTGCTCGGCAATTCCCAAGCCAGAGCGGCTGTGAGTCCGACGACGAGTTCACCAACCCTCGCGTGTGCTCCGATCGTCAAACAATAAACCAACTGAAAATAATCAACAAATATTAATTCATTATTCTTCTATTATTTATTTATTATTATTTTTTTTTTTTTCGATTTCTTTTTTTCTTTATTTGTCAAACGACTCATCACGATGATAAATTACCTGAACGTTGCTGCCTTCGGGAAATATCAAATATCTCTTCTGCCGTGACAACAATCGACCCTCGGCGACTCGTAATTCCGTTTCGTTCGTCCCACTCGTATCACGATTATTATTATTATTATTTCCCGTGGCCATTACAACGCTCACCACGCAAGTCGTGACGAACAAACGTATTCCCACCTCACCACGATTAATCTGCATCTTTTTTTTTTTTGTTTGTTTTCGCACTCAAAGTCTCAAGGCTCAAAGTTCTTTGACTCCCAAAATTTTTTTTCACGTCTCGAACGACGGATATTTGTCAATTTTTTTATTCGTAAAAAAAAACGTTGTAGACACAAGACTCTGTGTGTGAGAGAGAGAGAGAGAATTATTTAACGGTGATTACATAATGATAATCGAGGAGCAAAATCCCGCGCTTTTCATCGTCCGTGTGGCAACCGCATTGACGCTACGAAAGACGCACTCTAAACCCGCCACGAGAGACGTTGGGCCTGATAATTCGTTGATACAACCCGCACAAACCGAGGACCTAAGTTGTGTGAAGGCTTGTACCGTTGTGTTTGCTTCTTAAGAATTGTCCGCACCTAAATTGTCTAGGCTGACTCGTGGAGATGTACGTGCTTGACACACGGTCGACGAAACGAGCTTTTTCGATGCGACAATGTCGGACAAGTTCGTACCTCGGGGTCACTTCTAGCTTGTGGACTTTTTTTTCTAGCCAGTTTCTAACGAGAATAAATAATTGGTGGATGAAACTTTAATTTCGAATGGATTTTTTTTACCGAAATGACTGTAATAATAATAACAATAGTAATAATAATGGTGCGATAATCAATATTTTTAGATTTTCGTGATTATTTTGAATAACTTAAATTATTATTATTATTATTATTATTATTATTATTATTATTATTATTATTATTATTATTATTATTATTATTATTATTAATATTTTTGTGGTTGTTCTTATATTCGATTATATTAAATAGGTCCTATAGATATTCTACGATTATTGAGTCAGAACATTATTTGAAATAAATTTCCATGAAATAAATTTGTCCATCCTCGTTTTGTACTTCTATTACCTTCACAAGTCCTCCAAACAATACTCTTTTTCCTCGACGTTGATAATTCAAATATCACACGCAAGAGACAAAAAAAAAACATTCTCGCAACATTTTCCCGGAAGTAGAACACTTACGAAGCACGTCAATACGAAAAACAAATATTTAGAAGAAAAAAAAAACCACCCCCTCCCCCCCATCTCTCCGCCCATCGCCCCACAAGTTTCCTGGCGACTGATCAGCATTTCGATGTTTATTTTCAAGCCCTCATATTTCATCCATCGCAATCAACCGACTTTATCCTTTTATTTTTTATTTTTTATTTTTTTTTCGTTTTTTCATAATTCACACGATCGAGATTCATTGACAATAAAATTTCGGCGAGAGTTTCGTGTTTGTTGATTCATAGAGAGCGAGAGAGAGAGAGAGAAAGAGAGAGAGAGAGAGAAAGAGAGAGAAGGGGATGCCTCGGGGGAAAATGAAATTGTGGGCGCTGTGGCAGGTTACAGGAGAGGGGGATGGGGGGGAGGGGGTGCAGTGTGTCGCCAGGCGGCAGGTATGCACACGATGGCAACGTGTGTGTAACGAGTGGAAAAGAGTGGACGTAATGTATGACCGGGACAAATATATATATATAATTTTTTTTTTTTTTTTTTTTTTTTATTTTTTTTTTCGTTCTTTTCCATACCGGCCATTACGCTGCTAAATTGATGAGAGTAGCTGGTGGTAGTCAGGTGTGTGTGTGGGTGGGGGGGGAGGGGGTGGAGGAGGGTTTTTCAGTAGCAGGGCAGGATGAGTGGGTTAGGGGTGAGCCCGGGGCAGGCAGTGGGGGGGGGGGAGGAACGAGCGAGGATAGAGGCAGTTATAGCGAGTGGAAGGTAGGTCAGGGTTGGTGCACAGGTCCCGCAAACACGAACGAGAGAGAAGCAACCCCCCCTCAACGTTGAACGTTGAATTTCTCATCGTTATTTCTCGTAGTTACGACGAGTTACGGGAGGGCCGGAGCATCGATAAATTATTTTACAACTCGGCTATATATATATATATATGTGTATGTGTATAGTTTATTCGCATCGAGCCGTGTGGGCCCGTACGGGCCGCGTCCCATCAAACGACGCCGACGACATCTTGACTCTGACATTGTGTATGCAACAAAATTTTTTAGATGAGACGGTATGTTTGTTTGTATATATGTTATTTTATGTATATTTTCGCAGTGCGGTAATTTTTTTTTTTTTGTTTTTTTTTTTGTTCATGAATAATAACAATGATCGATTTATTATCGAACGAAGCTGTCGATGTTGATGAGATTCAATGGACATCGAAGAGAATGCTCCCTGCAAGCCGGAGAGTCAAAGGCCGTGGTCGTCGCGTTTTTAGCGTTGGTTTTTCTGTGAATCACGAAAATAGGGATTTTTTGCAAAAAGAAAAGAACGATGTACTATGAGCTATATGTGGGATGGGCCATATGCAGTCTTTGTATAGATTATGTGTATAGACTATATCTACATAAGCTATATTATCGATGTATAATTCACCTATAGTCTTTATATAGTTCAAATATAATCTGTATGAACTATATATATCTGATATACCCCAGTGAAAAAATTATATATGTCTATACCAATATGAACTGCATATGGGATTGGGCATATAGACTATATATATATGCATAGACTGTATACAGCCTGAGTAAAAAAAATTATACATAGTCTATATATAAACTGTATATGGAATTGGGAGTGTATAGACTATATATTAACAATATATATACAGTCTAGATATGCTCAGTCTCCTCTATAGTTTATATTCAGACTATATATAATGGTTTATGTATAATTTTTGTTAGTTAGTTGCCTCGGCCATATTATTTTCTAGTAAGTACTATATATGTGTCATTTTTAAATTAAGTACTATATATATGACTTTAATTATATGATGAAAATTCTATATAGCCTATAGATAGTTGATGTATGTATAGACTCTATATATTCTATATATATTATACATATAATCTATGTCTATACTATATTATATGCCCAGTTCCATATATAGTTCATACATATAGACTAAATATAATTTGTTTACTTGAAAATATGGATGATTCGCGAGAGGGGAAATGTGATTGTCGCAGTGGAAGGAGGGGGGAGAAAAATAATTGAAAATACTTACTTGGACAGCAATTTCAGTATTTTTACGATGGTACCGTCCTTGCCGTTGACGTACTCAAGGGCTTGACAAATGTGTTTGGCTATGCAGGATTTACCGTCGAAACCGTGACTGGAAAAAGAAAACATTTAACGCATTTTTTCAACATTTTCAATTAGGGTCGGTCTTTGATGTAAATTGTGATTAGCAGAATCTAAAAAAAATAATAATAATAAAATATTGTGGTTTTAAAAAAAAACCACAATATTTAAATTATAAATTAAAAAAAAAAGTCGGAACAATTGAGAATGTTTTATCGTGATGATTTGTCTGATCATGAAGCACCGAATCTCCTGGAATCCGACTTCACGGAGAGTCGACTGTACCTCCGTCGTATCAACGACGAAACTTTTATTATTTCCGTTATCTCGCCGCCTCGACTCTCGACGTTTTTTTTTTTTTTTAAACAAATTTTTTTTGTTTTTCTTTTGCTTTTCTTCGTTCGCTTTCAACTCCGGGCTCCGACGTGGTGTAACCCGCGCCGCCAACGCGCTCCGAGCACATTCCTTGGATTATTCAACGGACTATTAAACTATTTATTACCTCTCGTACATGAGCTCCGCGCTCTCGTGGACATCGTCGACGTTCCTGCGATATCGCGTATCCGTGTTTCTCGTCGGCAATTGCCAAGCGACTTTGAAACCCGTTGCCTGTGCGAATATCGTCGTTGTTCCGATCGACGATAGCTTGTAGTTCAATCTGTACTGCGTGTGCATTGAAAACATTTTTTTTTTTTTTAATTTAAAAAACATTTTTATTCGACAAATTTAAAATTCATCAAATTTAAAATTATTGAGAGAGGGAAAAAAAATTGTTATACGCGAAAAATTTCAAAATTTTTCTTCTTTTTTTTCAATTCTGTAAAGCTTAAATAATTTCCATCCTTGAGGATAATGGAATCGAAAATTTGAAAAATATGAAAAATTTTTGCATTTTTTCGATTATGTAAAATTTTTTTTCAAATCTTAAAAAAATAATAATTGTAATAAAAAAATTAAAATTGAAAAATTAAGATAGACATTGAAAAATTAAAACAGATAAATTGATATTGAAATAAAATGGACTGTCATTGAGATCCATTAAAAAAAAAATCCATTTGAACTGAGTCGCAGCGAGTACAATAATTCCAACAAAATTTTTTAGGCACACGAGAGGAGTCGGGGTTATACTTGGGAGACCCGAAGGTACGAAATTGCATTATGGAGCATCCCCCGTATGGCATACACTACGCGACCAGGTAAGTTAGGGTCGTCTCTTCCGGAGACCCGGGCTCTCAACCTCCTCGAGAGCATGGCCCAGACAAAATGTTGCCTCCATTATACCACCTGCGTCAATAATTCAAGAAAGTGGAAACACGGACTTTGTGCCCTTTTCCCAACATTATTAAAATGAAAAATGCCATCAAACTTTACGTTTTTTTCGCCCTGAAAAGCGAATCTTATTGTTAGTTCAACGTAACATAATTCAACGTAAAGTGCTCGTTGAATTCAACATTTCATTTTTACAAAAAAATGTTATAAAAAAAATGATTAGTAAAAATATTAGTAAATGGCGAAGATATAAGGCCTTAAATCTTTTTTTAAATTTTTTTATTAAATCATTTTTTCCATTTTTTTTTTTTTTTTTTTCGCGGGAAACGATATTTTCGGTTTTGTCCGAGCTTTCCAACGATCCGCACACGGCCGGGACGTCACGTGTGCGCCGTCTGTCGCCCGGAACTCGAACCCGTTATTAAACCGTATCGAGTCCGCGAGTAGCGTGTAACACACGCCACACACGAGTCTTTTTCGCGGATGTAGCCCCCCTTCCCTCCACCTTCGCCCAGTCGAGTGCAGCCGAAGTGGCTCTGGCGTGCAACCATACGCTCTCTCGCGACTTGCACGGTTTGGGGGTGGGGGGCGGTGGGTGGTGTCGCCTGGCCTTGGCAAGCCATTTGTCACGAGAAAAAAGCATCCCCGTGCTTTGCTCTCGCACGACGATTGCTCGGTTCTTTTTCGATGTTATATCCTTCCACTGTACCGAAGAATGTGCGAAGGCGTCGTTGCCAACATCGGCTCTCACAGTTTTTTTTTTTTTTGGTTATTTTTTATCTTTGAATTATTTTTTTTTTTATCGAGCAAATATATTTTCGTGGAGTGACGTATATATGTACATTGTGAACGACGATATTTTCGTGGAGTGACGTATATATATGTCCATTGTGAACGACGTTATGTCAGTGTGGAATAAAAATTGTTCATAGATTCGAGAACTCGATGACGAGAAAATTTAATTTTTTAATTTGCGAATTTAACCCTTTGACGATAAACAGCCCATGTGCCGTGCTAAATGACGAAGATAAAAAAAAATTTCATCCGTTTTGTAATTCAAGTTTTTGAGGTGAAGAAAAAAAACCATTTGACGCATGAAAAAGAATTATATTATAATTATATTATAATTGATTAATATTATAATTATATTATTATTGATTAGCCGAAGAATAAATATGGAAATGATTTTCCCGTTGTATATAGATATCATTGACACCCGAGATTTGTGAAAATTGTGATTCTCGGTTAATCCGTGGAACCGTAGAAACCGTGGGATCGGAATGAGGTGGTGGATAATTAACGGGTCAATATCGAGAGGTTTATTTGTCGAAGTTGTACGGTTGCTGCTGTTGAAATGCGGGAAATTGCCGGGCACACGGGTTAGGTGGAGGGGCGAGGGGGAGGGGGAAGCACAAGGGTTGATAACGATCGAGTGGTCTGCGTGTCGGAGTCGTGCAACGTCGATGAAAACGTTTATTACGATGGTTTGGCATCAGTCGATATTTATTTTTTATTTTATTTATTTTTTAAATGTTTTTTTTATTTTTTTTGCATCAATTTATCGGATCGATGTGACAAAAACTTTATATATTCTTTTGTTGGTGATAAATGAATAAATAAATAAATAAATAAATAAATAAATAAGTGAAATGTGAATGTCGAAGCTTTTTGTTTTATTTTAAATCGTCCGTTTCGATATCGGACCGTCCGGAAGTAAGATGGACATAGTCGATTACTCACGAAAAATGTGCTACCCTTGCGAAAAGCAACGACCCTCTTGGCTCGGGAACCAGCTGCGACCCCAAAATCCAACTGCAGTATCGCCATCGTCACGGTGATATACAGAACTTTCGAAAACAGAAGCCGCATAATCGTTCGGTTGAGGGGTAGGGGGGAGGGGCGAGGCGTCGATGGTTCCACGAGATTTGCAACGCCAATGCGACACTGCGAAAATCGCGGTTGCTGTGAAAAAAAAATGTTGAAGAGAAATTGTCAAAAATAATTGTATAAAAAAAAAACGTTTTTTTTTTCAAACGAAGTATCGAGTTGCGAAATGTTTTTTTTTTCTTTTTTTTTTTCAAATGTCACCCTCCAAAAAAACAAGGACACAGTGTCTAACTTCAAAAGGTCCTGATCATGACAACTGTTGAAAGGATAATGAAAAAAAAAAAAAAAAACAAACAAAAAAAATTCGAACGGACTGAGTTACAAAATATATTTTCGAAAAATTGTCACACTCGAAAAAAAAAAAAAAAAGAAATATTAACTCTCAAACTCTTCTAACTTCGACAAGTCCTCATCATCGACGACTCTCGACCAAATAATAAGAAAAAAAAAATATATATATATATACAACCCACGCATCGAATCACAAACTATTTTTTTTTTTCAAAAACCCCACCCTCAAACAAAAAGTAGTTGCGGAACACGACGCAAAAAAAAAATGCGAGGATGAAAAAAAAATGCCTTACCTCGTTCTCGTTCCAGCGGTGTTCGGATGAACGTCGTTGGTGTTACGGGGTTACATTGGCACCGCACCAAGGTCGAGAAGCTTTTCGCAAAAGGCCGGCTACGCGAAAAAATATGCGCGCCAAGTGGTCCGCGAAGGGTGGTCGGCGGCAACTATCCCGTGAAATCGTCGATTTATGCGAGACCGAGGAGGGAGGGGGGGGGGGGGCGAGGAGGAAAAGAACGTCGAAGACGTTCGGCGGGAGCTGTTTAGGCCGTTCTTTCTCACCAAACTGTTTACCCGATCTTCGCGATTGTTCACCAACCTCGTCCCCCCTCCTTTATCCCCGGATTATATCGCCTTTCGGATTGGTGCGTTGGTTATCACCCCCTCCCCTCTTTTAGCCTCTCAGGGGGCGGGGGCGGGGGGGGGGGGGTTAACGTTGCCAACCGACTCTGCTCGCGTGGCAATTGGTATCCGACAGCGGTTAAAGTTAATTCCGTCGGATACACACCGGCTGCTTAATTTAATTGGAACGTTACCAAAAGCTCGGGCTCTCGATGAGTTTACACGCGCTTCCTCGGCTTCGAGCTCTCCGGCGCTATAACGCTGCTACCCCGACGATGCTCATACCCATCGACGCCTCCCTCCTGTCCTCCCCCTACCCTTCTCGCCCCTCTCGCATATCGAACGTATCGCACGAGAGAAATACCTACGCATTGCAATCCCAGCCACTTTCATCGATTAAACACGGCCGAGGATCGCAATGCCTGCGAACCAATGTGCCAGGGATGCTATACTCGACCCTCGTTACAAACGACAACTTCGTGCTACCCAACAGCTACGTTTTTTTTTTTGTTAGTTAGTTGCTATTTTTTTATATCATGTTTTTCGTTGTTTTTTTTTAGTTTTTTTAGTTTTTTTTTTTGCAACGAATTTTTTTCGTTTGCTCTCTGCGCTTCGTCGTCGAAAATGTATTTACGAGACTTTCATTGGAAAAATGTGATCGAGGTTGAGCTGAGATCTCCGGAAAATTTTTATTTTTATTCGAGAGCTCAACGAATTTTCGGAATTTATAACAAAATTGTTTTTATTGTCAATAATGAAAGAATCTTTGGATGATTAGATTTTCATTTATCAAGAATATCGTTGATGGAAGATATTGCTTCGTTGATTTCTCGCGAATTAACCGGGCAATTAATTTAATCAAATAAACAAATGAATAAGTTATAAATACTTGCATTTTTAATTTTTCTTTCAGATTTAAATTGAGTTTAGAATTTACGACGCGTCCGACCGACGAAGCCGCCGACGAAATAACTAAGAAGCATTCTCATTCGAGGCCTTGTCATTAACGAAGGTCGATGATCCTGGGTTTTTTCGTTGATGGCGAAATAAATTCGCGAGCCTCGTCCTCTTCAATCAGTCGTGATTTTGGCACTACCTAATGATGTGTGCTCTTCGAATAAACGTAACGGCGATGAACTTGTGAATTAACGCGTGCTCTGCTTCGTCGCTTCTTCGGCGAGAGACGAAATATTATCACGAACACTAGCGAAAACGTGCCGAAACACGCAGCCGCAAGATTTAATGGAGAGTGGTGCAAATTGAATTTATTAACACATTTTCAATGATTATTATTATTCTTATTTCATTTTTTTCACGTTTTTACGGATATTTGCATTACATTTTTAGGTTCTCATTTTTTAACATTTGCGATGAATATGATATGAAATAGGTATGATTGATTTTTGTGTCTTTCGAATTAGCTTTTCAATTTATTTTAAGTTGTCGCAGGTGTTTATTATTATTATTATTATCTTACACTCTTCTCAGACTTACAATGAATGTCTCGTAGTTAGTAAAAAAAATATAGATTATTATAAATAAATCAGAATATTATTATTATTATCATAATCAATAAAAAAAGAAACAATTATTATTACCTAATATTATTGTATAGATTTGGAGCGCGTGTGATGAAGATGCATATGCATATGCCCGAAAAAAAATGTCATACATCATATAATACAATATAAATCGTTACCACGAAGCTCAATTATTCACGTTATTTCACTTTGACGTTATTATATCCAATAAAATTATTATCGTTCCGGAAAAATTCTTTCTGACGAATCACTTTTCAGTGGCCGCGGTGTGTTCATCACGGTATTCGCTTCTACATTCCTTTGACGTCACCGTTGCGGATTGATGTGATTATAATGCAGTTCGGACGAAAAAAAAAAAAATAGGACGAAGCGATGAGCGTCGAGAGGAGGAGCTGAACTAGTTGGAAAATGGATGTCAGAGAAAATATTCATTTTAGAATATCGTGATTGAAAAAATATATATATATATATATATGTATGTGTGTGTGTGTGGATAATTTTTATTCTCAAATTAAGTGATGAAGCATCTGGGAACGAGTGTAATTGACAAGATTGAAGAGAACGTTATGCGTAGTCGAGCATCGAGATCCTATCGAGAAGACCGGCACCCTCGGGACAGCCGCCATAGATTAACGAACAGCTTTCACCGCTTGCGCCGGCTCGTGCGGCTCGCAGATAATCGTCGTGCTCGTCTTCGTCGTCGTTCGACGTGTCGCGATCCGTTTCGGCTCCGTAGTTCGGTCTGCGAACACAGATTGATCGATCAGTTTTTTTTTTTTCACGTCGGTTTGAACAATCGACCCGCGTTCGAACACGATGTCGGAAAGACATGACTTTTTTTTTTGTTTTTTTCTTTCAATTATTTTCGTTTTTTTACCAAAAGACACGAATCTCATTTTTGTTCAATTTTTTATTTCAATTTTTTTCGTTTAGCAGACTTTGGAAAGATTATTCTTGTCTTCGGGGTTTATTGGGTTGAACATTGAACAATCGACCAACGTTCGAACACAATGTCGAAAAATTAATAAGCTTTCTTTTTTATTATTTTCGTTTTTTTTTTTAGTCGAAACACAAGAATCTAATTTTTTGTCAATCTTTATTTTTCATCTTTTCGTTGAGCAGACGAATAACAATTATTAATTCTTATTTTTTAAAACAATTGACAATTTTTTTTTTTTTTCATTATTTTTGTTGATTTTTTTTTTTTTTACAAAAAGTAACAAAAATATTTTTTTTTATTTTCCAATTTTTATATATTTTTCTATTTTTTCTATATATTTTATATTTTTCGTTGAGTAAACTTTTTAAAATATTTTTCTTGTGATTGCGGTTGTTCGTTTTCCACGTAATTTTTGTCATTTGGAGTCTGGACGATGGAAAGAACCGTCGAGAAGCAATAACAGGGAAAAAAGTGAAGATGAAGAAATATTGCAAAGCGCGAGAAGGTGGAGCGGGAGAGGCGGAGGGGACAGGGGATGAGTCTTTCGTGTCTTACGTGAGCATGACGTGAAGCAGCTCGCCCACGAGCCCCTCGTCCTTCAGGGGTGTCTCCGCGGCCTCGCATATGCTTCTCAACAGGCAGCTCCTTCCGTTTCCACCCCATCTGCACGTGAAAGATAAAAGACAAAACCAAAAAAAAAATTTAAAAAAAACAACAAAAAAAAACAACCAAACCGTTACCGCAATGAACTGGATTTTTTTAAACGCATGTCTTCGTTCTTTCGTCATGGAATCACTCACGCACATTCGTTATCCATACGAAAAAAAAAACTTTTTCGAATACTTCTTTAAGAATAAAAATTTTATTTTATGTTCTGATGTAAAAAAAAATAATAATTTTATGAAATGCCAGATTTCCGAAGAATATTGATGGGCAACTTGATCACCCGTTGTCCTCATTGACTAACGAGATGAGGATTATAAAAAAAATAAAGTAGAACGAAAAAAAAAAGAATAAAAAATTGAGAGACAACGAAAATGATTGAATGATCGAATGCATTGCGAAGTCCGTGGATATTACAATTTACTTTATGATAAATTGTTATAATACGACACAGATGGATCGGGAAAAAATGGAGAAAAGGTTGTCGATCCATTTGCCTTGGAGCCATGGATGGGACTCTTGGACTTCTCATTAATCCTCGACTGGGTTGAACGAAGAAGAGGCTGAACGATCGACGACCCAAACTCTGTTTCTCTGTTTTCCATCTCTCTCTCTCTCTCTCTTTCTCTATTCAATTATATATATGTTATATAATATAATAGAGATCTCTTTATTATACTATATATATATATCAATCATATAATAACAGAAGATGGCGAAAAAAATTAAAATAAAGCAAAATACAGAAAAAAAAATTATCAATTATTATTAAAAAAATATCTTCTGAATTTTTCTTGCATCCTTGTTCTTTTATTAATCTATTATATTATTTTTATTTTCTCCGCCGTCTTCTGTCCGCGAACCGGTCACGATGAATATTGAAACTAGTGGCGCGTGTTAACGAGGACATTGCGATGACAGCCATCGTCGCTATTCCGGAAGTACAATTAAATTCTGTTTTTTTTTCTTTCCATTTCTTCGTCTGGTCCATTGTCACTTGATTGCAATCGATACAATCGCAAAACAGAAACGAAGTAACGGCGCGATAACGGTACGCCGAAAAAATAATCAATGCACGGTATTATCATCGAGAACGTAGAAAAATAAAAACAACGAAAGATAAAGAATAACAATTAAGGGATGTTTGGTCGGATAAAAAGATTGAATGTAAAAAAAAAAGAACAGGAAGAAATGCAAATGGCTCACCTTTCGTACGCCATTATCAGTGATCGATAAAACGTCGATCTCGTTTCGTCGAATTTACCGATGGATTCGCGATCGCATCGACGTCGTCGAGTCTTCGTGGTCGACCGTCTTCCGGTCGAACCTTCGCGTCTCTCCGAATCGTAATAATTCGTGAAAAACGTCGCGTTAGGCGGTAACGGATATTGAAATTGAAAATTTTGTCCGAAACCCAAAATTCTACCGCCGGTTATGGATATAGGCACGGCGATTCCCATCAAAAACTTCGGAAGAAAACAAAATCGAACAAAATTATTATCATCATTATTATTATTGCAAGATAATTGATTCTATTATTATCTCTCATCGTCAATTTTTTTTCCTCAAAGAATTCTTGAGATTCTCTTTAGTCGTGTAGACAGACATCGAAAAATTTCGTCGCTCGATCTGGCAAAATTTTTCTCGTGGCGAAATCCTTGAGACGTCTATTTTTTCTATTTATTTTACATTTCGTTATTATTATTATTATTATTCACACATGTTTTTCTTTCGCGCGATGCACAACAAGAAATTGGGATTAGCGTTATCCCGAACAGTGACACGTGAAGATGGTGAAAATCGTGAATGTCTAAGCCGTCCCCGTCATCCTGGAAAGAACGGGGCAGGGGGAGGGGGGCGGGGGACAAAGAAATTTCCCCGTTACGGCAAAAATTCGTCCAGGGTGCTCCGTCTGTTTTTATATTCGGTTGGCTCCGTCGTTGCGGGTGGTGAGGGTAGGGGGGTAGCGAGGGGGGAGTGAGAACGACGAAAATTCATTCGGCAAAGTACGTGGAACGATAAACCTTCCGGATCGCTCGTATCCCCGAGGCTTCCGTGTATAAAAGAAGTTTGATGAATAAGGAGGGGTCGCACACTGTGTGGAAGAAGCCAACGGACAATGGGCCGCACAGCCAACGAGGTTCGAGGCGGGGGGGGGGCGGAGGGGTGAAAACGAGTGACGATGTGTGAACGCGGAACAGCGAGAGAAAATGAAAATCAGAGGAAAAGAAAAAGAATCCTCGCGGACGAGTGGAACCGTCGTCGTCGTCGTCGGCGTCGGTGGCGTATAAAATTGTCAGTAAGATTCGCCCCGGGCGTATCTCGAACATCGCGTAGCTGCTTATCCCGACTACATTTTCGGGTTATTCACCAACTACTGCTTACTCCACTCCGAAAATATTCAATTCTATTGGCTCGAAAAATTTTCAAATTATTTCGAATCTTCGTATGCAATGGAATGGGGAAACGGAAACGCGATACTTTTTGACGGATTGAAAACAATAATGATAACCATGATAATAGGATAATGATACAAGAAAAATATTAAGATATTAAGATATTAAGATATTAAGATATTAAGATATTAAGATATTAAGATATTAAGATATTAAGATATTAAGATATTAAGATATTAAGATATTAAGATATTAAGATATTAAGATATTAAGATATTAAGATATTAAGATATTAAGATATTAAGATATTAAGATATTAAGATATTAAGATATTAAGATATTAAGATATTAAGATATTAAGATATTAAGATATTAAGATATTAAGATATTAAGATATTAAGATATTAAGATATTAAGATATTAAGATATTAAGATATTAAGATATTAAGATATTAAGATATTAAGATATTAAGATATTAAGATATTAAGATATTAAGATATTAAGATATTAAGATATTAAGATATTAAGATATTAAGATATTAAGATATTAAGATATTAAGATATTAAGATATTAAGATATTAAGATATTAAGATATTAAGATATTAAGATATTAAGATATTAAGATATTAAGATATTAAGATATTAAGATATTAAGATATTAAGATATTAAGATATTAAGATATTAAGATATTAAGATATTAAGATATTAAGATATTAAGATATTAAGATATTAAGATATTAAGATATTAAGATATTAAGATATTTATTAAGATATTTTTTAAAAAGCTGTAACTTCAAACTTGCAATTTGATTCCTCCGAATCGTAGACAGTTAACAAATATTCCTCCACGAGGAATCTATTTCTTTTTATTAAATCTTTGGCTCCCTCATAGATTAATCTTCTTTAGGTGCCTGTTTGTTATATCGACTCACTTATTCCACTTAAAACCAAGACAATATGTTCGAGCTAATAGTCTTTTATCGCGAACATAATGAGAGTTCGAATCGCTATGAAAATAAAAATAGATGAATAAATTTGAAAAGAAACGGCCACGTCGTTAAAAACCATAATTTATTCGTAAATACCTTTAAATTGCCTCCGTAAGGTGAAACAAGTGGCGGAGGATGCAACGATTCTTTGAACCTTGCCGTGGAGACGCGTTCATCGAGTTGGTCTTGTCTCGGTAAATTCAACGACGTAGCCGTTGGCATGTCGCGTTGGGCTTTGGATCCCCAAACGCTGTATAGACAGACTAACGTGAAAATACCGAGCCTCATTCTCGTTCCTCCCCCCGGAAACTTCACTGACGTGATTTTCCTGGAAAATTCGATAATCCGCGATGCGCACGGAACGCTCTTGTTTAAAGAACGATAAATCTCGCGAGTGTGTGCATATATATGTGTGTGTGTGTATAACATATACCAACCCCTTCACGATTCTAACCCCTTCCCACACCCACCCACGTCTATAGTCTCGCGAAAGAACGTTTTCCCAACGGGGGAAAACAATTTTCCGCGAGAGCAACGCAAATAACGACTTGCGGAAATAAGGTAGCAAATTTGTAAATAGGCGGATGTCTGTTGTTACGTAGCTTGTTGTTTTTTTTTTTTTTTTTTTTTTTTTTCCATCGTTATGGTTTTTTTTAATATCAATTTTTTTATTTTCTTCAAATTTTTGTTTCATTGTGTTGCGAGAGAGGGGGGGGGGCGAAAAAAATTCCATTAAAACGCATACGTTGCCTGTGACGGAAGGAATTGCGCCCGGAGAAGTCTGCGGCATTCGCGTCACGAATAAATTATATACCGCGTTGTGCACGTCACGACTGTACCAACGAAAATGGTAAATTAAAATGCGGCAAAGGCCACGAGCTTCCGACGGATTTTTTGTTTCGTTTTTTTTTTTTTCCCATTTTCTTAACCCTTTGAGCTATACGTACTCACGAATAATACACCCGTGCTTTGAAACTCTGACGTTTTTGAAAAAGAAATGAAATATATATATATGTATATATGGGGGAAAGACGCCTCAATTCGAATGGGTCAAAACCCTCACCCATTAACAAATAGTCGTCAATTTTTTTTGTTTCATTTTGGGAGAACCCAAAAACATGCTCGGATTTTTGAAAGAATTTTCTCCACCCCCTCAGCTCTAAAAAAATCTTAAACGTACAAATTCAGAAAAAAACAGACATATGTAGTGCCTTTTTTTTAATTGATGAAGTTTTTTTTTCATATCTTGTATTTGAAAAAATGAAGATCCTTCATAATTTTCGAATAGCAGCTTCATTGCTAATATTTGTTTTTTTTTTCTTTTAATTTTTAATTTTTAAAAACGGAAAAAATCGAGATATTAATTTTTTTAATATGAATTATTGTTCACATTTTTTTTATACTCGTGGATAATGAAATTTAGATTCAACTTTTCCATCGATTGTCCAAATTCGATCGAGAACTTCTGATAATACAATTATTATTTATGTGTTTCTGAAAAACAAAAACAAAAACAAATGTCAAAAATCAAACTCTGTTACCTGTGTCGAAACTATTTGTGAAATAAATTCCGATCGACGATGACAGTCGCAGGGGTGAAGGGGGGGGGGGGGAGGGTCGTGATTGAATGATCGATCGTGGTTGTTATTATTCCATTCCCTCGGCGAATCTAAGGAAATACGATGTCGGTGAATGATTTCAACGGTGATTCGACGCAATCCGGATAAGTGAGGATGCAGTCGGTGCCAGATCTGCCCGATCGTTCAGCTTCCTGATACAATTTGTCGACGCTCCGGTGAGTCGAATTAACCGCCTCCGGTAAATCTTCGCTCGGGCTGCGCAGAAATAAACCCCCCGCGTTTTAATCGTTTGCCGATACTCGCTGCGTTTGAACGTAGATGGAAGATCGATGGATCATCGAGGGAACGTTCGACATCCGGAAAGTCCGATAATTGACTAATCAAAAGTGAAACCTCGAGACACATTCGTTGAATGACGGGTCCAGATATTTTCGACGTCATGGACAACCGAATTAAACGCGATCGAACCTAATCCGCGAGTTATTATTGTTATTATTATTATTATTATTATTTTGCTGTTCAATTTATCAAAATTATGTCGATATATATATTAATAATTTTTTTTTTTATTTTTGACAAAGATTTTTTTTTTTAATAAAAAAAAATACACGAATTAGAATTAATGTAATTTTAGATAGATCTAAAAATTTATAATTCATTGCATCAAATATCCAACAATTTTGTGATTCACGTTTTTTTTTTTGTATTAACTCATTCGCCGATTCATTATTTATTAATAAGTTATTTTTAAAAAACTATGACTATTAAATGTATTTCAAATGGCGAAACTTTCGAAAAACAGTGCAATCAATTAAAATCAATATTGACAGCTCACCTTTTTTAGAGAATTCTTTTTTTCAATCCGTAAAACGAAATTTCGATAAGCGAACAAGTGAAAAAAAAATAGTTAGCTCAAACAAAAACACCCTAATATGCTTAATGCATAAAAATTATGTTGAATATATTTGGAAAAAAACGAAAAAAAATTGTCAACTATTGATCGCGAGTGAGCCAAAGCGCGATGGCGTACAAGTTGCCATCAATTATCCTTATGGGGGGGGGGGTGTATAATACAGCGACTCACGTCAGAAGCAGATGAATAATTTCTTCGAGAATGTCTGGCTGATGTTCCGTCGTGTTTCCGCGTGAAAGTAACGGTGTCTCAGCGAGCTCGCAAATAGTCCTCAGGAGACAGGATCCTCCTCGCCAACCGTGTCTGCGAATGTTAATGCATATATATATATACATATATATTTATACGAAGAAACGCGGTAGCGTCCTGGCGCCGAGTTTAAAAAAAAAAAAAAACAAAATGTGCAGAAAAAAAAATGTAAATGCACAAGATGGTCCATTTCAATCGACTCGGTGCCACTGCTGTTGCCATTATACGGAAGTACATGTAGACAAGTGAAAAGGGTTTTTCAGTCGAGGACTCGCTTCGTATCCGACACTTTTTTTTTTTTTTTTTTTTTTTTTAAGTCTTTACCGGAAGTGTCCGGTGAATTGCATCAACTTCTGGCTAATGAAACCGTCTCGAGTCGGTGATATTTATCAAATACCCGTCTTTCTTAAAGAAAAAAAAAGGAACGAGATTCTAGTGGCTGAAAGTCTTCGAAGAAAAAAAAACCGGAAATATCCTGAAAATTGATCGATTTGCTGATTTTCCAGTGTTTTGAAAAATTGATAACAAGTTTTGAAATAATTGATAACAAGTTTTGAAAAATTCATAACAAGTTTTGAAAAATTGATAACAAGTTTTGAAAAATTCATAACAAGTTTTTAAAAAATTGATAACAAGTTGTGAAAAATTGATAACAAATTTTGGTTTTTTTTTTCGGATGAAAACAAATTCGATATAAAAATCTAGCAATCTGTGAAAAATATGATTTCGAAACATAATTGACAATGAATGAGTTTTTGATTGGCTCATTGACGATAACGCGATAACAGTTTGAGAAAAATCTTTAATCACGTCGTGTCGAACGAGTTGGCACGGGCAACCTCGTTTCGTAAGGCGGCTCGATCCTCATTTTCAGTTTCACCTGGGCGAAGCGGTCTTTCGTCTGCTCCGTTGATCTTATGAGTGGCTGTGCACGGGCGGGGGGGGGGGGGTGAAGCACTTGCCCGCGCTGCTCAAGCTCGAGGTTTCATTTTGCGCCCCCGTCGCACAGTCTTTTTCTCTCTTCTTTCTCTCTCTCTCTCTCTCTCTCTCTCTCTCTCTCTCTCTCTCTCTCTCTCTCTCTCTCTCTCTCTCTCTCTCTCTCTCTCTCTCTCTCGCGTTCTAAGGTAATTGCATTATGTCCCAATTAATTTACGTTCCAGTTTTAACGTTCTCGACTTACCGGACATTTCATAATTTTTATAATTTCTTCGGCTCTGCGTGTGTGTATTTTTTTATTTATTTTTTTTTTTTTCGTCCGATCGAAGCGAACGTTTCGGATATCAAACGAATTTTCCACGCTCTTTAATCATACGTTTTTATTTTTCATTTATCGTTATTATTATCATTATTGGACTTTTTATAAACCTTGATTGCTGAAAAGGGGGGTCGATTGGACCCAGGCCAAAATTTCAACCGTTAGTGGTTGAAAAAAAAAATAAAATAAAATAAATTATCTTGCAATATTTTTTCGAGCTCGAATTTTTGAGCTTTGGATCATCAAATTTCGTCATTTTTTTTTCCAAAGTTATAAAATCATTTAATTTCAAAGCATTTTCTCACGAGCTTTTTTAAAATTTTTCAAAGTCTATTTGGAAATTTTATATCTTATAATAATAAAGCAGAAAGGTTTAAGCGTAACTCATTCATTTTTTCAGATTTTCAAAAACCATAATTACCAAATTTGTTGTAGAAATTTTGAAAAGGCCAAAACGACCCCCCTTTCAGGAATACGGTGCAAAAAAAAAAGCGTTTCAGAAGTAACGTTGATGAAATCGAATTTTTTCCGTTCGTTACGGTTTTTTTTTTATTTTATTTTCAATCCGTGTGAAACGAGGCAATTAACGTTTTGAGTTTCCTCGACGGTTCGATAATTTCGTTATCGACGTATAACCGTCAAAAGCGAGCGGGAGTCCTTCGAAATCCACGTGGCATGAAAATTCGATAGGCGGCACAAGCTCGCGGGACCACGCCCGACCCTCATCGTTTCAATCCGCCCGTCGATGGTGCGTTCCGATGTTTAAACGTTCGATAATACATATGTTATTAATATAACGCACTGTAGATTGATATAGTATAGATATATATGTATACCCAGTGCGGTTAACCGTCGCGCTCGACTATTCAATCATTTATCGTGCAATCCGGGTTATTCAATATTTTCATATTACACTGCAATAATTGCATAGCTACTCGCTTTCATCATTTTGTTCTCAAATGTTTTTTTTTCCATTTATTCATTTATTTTTCGTATTGAAATTATATTTTGTAATCCGCATGCGGGCCAGCGTTTTGATTCGAATTTGAATGCCGAGGAAGATTTTTTTTTTTCCGGAAGATTTAATGATTTCATATTTTTTATTTATTTATAAAAAAATAAATAAATAAAAAATCGGAAAATATTTAATTTAAATTAAAAAATAAAAATTATTTATTTATTTTCTCGTATTGAAATTACATTTTTCAATCCTTGTAGGCTTTTATACAAATTTAAATGTCGAGAAACGTTTTTTCAAAAATTAAACAAAAAAAAAAATTTTATTATAGTTCGATAAATTTACCTAAAATCGGGACAACGCGATTTCGATGAATCGACGACGATTCAAATTTTTCAAGATTTTTTTCCAAACGTGAATATTCATATTTTTCCGTTTATCCATCATCGCGGAATAAATTTTCCATTGAAGATTTTTTTTTTTTTTATCTTTCTTTCTTCGCAATCAATGTGCGCGAGTGTGAAAGACCAAGCGCGTATTGAACGTGCGGGGCTCTGAGCAGCGAAACCTTTGAGCAGTTTCCAATGCTCTGAAAAATGTTTTTTTTTTCTCTTGTTTTTCAATAAATGAATAACGAGAAAAAAAATCCTGAAAAATTCCATTTTTTCTTTCTCTTTTCATCGTTCACGATTTAAAATCGAAGAACGTCTGTCGTGCAGCAATCAGCATCGATTCACAAATTCAATGAGCCAGTACGATGGTCGACGTATTAAAAAATAAATAAATAAACAAATAAAAACGATAAAATAAAAATAACAAAAACATTGAAAATAAATTAAAATGTCGAGAAAAAATGAAAAAAAATAATAATAATAATAAATAACGCGACTCACTTGTCCAACAGATCCTCGAGAGCGACGTAGACGTCCCGGAGATCGAAATTCGATGTATCGCGAGCGGGTATGATGGCCGACTCGAGTTGCGACAGATTCCACGGGAGAGCGTAGTTGAATTGAAATCCGGACGTGAACGAGACGCCACCCCTTTTACCCTTGGCCACCGGCACGGATACACCCACCGTGAACTGCGTTCAAAAAGCGTCCTCACGGTTTTATACAACAATATTTTCCACCCTTCCCCCATCCCCACCCCATCCCCCCTCCCCCTCTCACGTCACGCGAGAGTGAAAGGGAGGAAAAAAAAAATTTGCGACGCAAATGAATCTCCGTTATGCGAATAATCTGGGACCGACGTTTCACGTTGGGCAAAAAAAAAAAAAAAAAAGACGAAAAAAAAGACGAAAAAAAAATAATAAAAAATAGCCGGTATATTGTTCGCGGAGAGGGCTCGTCTCATTCGGAGGATATTCATCATTTCCAGAACACTCCGTCACTACGAGAGTTTTGATTTTAAATTGATACCGGAATTTTATTAAATTTTTCGTTCTCTATTTCGCTTATTTTCCATTTTTTTTGATTATCAGTATTTCGAAATATTTATTTTTTTTTATTCAGTCTTTATGAATTTTTCACGAGCGATAAAACGTTGAAGCGTGCACTTTGGAAAAATTTTCCAACCACGTCTGGGGGTATCGTGAGAAAAAAATAAACCGGATAGTCGTCGTCTTGGTCACGGGCTTTGCCGTTTAATTGCAATTAAGTTGCCGCATAATTATTCTTTGAGAAAACCCGAGAGCGGCTGTCTCAACGACTCGACCGTTTACCCATATAACGTAACGTCTTATATATATATATATATATATATATATATATATATATATATATATTCATATATATATACATTGATGCAGCATCTTGTACATTCGCTTTTGTTAATATATTCCGTCGTCTCGTTTTCACGATGGCTGTGTGAAAATTTCACAATTTTAACGTTTTCATCGCAATAACGCAGTTGAGGAATGAAAAAAAAAAAAAAAAAGAAAAAAGAAAAGAAAAAAAAATGTAAAGAAATAATAATGATGATAATGAGAAAAATGGAATTTATCGTGAAATGCGAGTCGAGACTGCATGGACGAGTCCTTTTGACCCCGAGCGTCGTTTTCCAGTCACGTGCCTTCGAAAAATATAATATTATGGGGTCCGATACTCGTTGACGTTGCGGACCATCGAGCCGAACATTATATTTGCCCATTGTCCCAATGGGCCAATCATCATTATCACAATTCATCGCGTCAGAAACTCGAACATTCTCGTAATTGATTTTTTCTTTCTCAAATTTTTTTATTTCAAAGTCAGAAATAAATTTTTGCGAAAAAAAAACCAAACAAATTGACTCAAATTGCATCAATGACAAGTTTATCTCGTTAAATTGTTGAACGGTCGAATCACGTTTCAATTTTGAATGTTCATCGAAATATCAAAAATCAAAAAAGAAGATAGAATAAAAAAATTTATTTGAAAAAAAAAAACAGGACAAAGATTTTGGCTCACCTGAAAAACCGTGTTTTTTGGAAAGAGAAGAAGCGGAGTATTTCCGGTGGATACGGTCCATACAGTCGCGAGATAGATAAACAGCGTGACGATGCGTAACATTCCAAACGAGTGGTGGTTCTTCTTCGGAAAAGTGATGAGAGCGACGGGTGCAAGTGTGTGTGTGTGCTTTGTGTTGGTTGGCCGGTCGCAGAGTTACTGTACCACTGGCCGAACGTGCACGTTAGAGGACGGGTTTTCTGGCACCGGTAAAGCCACCACGAAATCTTGACTCTTTGCACAAGTAATTGAAGCCGAGTATCGGTTGACTGGTCAAAGACCCCGAAGGACTCAGCAGTATCTCTTCGTGATATACATACATATATATATATATATATATATATATATATATATATTCACGTCACGTGAATATATATATATATATATATATATATATATATTCACGTCACGTGAATCGAGAATACAACCCAAGTGAAAAAATTACATATAATCTATATATGGGATTGGGCATATATAGTTTATATATAGATTATATATAGTCTATATATAATCTATATAAGCGATCACACGTAACTTCAGCCACTAAAAAAAAAATTTCCACAAATAATTTTAAGAAATTATTTTATTGCAATATATTCGCCGAGTGGCGATTTTTTTTTCAATTTTCCTGACGGTTTTATCGTTAATTAACGTTTTTATAAAAAAACGAAAATGTGCGTCTTTTTATGGCATTACAGAAAAAAATTACTTTAGATTTAATTGAGCAAGTTGAACGTCCGTTTCAGGGCAAAATATGCAAAAATATTTTTTTTCTCAAAAACTGCACTTTTCCATTTGAGTTTTCAAAATTTCTCCAAATTCTGAATATGAAAAAAAATATTTTGGTATTTTTTATATCGTGGGATCGGTAAACGGTAATGCGTAATTTCACCGATTTTATTGATAGATTTGCCATCGCAACGAGGAATTATGCTTAGGTGTGGGAAATCACATTTGTTACGGCAAAGTTTCCTGAGAAATTTGTTTTTTTTTTTTTTTTTTTTTTTTTTTTTTTTTTTTTTTTTTCCAAATGCCGGCAGCGAGATTCGAACACGCTGGCTTGCGATTACGAGTCAGTTACGCCAAGCCGGCAAAAAAAAACCGCAAGAAACTTTCCGGACAAACGTGCGTGTAAAAAGATGGCGCACGACTTCGAGGTTTGCATGACACAAAAACAACACCGAGCAATGTTGTAGCTTCTTTAACGGGCCGAGTTATTTTCCCTTTCTACGATCTCTCTCTCTCTCTCTCTCTCTCTCTCTCTCGGTCGGTCGTTCGTGCTTGCAAAAGCTCGTAGTCCAAGTATGTGTGGATCGTGGCTCGAGCGCTACGTGAGTAAGATACAACGCAAAGCGCCCACGCACACACACACAAACGAACATCCCGTTCTTCCTACAAACGCCTCGAATTCCATCCCCCCCCCCTCCCTCGCATCCCAACCCCGCATCGCTGCGTGCCGAAATTTGTTATTCCGATTGTTGGCTACGTGAAATGAAATTCTCAAAAGAAAATCCGGGGATTCAACGATGAAATTAATGAAAGAAAGATACAAGACGAGATGGTGAGGGGGGTGAAGTAACCTCTCTAGCGGCTGTTATTGAGATCCGATATGCAGAAATTGGATTGTCGATTTAATCTTTTTACTCGACATCACGATATTCATTTAAAATTGGAATTTTTATTTTTTATCTATTTGGTTGGTTTTTCTTTCACCGGACGATAATTTTTTTTTTGTTTTTTCGGTTGACCGGATATCAAAGGATTATTTTTTTGACATCGAAGGAAATGAAAATAGAAATTGAAATGTAAAAAGCTTTACAGTGCTGACATAGATTTCTTTAAAATTATTATTATTATTATTTAGTAACTGGCGGACGGAATTTTATTTTTTTTATCATTATTATTATTATTATGTAATAAGTGGCGAACTAAATTTCATTTATCGTAAGTAAGATGCATGCCAAGATCTCTCAATATTTTTCGTCTCTCATTTTATCGATAGTTGGTTATCGTAAAAAAAAAAAAAACACAAAAAAATAAACAACGAACTTCCACCCACGGGCACGAGAAAATTTTCCTTCCTCGTATCATTTCGCAATTCCCGGAACATAATTTTACCGTTCTGACGTTTGACATTCCACGAACGAACCAAACCGGAAAATACGCTTATCGAATACGGAATTTCTAACTCGAAAATCCATCGGGCACGTTCTGCAAGCTTGTTACAAACGACCGTAGTAACTGTATATTGAAACATAATTTTGTTCGCATCCTTCGAGATGTGGGAGGTCGATGGGGGGGGGGGGTAGTTTTCTCGCGAATGCGATGTAATAACTCGGATCTCTTCCACGATTTTCCACCCTCACACACACATATATATATATATATATAGCCAGCACCCACACACGCACACACAATTTGCATACGTAAATGAAAATTCCTCGGACAACAAAGCGTCCGAAAAAAAATGTGAAAAAATGTGAACGACGTAAGTTTGCGATTGCAGGAGGGTTTGGAGGGGGGTGGAGATCCAGTGGAGGTTGAAGTGAAATGTTTCGACAACGAAATACGAAATACGAAGAAGGTAAGAAGTTTGTCGCTCGCAACGCCCTTCCCAACCCCTCCCCCTCTGCCCGCCGGAGGGCAGACCACCCCCTAGCCCATAGCTTCGATTGTACAACGAGAGGGAAGCGAGAGTTTCTCGTTTCCCCATAAATTTCCGGGGAACGTTCCAAGCCGCGGAAGCGAATCGTGACGCGTGTTATTCGACGCTGCCGAAAGCTCCGCAAGCACAGACGCCCACGGAACATGCGGTTCCGGTCGTGTCCGGCTGTGTGCGATCTCTCTCTCTCTCTCTCTCTCTCTCTCTCTCTCTCTCTCTCTCTCCTCGCGGATCGTGGCTAGCCGCGTGACTCGTGAAAGGGGATGAAGAAAGAATGTGTGAGAGAGAGAGAGGAAGAAAAACGTCGACGAGACCAGAGCCTAAAATTTCGTACGTGTCGGTTCCGCAGGGGCCTCGTAAACCTACGTCCGGGAACCACGAAAACGAGTTCACCGAGCTTATTCGAGTTTCAACCTCGTCGAGAACGTTTTCTTCCGAGACGAGCGGAAATGGAGATGACGCATGGCCGGCGATTATTCGAAGATCATGATTTCTCAACGTTCACGATGAGCCAAAGGATCCGAGGGCCATTTTTCTTGGTCCTGGGAATTTTATATGCAGCGACTTTCGAGAAACCCTTCGATGAATCGAAAATTCCGATTCGGAATTTAACCTTCATTCGGAATTTTCGATTTTACCCGAATTGATCCCAACTGGCTGGTTTTTTTTTATTTTGTATTTCTTTTATTCTTTATTTTTTTTTTCGTGGAGTCAGCGAAGAGTGTGAAAAAGTATCAAACATTGAAATTATATACACAGATTGTACTCTGCCTTTACGTCCAAAATGGTGGAAAGTAAACAATTCAATTGAAGGAAGGGTCATGTAGGTCAAACGAAGGTCACCTGAGTTGATTTGATTGGGTTGAGAAGGTTGAAACGCGGAGGGTGGTTCGAGGAGGTCGTAGGAAGTGCTACACGGAATCTCGGAGTCTGTAAGGACCTTCTTAGATTCCCCAAGTAAGTTATCTTAACTCGATGATTGCACACTGGGTCAAAATGACCCTCCCGACTTTGATGAGTCTCACCATTCGAAGATGAATCTGGAAAAATTGTGGGATGCACTTTTACTATCCCAGAATGTGATGATGTAGTTCAGAAGTGTGAATATTATCACAGACTCGAAATACAAATTCTGGTAATAAACTCAACCTTAGTTTCGATCAAAGTCGAGGTATTGGTCAAATTGACTCAGTGTGTACTTACTTGGTTGGTTCAGGGTTGGGGTGAAGGCTAGAGCTGGCTTTGAGATTCAAATGCTCAAAAAATTTGGGAGTGAAGGACGCTGAAAGAAGGTTCAAAATTTGGACTGGACTATTTATCGCCCCCTACCCCTTTCCCCTAATTGTTTATTACACACAATTGTCTATAACACGAACGTCGAAATATTAATCTTACACTGCCAAAAAAGAAAAAAAAATGTCCACCACGTCCAAAAAAAAAAAACAAACTCGTCGAATCTAAAATCCGATCGGATTTCAAAATTTCATCCAACTCGAATATCATTTCGCCGCACATTCGATGGACGAAAGAAAACTCATTTAAACGCCGTTTTACGTAAAACGTGACGAATTACGAACATCGAATGCAAAAGTATCCGCAAAGTGAGTTCGAGCATCTCACAATTTTAATGAGATTGATTTTCATACTTTTACGACAATTTATTTTTCTCTTCTTCTTCTTCTTCTTCTTTTATTTTACGTTGTTTTTTTCTGTGTTTTTTTTTTTTTTTTTTTTTTTCAAATTCTTTTACTCGAAGCATTGGTGGGAGAGTCGTCGGAACGACGAACGAACGAGAATGGAGGTTGAAAGAGGGCCACACGGTGAGAGTAACGTAGATCGTTCGATAAAACCGTGGAATAATTCTGGCACAGGTATTCCAATCGAAAGCTCGTTCGCTCTCGCGCCAGAGATACTCTTCCCACCCTCCGACCTACCCAACCCCCCACCCTCCACCCCCATCGACCCCCAACCCTCGCGGAACTCGTTCGATTAGTCGGAATATTCATTAAGCGGGGCTGCGAAGGCCCGGCACGAACTGTACATTGGGTACCAAGATCCGCCACGACCGACTATCCAACCCCCCACCCCCACCCGCGACCCCCCGGTCCAAGTCCCATCCGACCCCTTTCACGACCCCCGGACCCCCGACCGACGACTCTAACGCACGATGGTATATCTGTATCACCTCGGAAAATTCCGACAAACTTAGTTTTATCGGGATCGGGCCGACAAAACGTTGAGTTTTCCACTGGGCGAACCGGTAACTTTCACCCGCGCCATAGTCAAATTCGTCTTTGTGCATAAACTATCCGCTTGGTTGTTCCGAGCGAATGAATTTCTCATTTTTCTTTTTTCTTCTTCTTTTTTGTTGGTTTTTTAAAATCTTTTTTTCTTTTTTTCTTTTTTTTTTTTGTTTGCTTCTTTGTTCATCGACTCCGTGATTTTTAATTGTCCGGCGCAAACTTTTGTTTCATCGTTACACAAGCCATTGAGTTTGCGTATCGAAGTGCATACCACGCGAATGGGTTTCGGGCAACATTTTTTTGTTTTTTTTTTTTTTAACAATAGCTCGTCGATTTTTGAGTACCAGAATTTTTTTTTTCTTTTTTCAATCGGCTCGACAATGATAATAATGATAATTATATGAATAATCGCTTGGTTTTCTTTAAGCTTGGGTCCAGAAAGTGTAATGTGAATATCCGTAAAAACGAGAAACAAAAAAGGATGATAATAATAATGATAACTTCATTATCATCGAACAATAGATATTTCAGGTGAGTTGGGTCCATCGTTCTCGATAATCCTGTTGATAACTGAAAAAAAAACTGCCGACGAACATGTTTTTTTCTGAGATCTCGAAAATTATTCTTTGGAAATATAATCGAGTGTCATTTTTTTTCTCAGCGACCCCAAATTAGTTTATATAACACTTTTTTAATTAGGTTTTCACGGAAAAGAAAACATTTTTAAACCAGTGTAATAATAATAATAATAATAATAATAATAATAATAATAATAATAATAAATAAAAATTAATAATACTAATAATAAATAATGATGAAAAAAAATAACATCTACAACTTAATAGTAATTTGTCTTTATTAGCAATGAAATAAAAACCGTAATAGAGAAAATGACATAACAAGCGAGCAGAGTTATCTGATTTATCGCGGACCTCATCCGCCGAGGCTCGTCGTCGTCGTCGTCGTCGTCGTCGTCGTCCTCGTCGTTGTAGCCGTGATAGTCGGTTTCCCGACGATCTCCGCCGTAGTGGAAAATACATCCAATACGCTTCTCCGGCATTCCGGATAAAGGGCGTGGCAGTTTTCGCCCACGTGTTTGCCCAGACTTTCGGCCGCGTGGTATTCCCGATCCGTGTACTCGTCGTACGGTTCACTCGTGCTGGAAGGTCTGTAAATTCCGGGGACCGGGGGGAGGGACATTATATTCGGCGACATATCGTGCCATACACACACACACACAGTCATGTTCTATATATATGTCAGAGTGTGTTTAATAAGAGCAAAGTGTTTCGATTCTGCTGGCAGTTTATACATCTAAAGTAGATACTATCAGGATAAATTGGTCAAAATTTGACCCCCATCGGACAATATTTAAGGGTTCCGCTTTCACGAATTCGATTTAACCTTTGATTAACACTCAAACAATTTTTTTTCTTCCGTTACAATTTTTTTTTTTTCGTTGAATGAAAAAATTCTGGGGATGAAAATTAAATGCAATGCACAGTATTTGGGTCGCTTGGAATGACAAGATTTTTTTTCGTTTCACAATTTGTAAAAAAAAAGTTGACATAATTTTTTCAAACGAAAATCATTGAAAATTGACGAAAAACAAAGGTCAACTTTGATTGTAATACAAAAAATATTTTCAGTTTCAGTGACCTCAATACCATGTATTTCACTTACTTTCCATCCCCGAATTTTTTTTCGTTAACCTGAATAATTAATTGCAACTGGAAACAAAAAATGTTCATGTGGTTAATCAGAGGCAAAATCGAATTCGTGAAAGCGGAACCTTTGAACATCGTCCGATTGGGCTCAAATTTTGGCAAGTGTCTCCAAATACTATCTACTTTGAATGTAGAAACTGCCAGTAGAATAAAAGAACTCTGTCTTTTTTTGACACACCCCAAGTACACTCACACACACTCATCCACGAACATATGTATATATTTAGATATACATAAACGACCTCCATGCTATGCGCTTGGAACGTTGCAAAAAGAAAGCTAGACTCGGAGAAAGGGTCGGAGCGACAAGGAACAAAAAGAGAGAGAGAGAGAAAGAGCAAGAGAAAGAGAGAAAGAGAAAGATAGAGAAAATTTCCGATGATCGAGATCATCAAGCGCGCCATCGACCAGAATCCTCCTATGATTTACGATGAAACGAGTGATTGCGAGGATGTGGGGAGGATCCGGGCGGGAAACCGTGGTTAACGGGGTAGCCGGAAGGGGGTGGGTCGCAGTAGGGGTGGGTTGCAATGGAGTCAACGTCACCGCGGCCGAAAGGCGATGTTGCACGTGAAAACGAACGCACCGGCGGATCGGGTACGCGTGCTTTGCATTCACGGTAAGTCGATACTCGTGCTTTCGTGATAACCAGTTGGCCACATCGAGACGACGAGTGGCTTCTCTCTTGTCCGGTCCACGGCTGCTAGCCGCTATTCAATATCGACGCAGAGCTTTTCCGTCTCTCGACCGAGCTTTCCCAACCCTCTCCCCCACCCCACCCCGTTTCCCATTTCTCCCGTTCCCTCGTGAAATAACATTCTACCCACGTTTCAATTTGTACGAAACAGTTTTTTTTTTTTGCTTCTTTTCTTTTTCTATAGCTCTGATTACCGCTAATTAACTCTCTCGCCCACTCTCTGTCTTTCTCTCTCTCTCTCTCTTTTTGTCTCTTTCTCTCTCTCGGGGTTGCATTCTCTCGCTCTCTCTCTCTCTCTCCGTGCCAAACCCGTTTGACCGTAAAATTAATACGAAAGTTTGACGAACGTTTTTTTCGTTTCGAGACGACTCGCCATTTTAAAACGACTCACGTGAGAAAGGCTTGAACCATCTGACCGAACAGTCCGTGACGAAGGTCGAACGGTGTGGCGGCCACTTCGCACACCGCACGCAGCAAGCAACCCTTGCCCGCACCGAAACCGTAGAGTTCGGCGGCTCGTTCCAGAGCCTTGTAGATCGTCCAACGGGTTTTCTTGCGGGAATAATGTGCTTCCGGTTCCGTGAAATCCGTGGAATTCGATGGCATTACGGAGATAAATTTGGCAAACGCTCCGAGTATGACGCTCTCGCGATCCAATTGCAAGGGTGTGCCCAGACCGAAAGTCACCTGCGAGAAAAAAAAGATCTATTTTATTTATTTATTTATTTATTTATTTATTTATTTATTTATTTATTTATTTATTTATTTATTTATTTATTTATTCATTCATTCATTTATTTATTTATTTATTTATTTATTCATTCATTTATTTATTTGTTCATTCATTCATTTTTTTTGTTTTTTCTCGGAATGTGAAAAAAAAGGTTTTATTCTTCCGCAGAAGGACGCTTGTACTTTGACTCGTGAATTGTGTCATAAAAGATTTCGTGATTTTCGTCGCTCTACGTTTGCCATTTAAAATTTGCTATTTTTTTTTTTTTCTGTTTTTTTTTTTGCTGTTCGAAGCTTCGAAGCCGAAAAAAAATCAGACAGACCCGAAACTTGATATTCAGAATTCTTTTTTAGAAGTGTTTGACCACGTATCTTATCATTTTCCGAAAATCCAGTTGAGAGGGATGGATGAATTGCGTTAATTCACATCAGCATTTGAATTATATTTAGTAGAGCTTGGATAATGTTTTTTTGTGAAAATAAAAAACAAAATTGAACCGAATCTCGAAGCCGCGGGCAACAGCTTGTATACATATATATATATATATATATATATATATATATATATATATATATATATATATGTGCGCGTATCACATATGTTTGAGATAGTGTGAGAATCGTAGATCCTCGTGGCACAGAACGTAGCGAGCGAGTGGTAGAACGAGTGGATTCGATTACGAGCGACGATGTTTGCCCAGACGTAGAAAAAAAAATTAAAAAAGAAAAAAAAAACCTTTGCTCTTGTTAATTACCCGGGAATCCGGAACCTCGTTCAACGGCCAACGCCAGAGATTCCACGATATTTTTCAGCGGTGCTACCAACGTGAGAAGTGAAAAAAAAAGAAAAGAACAAAAACCGAAAAAAAGAAACAACACAAGACACAATTTAAAAAAATCATCATAAATCATTCGTGATGATGAATAACTCCCAAAATAATCGCGCAGCTTGCACAATTGCAGCTCGCAACAACTCGATTCATCGAATTAGAATAAAATTGAGTCGTTATTCAAATATTTTTTTTGTCAGTGGTCAGCGAATAATTAAAAAAGTTTCTATATAAATCCAATTAATTTTTAATTCAATGTTAAAATAGATCTCCATTACTCACCAAAATAGTCGCGGGTGGGGGAAACGTCAGTGTTCTTTTACGTCGTGACAGCGGTGTATGGATTTTGCGGTCGCGATTTTTTGGAACATCGTTATCGATGACAGCCAAGTTAGCGTCATGAGCAGCATCAGTCGTGGCGTTCGTGGCAAGAATCGACAGACCCTGACGTGGAAACATCGTGCCAACGGAATGGGAAACTCTCTCAGCATCGTCTCTTATCCGAAAAACTAATTGCATCATTGACACCCAAGTAAGTAAAAATGAATAAAAATTATACATTATAAAAAATTATATTCAGCCAACATATATAAACTATATGTGGGATTGGGCATATATAGACTATATACATATATATATCCCATTTAAAATTCACGAAATCCTCAAATGATGTCTTCTTATCGACACGTTTAATGAAGAAAAATTACAAAAAAAAGGATTAAATAAAAAGAAAAATTCGTACCAGTTGGAACATTCGAACGATGATCCATCGAAGCTTCATCGATGCATCGTTGATGACGATCAGGTCGACGGATCTGCCCATCGCACTCGGCCATGGCGGGTGCCAGGATGAAAAAAATTATCCTCCACGCTGTTATCACGACGTTATTCATCATTCCGAAATACATCTTGGAGCCAGTAAAATTTTTTTCATAAAATTGGACGCTTCAAAAAAATACGTAAAATATAATACATGAATTAAAAAAATATATTTTTACATATTTTTATGGTCGATGACCTACCATTGATCCTTGCAAATTTCATATGTTGTAAATTTCATATAGAAACTATATATACAGTGTATACACAGTTTATATGTACATACATATTTTTTTTTACTTTCAAGAGAAATAAATTTCTGAGAGTGTTTGATGCGAAGCCGGAAAACGATAAAAAAGAAAAAGACTCGCGATGATCAAACGTCTTACCGAACAATTGAAATTTTTGTAAAAACACGTGATTTTATTTTATTGTTTTATTTGAAAAAAAAAAAAAAAAAAAAGATTTTTTTTTACGACGTTCGACGTAAAATAATTGAAGGACGACACGTGGAACTGGCTAGTCGGGGAAAACCGTCGAAACTGCGGGCGAATGATAACGAGCGAGTGTGTCACGAAGCAGAAGAAGCCAGAAGCAGCAGCAGCAGCAGGAGCAGCAGCAGCGGTAACAGGAGCAACCGTAGGACTCCCTTGGCCGAGCTAACGAGACCAAACTGAATTATCTCGGGCCGCTAGATCGTTCTTCCGCGGCGCTTCCCGAACAAATATTCGAATTAGCGCGTCAACGAGGTGACAATCTTCGCTTCTTGCGTCACATCCTCTCGCGATTCTTCCAGCAGCCGTAAAATCGGTCCAGCATCTCCGTCGCGACATTCACATGACTTTGAAATCGAGGGAAGAAACGAAAGAATTCTCAAACGATCTTCGTCGGACTCGGGGGCCATGGCCATTCGTAGATCGGCCATTTTATGCTCACGTGAGACGCGAAATATATTCGATAAAAATCGAATTACGACGATAATTGTGTTTCGTTTTCTTTTTCTTTTTTTTTTTTTCTTTTTTTTAGAATAAGAAAATTCGTCTCCGATGGGTTTTGGCATTCTTCAGGATTTTGTTCCCAGTGGGACGATAAATTTTATTTCTCTCTCTCTCTCTCGCTCTATCTCTTTCTGTCTCTCTCGCACACTATCTTCTCCATCCATTTTATTATTCCAGGCCGACCCAATGCGGCGATTCTCCGACACTTTTCACGATCTCGTCGTCGCGAATTTACACAAAATTTCGCATTCGTCTCGTCGTGAAATATTGGATTATGAGTCCTCGTGGGAAATGGCCTACGAATTTTTTTTTTTTTCATTTGTTTTTTCCAAAGGGGGAGAGTTGCCTTTTATTCGGGCATTTTTGTGATGGATTTTCAGAATTTTTTTTTGGAGGAAACATTTTGAGTTTGTTGAAATGAAACTTGGTGATTTTGTTTATCAATACTAATGGATAATGGTGAAAAATAAGAACCAGACATATTTATATCCGGAAAACGAGTCAATATCGTCTGAACTAGAATCTAATTTAAAACAAAAAAATGTTATCAAATAGTGAAAATATTTTGAAAATCATCGAGTTTTTCACTTTTTCTAAGTCTTATTATTCCCCTACAAATCGTAATTTTCAACTTGTGATGAATAATTCTATTTCAAACTATATCGAGATGTTGTCTCAATAGCCCCTCCAAATTTCAAGTAAATCGGTTGATTGGTTGGTGAATTATCTTTGTCCTAAGTTGCCAAAAGGCAGTTTCGATAAAAACGTGTTTAAAGTTTTTTTCGTGAAGTCTAGATAGCATTGCTCATGCTTCCTCAAACCAAATAACTTCGAAAATTTGGTGAACAAACGTTAACAACTCTCATAGACATTATTCAACTCAAGGCTACAAAAACTTTACGAAAATGTATTAAATTGAAAAATGGAGGGAAAAATCGAAAAAACAGACAACTCTATTCTCGAGCAAAAAAAAACGTAAGTGGAACGAAGAAAACTTGTGAGAAGTAAAAATGGCGAATGTCACTCGGGGAATGAGAAGCTGTCGTGCAATATTGTCATCACAAATACGGTGGATGAGTGATACACGATATTACGTGTGCAAACTGCACTCGAACATTATTTACCGACAGGCAATCCGATACGAGGGTCGAAAAGGGGGTGGAGAGGGTTGAACCGCGAAAGTAACGGATCTCTGCGTATGCGCCACTTCGATCATTAGTCCTCAATTCCCACAACCTCGAAACATAACCTAAATCCCACAATAAATATTCAATCTCTAAACGCTTGCATCTACAAGTCAAATAAACGTATGATGGGGTGTTTTTTTCATTCAATCAACCCCCAGAATCTGAGAAAAACTAATATGCAAACCAAATTTGCCCAAGTCTCATAATTTTCATTTTTTTACATTTCGAAAAACGCGAACGAAATTATTGGCAAATACTTTTCGACAATGTGGGGGTCCAGCAGACCCGTTGTAGGAATTGAGGATTAGGGCAATGTTCGGGTAAGTGGAAGAACGTCCGACGCAATGAAATTCCGATGTCGGATGATCCGACAAAGATGCGGACCGGGTCGACGAGGGGGTGGGGGGTTGGCGTCTGCGTTCGCCATCTACACGAGATTCGTCGAAGCTGCGACGCTGCAACATTGTGAAGTTCGTGTGGTGAATTCGCTCGGATTGCCGGGGCGGTATGTGATTTTGGCAGGAAAGGCACGTGGAAATTCAATTGGACAAACGTTTCACGACGAGAGAGGACACGACGCAATGCGTTTGCCCGGTTGGCTCGGTGCATCGCAGATTTTCCGAACCGAACCGTTTCGTCGAGAACCGGCTCTCTCTCCAGTCGCGTTGGCTGGTCCGAAATGTTTGTACGTCAGACTGGGTTAATACATTTATGCATGCCCGATGTAATTTTATTTGTCTATTATGCATCCACTTTGTGTGGGGTATTGAATTTCATATTCTTGATTTTTGTTTGTGATTCAATTTGATATTCATATAAATATATATAATATAAATTTGACAATCGAAGAAATTCGAGATTTATGTTAGAAAACAATACATTGTTTTTTTTTATAAATTGTGTTAATTTTGTAGAATTATATATCATAAATTATTATTGAATATAAATATGGAATTAATGGCTGCAATATTTATTGATATAAAATCTTATATCGGGTGACAAAAAAAATTACGTATATTCGATGATTATTTATAATTCAGTTATGAACAATTGTTAGGAAATCGTTTACCCTGTCAATACACAGTCTATCGATCTCTCTTTTGCATTAACTTACCATAACTTTATAATTTGCAATAAAAACTTCTGATTTATCAAGAATATATAATCAATAGCAATAGTTTTGAATAATGTATATTTCTGTATAAATATATATGCGTGAACTAATAAAAATAGTGTAAAATAACATATTATTTAACAATATTACTTATTGATTATTCAAATTTACATAATAATAATTGATAATTCGATAAGTTACATATTTAGCGATGGTTCCCAAATGTCATGAGTCTCGGTGAAATATTCAAGAATATTTTGTTGACATTCGGGAAATAGAAATTCGCATTTTCCGGGAGATTCTCGACCGGCCGCTTCGGCCGAGTGATACTCCTGATCGCTCCAAGATTGATACTTATCTCCGGTCATCGATGGCCTTTAACAAAAAAAAAAAAAAACAAAGTGCAAAGACAGATTATTCTCACGTTCCAGCGCCTTAAAAAGTACTCTAAAGTCTTCCAAATAATTCCAACAAATTCCTGAAATATTATCAATTATCCTATTACAAGAATCAATCGTTATAATGCCGAAAAAATAATTTGTTTGAACAATATAATCATTTACAAAAATGAAAATGTTGGAGGAAGACATTTTCGGTGGGGTCACCCGTGACCCCAAATAAATAAATAAATAAATAAATAAATAAATAAATAAATAAATAAATAAATAAATAAATAAATAAATAAATAAATAAATAAATAAATAAATAAATAAATAAATAAATAAATAAATAAATAAATAAATAAATAAATAAATAAATAAATAAATAAATAAATAAATTCTCGTCCATTACGTGAGCAAGACGTGAATTATTTGAGCCACGAGTCCGACACGATATTCGTCGAAGGGCACTTCGGCAGTTTGGCAAATGGTTTTCAACAGGCAGCTTTTGCCAGACAGCTGAAAACTATCGAGGGCCGACACGATGATCCTGTACATCTCCCACCTCGACGTCGAACCCTCGTCCTTCCCCTCCTCCTTTGCACCTCCTGCAAAAAAAAAAAATAGTGTTATGTATCAACGAGAGATAAGACGCGTGAAAATTTACGTTGAAAAAAAAATGGTGGAAGGAATGAAAAATATGAATAAGCAATAAACTATTGTTTTTTAACAAAAAATAATTTTCTTATTGGTATGCAGAGTGTTGAGATTTCAGCGAGTAAACTTTTTTTGTGTTTTTTTGTGTTTTTATTTTTTTATTTTTTTTTTTATATATATATCGTGATCTTGAATGTGGAATCCGTTGATTTTTTATTTCCCTTCCATTGCCATTCAAATTTTTTTGCGAGGGTGAAAATCTCGACGTTAAATTGCCACGACCAAAGCGTGTGTGTGTGTGTGTTTTTTTTTTATATTTTTTTTCCCCGGTAAAATACGAAAAAATTTTCGACGAAAGGAAATAAATTCGAAGCTACCGGTGGAAAAATGTGTTCGCGTTTGGTATCCGCGTGGAATTCTGTAAATTTTTCTCGTCGTGTGGCCTCGTGATGCGGCTCTCCTTTGATGCAACATCGGGTCGAGATACCTTTTTCTCGGCTCCGGGCTTTCTTCTCCGCGTCTTCCTCGCTTTCCGGATTTTCCGTTTGACGCCGGTGAAATACGGTTCGAGGATCGATCGATCTGTCGTAACGCCGGGCGTGGGGTTGGGTCAGGTACGAGGCGTTGTACGGCAGTGCGTAATTGAATTTCATTACGTAACCGACGATCATGCTCACGTCTACTTCCATCGGGAGACCCAGACCGGCTATCAGCTGCGAAGATTGAACGATCATTCGATATCCATCGCGATAATCTAATCTTTCTATCTCATCCAACATTTTTTTTTTCTTTTAATAAAAAGGAAATAATTTGTTGTTTATCGATGGGGTCGTTTTAATTCGATTTCTCGCAAGGTGGGTCCGTTGGACCCTGGTCAAAGTTTGCGTTGGGTATTTGATAAAATAATGCAATATGATTATTCAAATTTTGGTTTATCAAATTTCATTTTTTTACGAAGTTACGTATTTTTCTTTTATCAAAGAAATTTTTTTCGAGTTTGTTCAATCATTGTTAAAATATATGAATATCGTATTTCACAATTGTTTTATAAAGTAGAAGGTTTAAGGATAATCCATGATTTTTTTTCAGACTTTTTAAACCATATTTACTATATTTTCAAATCACGGGGTCGATTGGACCCCCCTGTTCAGTTAAAAAAGCGTTTTAGGAATCGAGTAAATTATTCTCAATTTCTTCAATCTTATTCATTCATTTACATTCATTATTTACAATCTATCGAATTTATTCATAATTTTTCAAAGTTTTTCAAGAATTTGTTCAATTTTTGTTTTTCTTTTTTTTTTTTTTTTTTTTTCAAGCTCACCTGAACTTTCGTGGCAACGAAAGTTCCCGGTGTCGGATAAACGAGATATCTGCCATTTTGCAATGCCAATTGCGTTTGCATCGTCGACGTGGAATCGACGATTTCCGGATTCGTCGAATTTCCGCGAGCGACGGAGTAAAATTCCACGACGATGATAAACGCGACGATGAAAAAAAATGATTTTGGAAAACGTAAATTCAAAGTAATCCGAATCATCGTGATCGACAGGGAAATAAGTTTGTCGTCGAAGCGAATGGAGAGACTGGACAACGAAGCGTGGAGTTTGGTCGACTGATTTCGCAGGAAGTCTTCGACAGGAAGCGCTTTGCGAACCGAGAATCGATGCTCGAGGGACCGCTCGGTCAGTGTCGTAATTAGCAGCGGTGCATCGAACTAATTAACGCGGCTCGGATAAGCACGCAGTTCGGTGGTTCACTGTCATGTACTACGAAACGACGATAATCATCGTGAATAATAAAAGAAAATAAAAGAAAAAAAAACAAAAACAAGATGTTTGATTCGATAAGATCGATAAGATAAAATTATTTCCAGGATTATTAAATCAGAACCAAGTGGAATTTTGTCTGAACCATATATTTTATTACATATTACGTAACAATGATATTTTCATGTCTGCACACAAATTCATCGAAGAAATTAATCATAATCTTATAATTAAAAGTAATAAATCGTTATTTTTTTTTACTGGCAAGAATAAATATTATTTAATTACGTTTAAAATCGATGGCTTATAGATTTTTTGAAACATAATTTTTTTTTTAAGATTTTTTGGAAAATAATTTTTTTTTAGATTTTTGAAAAGATTTTTTGAGAAATAATTTTTTTAAAAGATTTTTAAAAAGATTTTTTGAAAATTAATTTCCTATTAAAAATAATTTTAATAATTTCGATACTCAAAAAATTGGGATATATTTAATTTCACGTCGTAAAATAATTCAAAGGACTGCGAAGGCATTCGTGAAAAACCGTTCGACAAGCGTGACCGTTAGAACTCGCGCCGATAGCTTCGGCGGCCGTGTACTGACGATCGTCGTACGAATCGTAATTCTCGTTGGTGGTCGAAGGCGTCAGTAGAACGTGAAGCAGTTGACCGATAAGGGCGCCGCCGGGGTCGTCGAAGGGCGTCTCCGCGGCTTCGCAGATCGCCCGCAGCAGGCAAGCCTTGCCCGTGGATCCTCTCGAGTCCATGGCCATCTCGAATATACGGTACAGACTCCATCGCGATATTACACCTGTCGAATTAAAACTTCCTCGATTATGGACTTTATAAAAAAAAAAAGAAATTTCCTTGAAAAGTTGTGAGTTTTGACGTGACAACATTTTCGATCCAAAGAAAGAAGCATGGCATCATTTTTTTTAAATATGTCAGCCACCTTAACACCCCCATTTTGAATTTCAGACAAAAAAAAAATTTTACATACAATTGAAGAAAAAAAATCATTAAAATGGGACACCCGGTATATATATAAATATATTTTAATTTTCTTTTCAATTGTAGAAATTTGTTAATACGGAAAATTATGACGTTTCAATTTTGCTGATGGAAAATTAGAATTTTGAGTTAAATAGTCAATGAAATTAGATAGAATATGAAATATTAAAATATATAAAAATAAAATTATAAAATTATAAAATTATGAATAAAATATATGTACATAATAATTTTAACACGTTCGGGTATTTCACGGTTCGTCCCACTAAGTTAATCAATTTTTTCATACGAAATATCCAATTTGATTATAAAATTCACACCACACTTTTTTTTCTCCTCGTTCCAGAATTTTTTTTCTATCAGATTCAAACTTTTTTTTCAAAATCTTTTTGCTTCCACTCTGAGTCAGAAGTTCATCTTCCATATGTGACGAAAAAAAAATTGTTACGATTCCAAAATGGCGACTCTAGAACATGTTGATCATTGTCGTCCAGGTTTATTTTATCCTTTATTTTCGAAATTGAAAAAAAAAAATTTCTTTCAGTATTACTTATGACCATTCATTTTTTTTACCTGTTTGTCCGAGAGGTCGAGACGTCAAGTTTCCGTTCTGGCGGGTCGTCAAGTTTCCCCTCGTCGCGGATTCTCTGACGTAACGAATGTGCGATGCGTCGGTAAAGTCGGACGAGTTAGACGGCAAAACATAATTGCACTTTAGAACGTAACCCAAAATCATGGAAATTTCTCCCTCCATCGGCAGTCCCAATCCAAACAGCACCTGAGGAACCCCAAAAAACAAAAAACCGGAAAAAAAATTGTTCAAAAAAATCAAAAATAATAACAATAAAATAAAATAAAAATATTTTTTTTCCGCCGATCTTCGCCGATGACCCACATTCGTGGAAAACGCATTTTTACGTACGTAAGTCATACCTGAATTTTCGTTTCGCTACCCGCGGGAAAAATCAGCGACCTCTTGCGTCGAAGAATATCGCGAATGTCGTAATCGACGGACGCAAAAACTTGACCCAAATTGAACAACGATACATAGAACAGTGCAATTGCAAAAAATATGCAACATTCCATCGCCCAACCGGTCGTGTCAACGATATATCGCACCTGGCTAGCCACTGGCTAGAATTTCATATCCAAAATCAACGACAACGAAAAAAATAAAAACAGAGAGACTAAACAAACTGAAATACACACAGTCACGCACATTGAACTACTGCGTCTTCGTGTGGGAATGAAAAAAAATGGTGAACCGCTGAATTTTCGTTTGCCGAGTCATTTAACGCGAACCCATGGGCACCTGTCTTCCGACTGTACACGTTCACTCGCCAGAACGGTAGATGGCTCACTATATGCACAGTTCAACGTCGACATTGTCACCGGTCACCCACCATTATTCCTTCGGGTTGCCAAGATTTTTTTATTACATTTTTTTCTCAATTAAAACAAAAAACAGAAGAAAAAATTATTTTTAAAAAAATCATTTTAAGGAATTATTTTTTTTTTTTTTCGATGATTGACAAAGTGTGCGATTGAGATTTTGATTGTTCATTGACGATCTGTAACAATCGTCGATAATCATGTCATTGCTGAAAATTATACCGTGAGTACATTTTTATTTTATTCAATATCGTTGAATTTTTTTTTCTTTTACGAAAGCTTCGTGCAAATACAGTTTTGTTATTTCGTTGCGTGGTGCAGATGCATCGCGACGACAGTGCTGAGTCTGTGCGCAGTCGCGGCGGGTTATTACGAAAATTCGGAAATTGCCCGAGTCCTTCATCGGCCGATACGAGCACTCACGTTTTCCGACACCAGCACCATGGGCGTAAGTAATAATTCACAGATTAGTCGTATCATGCAATATGATAAATTCGACGAAAAGAAAATATATAAAAAAACGGAAACTTGTAAATAATAATGATAATAATAATTTTTTCTTCAAATGAAAACGAAATAAAGAAAAAATGCGTCGATGGTCGCAGATTTTTATTTTCGCAATATAATTAATTTCAACCGAAAGAAAATAGATTCAAAAAAGAAAATTTGCAAACAATAATTGTTTAAAATCTTTTCGAATAAAAAAAAATGCGTCGATTATTGCAGATTTTTTTTATTCGCAATATAATTAATTTCAACCAGAAAAGAGACATTCAAAAAAGAAAATTTGTTCGTAATAATTTTTTTCATCTTTTCAAATGGAAAAAAAATTTTTTAAAAAATGCCTCGATGCGGACCGTAGATTTTTTTCGCCCTGGCGGTGCCTCTGGAAGCTCCGAGAAACTCGGTCTCGATGTCTTACTTCTTCGAGGCAACCTACAACCTTCCGAATTCGACGTCCCACGAGGCTTCGGACGAGAAACGTAAAACCCGAAAGAGACGTGGCATCGACAGAACGACGATCTATCAAACGTTGGAAAATAAATTCGAAAGGTGAGACTCGTCGATGTCGAGTTCACGAAGAATAAAACAAAACAAAAAAAAAAGACGATGGATGAAACAAAAAAAAGCGAAACCAAAAAAAACTATTTTCGAACGAAAATAAATGAAACGAATGAAATTGGATGAACAATAGGTTTTCATCGAGGGTGTGTGAGTCGAGAGTCGTTGAAATTTTTTCGTGCAAATTCGAGATACTGGAGATAACAAATTTTTTTTTTTTTTTTTTTTTTTTTTTTTGGATAAATAGACCTGACGCAAAATTTAGTTTGTGTGGAGTCGTTACGTTAACCCGGAGCTGTCGGTCGAAAAAAAAAAAATATATACACACACTCATTAATGTGTATGTGTGTTTATTATACATATTATGACATATATATGTATATCCCAGAGTCCCAAATGCCGTTTGTGTTAACGCCTCGTGAATTTCGTGGGCAAACATGATGGCTGTGCCCTCCCCCCTCCCTCCTCCCCCCCCACCCTTCATCCACCCCGCATTATGTCGTCGTTCGTGCACTACACGTGCGACTACATACAACCCGGCTCTTTCAACAGGGTCGTCACGATATATATATATATAAATAAATCGAGTTCGCACCCTCTCCTCGCCCTTCCCCACCCCCGTCAACGGTTGATGCACGCGTCAGCGAACGAATCGTCACGATATTTTTTTTCGTAACATCAAAGGCCTCGACTTTTGGCTTGGCACGATTTTCACGAACGATTTTGTTTTTACGCTCTTGTTTATTTTTGTATTCGTTGTATTTTTTGTATTTTTTTTTTCGCTTGTTATTTTGTTTTTATTTTATTTTTATTTTTTGCAGATCTGGATTTCCAGGTCGAAATTGCCTTCGGCGATCGATCTGCGAGGCTTCGGAATTTCCTCTTCGACACAACGGCGTGTTGGGCGATATCGCCCAAGTCGTCTTCACGTGAGTCCAATGTTGCCTGCATTTTTTTTTTTTTATGTTATCGGTCGGTGTGGCAAAAACAATGAGAGAATCAGTGCGATTTTTACCTTCCCGGCCAAACGCTGGATGAACGACGCTATATAGACCAAAAGTTCACATAAACAATGTTGCGGAGAATTGAATTTCCTATGAAAAAGTCGTGGGCAGCATGTATCTAACTTTGATAATTAACGCGTGGGAAAGCTCGAAAGTCGCGGAAATTTTGAAAACCGCGGGCGACTGTTATAGGCGTTCGTAACATTGTTATGCGATTAACATTGGCGTTTGGAATTTTGATCCTTCTGAACTCTGCTCGATCTGAATTTCGATCGCATCACGAATCGTTGTCATAACAATTGTCCATTTGCTTTTAAAACATAAATATCAGCTATGACAAATAACTTTTTTTGTTACTCCAATAAAAAAAAAGTTCGTCGTTACTTTAATATGTTATAATTAATGTGGAAAATTAGCTGCCCGTAACTTTTGGAGTGAATTTTCGTGAAATTGGAAATTCTCTTCGTGTGCGATTAATTTTATTTTTTCAGTATAGCTTCGTATGAAATTTTTTTTTTTTTTTTTTTTTTCATTATTTGTTTCAGGCCTTCGACCTCGAGGGACGAAAATCTACCGCGGGACATGATCGAGGCGGAAGACGCGGGACGACGGAACGACTGTTCGAAATATCATTCCGACTGTCCCTTGGGCATCTTCGATCTGATTGGCATTCTCGCGTAGATCGAACACATCGAGACAATATATATATATATATATATATATATATATATATATATATATATGTATATATATATATATATATATTTTTTTTTTATTCGAACAATTTCCGTTCGACGATTGTTGTACATATTTTTATTCATTCGTTTTTAAATAAAAACAAATATACAATGGAATATCGCAAGAGATATGGCTATAACACGTTCTTGTTCTTTTTTTCTTCTCTTTTTTGTTCCTTGATTTTTTTGTTCGTTCAATAAATTCAACCAACGTATAACGCATATTATTCTCTTCTTTTCGGAATTAATTTTGAATGCAACGTTTTGCAAGCGTAACGCATAAGTCTTCTCCTGAATGTTTGGGAAGCCGTTGAACTTTGTGTAATTCCAGTGGATATGGAATTCCAGACGACGAGAACAATAATAATCGACGTCGACGACGTGACATCATCGACGGTCTCACGGGTACTCGGCGACGGTTATGTAGTCGTAAATCCCGATGGGACAGAGGGAATAAGTTGCGCGACAATCGTCGGACGTGTTCGTCGATCGTCCGGTCTCGGCGGCGATGTACTCGTCGGGCAGATTCTCGTTAACGGACGAAGATGGTCTGCAATGTGACGTCGATATATTGGTTGTAAATCGAGTGCATGATCGCACGGAACTATATGTGCAATTCATGATATCGGGAATGAAGAAGTTTTTTTTTCATATCCGATTTTACGTCGAACGTTGATGGAAAATAAAAACTGAAGAAAGGCAAAAATTGAAGGAAAATGAGAATTTGAGGAAAACGAATATTACAGGCGAATAAAAATCGAAGGCAAATAAAACTTGAAGGCGAATAAAAATTGAAGGTAAATAAAAATTGAAGGCAAATAAAAATTGAAGACAACTTACAATTAAAGGCAAATAAAGATTGAAGGCAAACAAAAATCGAAGGCAAATGAAAATTGAAGGTAAATCAAAATCGAAGGCAAATCAATATTGAAGATAACTTAAAATTGAAGGCAAATAAAAATAAAAATAAAAATAAAGCCTGACGTGAAACAAAAATATCCGAAAAACAAAATTCAGACATGGTTGTGAGAAAAACAAAAATTGAAGGAAAGCACAACGAAAAAATATAAAAATGAGAAAAAATTCGTCACTACTAACGTGAATACGATACGAAACAGATCACCGATAAGTCCATTGTGCGGGTGAAGAGAGTGTCGCGACGTTTCGCAGATTGATCTAAGAAGACAGGGCTTTCCCGGTACGCCGATACTGCAAAAAAAAAAAAAAAACAAAAAACAAAAAAAAATACCATCCAACAAAATATAAATCAATGGCTCTCAAGAAAAATGGATTCACGAAGCATCAGGAAGAGTCTCCGCGCGACGTCACCAGACCCAAGGATCAACGGAAATACACGGTGCTACTTATTCCACGGAATTTATGCATTGTTATAACGTTATGGGAGAGAAAAAATATATATACGTATAATATATATATATATATATATATATATGTAGCCGCTTATTCCGTCGTGACATTCGCGACTCTGCTTCTCTCGCTTCCGCGCTTCCGGCACGAAACTCCGGGGGTTATTTCGTTCGAGCATTGACGAACGACGAGGAAATTGGATTACAGCCCGAGCCGAGCGAAAACGCATAGTCGTCGAGCCTCCTTGAGAGCATTCACGTCCGTCAGCATCGACGTCGATTCTTCGCGCGGCTTTCTTCGAAAATAAAATTTCACATCTCTCTCTCTCTCTCTCTCTCTCTCTCTCTCTCTCTCTCTCTCTCTCTCTGTTCCATCTTCGTCCAACGTCCTGATCCACATTGAGCTGATGTGTAAAAAAAAACAAAAAAAAACAGAACAAACGAAAAAAAACAATCCCCGAGCTTTTTTTTCCAGAAACACATCGTTCTGATTATATTGTATTTTTTCTTTATTATCTCGCCCCCCCCCCCTCCCCTTCCTGCCCACCCGTTCTCGAAAGCCTCGTCCTCGTTTCGAACTATCGCACTTTTCTCCGAGGAACCAGAAAAAAAAAAAACAAACCAAAAAAAAAAACAAAACGGAAAAAAAAGTTTTTGCGGGAAATACGGAAAATTGAAGCCGCACACAAGCCGCGTATACGAGTATCCGATGAATATAAAAAAAAATGAACAAAAAAACAGAAAAAAAAAAAAAGCTCGTCCGAGTCACGCGATGCGAAGAAGTTGTAAACTGTTTCGAAATTTCACATCCGGTTCATCGTCGAAGACGCGAATTTTTGCTGACCTCCAAATCTCCAGAACCATGAAAAAAAAATTGAAATACGAAAATAATTTAAAAAAAAACAACATCAGAAACATCAACAACAATAACGAAGAATTGTTCATGGAAAAAGCAAAGTTTTTTCTTTTTCCGAACTCGTGATCGAAATGAATGAAAATAAAAATTTTATTTCTCCAGATGGAGATGGATAAACGTGGGGGAGGGGTTGGGGGGAGGGCCGGGGAGGGATGAAGGGTACTTTGATATCGGCTTTATTCCGTAATTCCATTCTCACATAAGACTCGTCGAAGCGTATGCCCCGTGGGCCACAGACCGCATCGATCCCCTCGTCTTATCGTATTCCACATCCCCGGTTTAACTCGACGCCGTTTCTAACCCCCTAATCCCCCATTGCATTATCCGGCCGCGGTCGTAATAAGTATACGTACCCCCCTCACCCCAAACGCAGCATTGTACAACTCGTCGAATATCGAAGGCTTGAATGGCATAGGATTTTTCGATGGTTGATGGCGATACCGGGCAACCATAATTGGCCCCGGCCTTGGAAAAGTTAAGGTAGTACCCTCCATAAGAGAGTTCCTCGTCAGATTTTCATGAAACTTGGCATACTTATAGGTATTGATGAGAAAAAGGTTCGGTTAAATTTTTATGGCTTCCCGGAGCGCGAGAAAAAAGATATCAACACTTTTATTTTCACACGTTTAACATGGAGGCTTATGGAGAATCACGCTCAATTTGATATAACACAAAAAGTCCTCGTCAGATTTTAATGAAAACACTTGAGCTGCAAGTTGAATATTCGGAGAACATTTTGGGCACTCGACAGTAGAGATCAGGAGACTGTGATGATGATAATGAGCAAATAAACATCGGGAAAATGCAGTTTATGTCAGGAGTTGGTCGTGATCCAGTAGACATGGCAACGTTGCGCGTTTGTTTCCCATCTTCTCTCTCTCTCACTAATCGACATCATAACACGCGACGTTGCCACATCAAAGTACTACGTACCTCAATCAGGGGATGGTATATCTTAGGCTTGCTTTCTCTCTTACAGCTTGTAGGATACTACCTTAACGAGCAAACTTCAGAAGGGTCGCAAATTTCGAACGTGTAATGTTTCGAATGACAATGTTACGAACGAATTTCGAGCTTTCCCCACGCGTTGATTATCGAAGTTGGATATATTCTGTCGGGGACTTTTTTGTGGGGAATTCAATTCGCCGCAACATTGTCCATGTGAACTTTTGGTGTATATGGCGTTTTTTGTCCAGCGTTTGGACTTGAAGGTAAGAAGAAAATCAATGGATTTTTGTAAGAATGATTTTCGTGGTACTAACGATTCGAATTTTGATTCCAGCATCGAATAGACTGTTCGTCGATCGATCGGTTTTTTGGTGGTCTTTGCAAATCGTTTTCTTCGAGATTCGCCGGTTTGATCGTGCCTCATCTTCGTTTCCGGCTTGACCTCGGTGTCCTTGTCGACGAGCCGATAAACCGCTTCGATGAAAAACGCAACTGACATTGCTTTCGTCAATTTCGGATCGTCCAACGGAATCGCAAGTGCGAAAAAAATCTGCGAAAAATCGATGAACAAATTACATTTCACGTTTTCATCAATTTTGGTACACGTCGAACCACAAAACAATCAACTGACTATCAAAGAATACAAACGAAAAAAAAAAAATTACAATTTACTTTCTCTCATTGGAAAAAAAATTATAATTTATTTTCTCTGAGGTTGAAAACAAAAAGACGATGACGATTTCAGAGTCCTCCTTTCAGAGTCACATTTTGCAAAAAAAGAAGAGATACAGAAAGCGTCCATATGTTCTCCGTTAATTTTTCGAAATGCTATCGAACGACATTGAACAAAGCAAAATCCATTGAATGAAGAAGAAAAAAAAAATAGGTTCATCTTTGTCGACGTAAATTTAATTGCCGATTTTCATTTCCATTCTTCATCCGCAAGTTCAACCGTTTTTATGCGTCTGACAGTGTAACTAATTTCGCGACGACATAACCAAAGGAATATGTCGCGAGCTTCGGTTTTTTCATTAATTACGTCGTAGTCGCGATTTAATTGCACCGCATGCCCGTCAGCTCATTCGCGTTGACTCTCATTTCGCTCTTCCGGGTTTTTTTCGCGGAACAAAAGAAAATGAAGACTGCACAGCTGTAGGTCGCGGTAATCGGTCTTATTAATCGGCTTATTAATCAACGAACATTTTATCGTTGGAAACGATCGATCTTTCGTTTTTCCGAACGTTCTTCTTCCAAAATGTAACCCATCATTCTTTTGTTTTTCATTCGACGCCCCAGCTAATTATGACAATTGAGTTTGCGATTGTTGCAACAGGGTCGGTAACTTACCGACGGAGCTTCGCAAAATTTAATCCCAAATTTTAGGAAAAAATTGATAAAAGCGTTTGATCCATTTTCCCGTTCTTCACTAACATTATCTTCTAGCTTTCATAATACATACGTATCAAAAAACTCTCTTTTACCTTGACAAAGTTTTTTGCTTTCGAAAAAGAGTTATTTTCTAATTTTTTCATAAACTATTTTTCCTTGTGTCTTCGTTACAATTTTCATTGAAAATACTGATCAAAAGCTACATTCTGAAATGTTCCTAAATTTATTGCATCGATAGAAATTACAGGAGTGGAGGGTTGTTCTGATAACGACATTGAAAGCGAATATATCGTGACTGAAGGGCCAAAATCGAAAAGTCCTGAAACATTATTTGTTGCATTTCCAGAGACCTATTAAAGGACACCCCACTCGATGGGGTAAGTTGAATGAAAAATATCGAGTACACTTTTCTAGTCCATGAAAGGGGATGAAAAAATATTATTTTCACAAAAATCTCATCATTTATGTTTTTGGGTCAACAAACTACCGAACAACAAGGGTTCCTGGTTGACTACGGAACCCCGAAAAATCCGCACGAAAGACTTTTGAAAGCTCTCGACGATTGAAAGGTCGTTTTGGAACCGATAACTGTTTCACAAAATCTTACCCCCATCTCGCTCTCTTCCGGATACGAAAGTTGTCGAATTTCACGCTGCAGCACCGAAGTCATCGACGGCTCGACTATCCCCGACCACCCCGCAACCCCTTTCACCCCCGAAACCATTTCGAGACCATAAATGATCCATCCTGTCCACCAATATCTAACCAAAAAAAACATCGAACAAAACAAAATTACATTTATTATTTATTTTAATACTTAAAAAAAAATTACATTTTTACAACATTACATTTTCTTTGAAAATTTGTTTTCTTTTTCCTTTTTTTGTGTTTTTAATGTCGTAAAATCGGTTTTCATGTGCGATCTCATCGTTGATGAATTTCGTCTGAAGCGAAAACAGAATGAAAAAAAAAAAAAAAAAAAAAATTGTTTGCCATCGGTTTTTGCAACGAAAACACACTTCAGAAGACTCTTCACTGCTTCCCTCGCCTCTGGCCCCTCCCCCCTCGCCCCCGCTCGTCCGTCAAGCCGCGGATACCATCTCTCGCAGAGTCGTGTCGGATTGGATTGCAGATTTTTAACTGCACGAGAGATACTGCACTGCAAAAGTGAATCTCGCGTGGGCTGTGTGCAACGTTTTGTTTTTCAAATGAAAAATACTGATGAAAAAAAAAAAAAAAAAAGAACAACTACGTACAGTCGAAGCCATGGCGAGATCGTATAACGAAACAGCCAACGCGATATATCGTGGCTGGCCGCCATCGACGGCGAAGAATCGGAAGTCGGGGGGGGGGGGCAGAGAGGGGTCCAGAGGGTTGCATCGCGAGTTTGAGGAAAATAAATGCAATATCGCCTCTTGTGCAGACGTCCATGGTCCGTCAGTTACAATCAATCCCTCTTCGATTTCTCACCGACCAAAAAAAAAAAAAAAATCGAAAAAAAATAAAACTCGTCGAAAAAAAAAATCAATAAGTATGCTAATTGACCCAACAATTAAGAAATAGCAAACACCTACGCCGTTTTACGTCCAGTGGTCATTCTAAAAAATTGAAAAATGTATTTATTTATTTATTTATTTATTTATTTATTTATTTATTTATTTATTTATTTATTCATTTATTTATATATATATTTATTCATTTATTTATACATATATATTCATTTTTAAAAACACCTTTTTCACTGGTTTGTCAAAGCTCGTCACTCTACAACTTCCCGAGACTGAACAAGATTTTCGCCAAAAAATTCGAAATTCGTGATGATCGGATAAAAAAACGTAATTCCTGAGGGACGAAAACTTTGCGAGTCGGTTGGTTTGCGCTCATCGGATCTCAAACTGCGGAACACGTTTGAAGACCGAGAGACGGATGGGGGAAGTTGGGAGAGTAATGGGCAAACGGTCAACGACGTGGTCCCGCTATCTTTGTCCACAACGTATCGCTGTTAACATCATGCGAAATCTTTGGCGCTCCGTCTTGTTTTTGCTCCTTTCAAAAAAATGTACATGAGAGTTGCTTTGTAGAGAATCGAATTTCCTACAAAATAGCTATTCAAAATTTTGCTGAAAGATCACTGAAACATTTAAAAGAAACTGAATTTTCCGATAAAAATGAGTTCTGGAGGCTGAACACCAAATTGAAATCAAGTTACAAAAAATTTTCGGTAAACACTTTTAAAGGCAAGACATAAGATTCTACAAAAATGTAACAAAATGTTCAAACTTTCACGATTGAAATGTATGATCATCCAATGTATGAGTTTTAAATGGAAATCACTTGAAAAGCGATGAGCGGGTACAAAAAATTCACATGAAAATCTGAAAATTTACACAATTACTTTTTTTCATGTGTACAACGGAAATTACGATATGGCATCGATGAAAAAAAAAAAATAAGTCGATTCAAATATAATCACCAAATATTAAAAAATGTTTGATTTTTAAAAAATTATTTAAATACCAAAAGTCGATTGAAATATAATATATAGTCTATGCATAGACTATACACGCCCAATCCCATATATAGTTTATACCTAGAGACGATATGTAATTTTCTCACTTGGAACAACCCAATTGAAACAATAAACACACAAATTGTAAAAAAAAAAAACTACGCATAAAAAAAATCCGTGTGAAAAATACATACAACGATAACCCCCCCCCCCTCCCCCCCTCGATCCGACCACTCATGTCGTCCGCGAGATCACGGATTTGAGTCGGTGCCATTTCACCGCCCAATTTCCTCCAAACTCGTGTCAATCTGCATTTGAAAAAAAAAAAAAAAGAATTAAAAAAACCAGAAAAGAGACAAACCGTTCAAAGCGGAATATCGACCGGACGATGAGGCGTGGCGGCGACTGCGACGAGCCGCGCAACCATCCCCTCTATATACACCCTTTTCCGCCGTTCCACCCTCGAGAAAAGGGGTTTCCTCGCGAAAGCTTTACTCCTAATTGACGAGATTCAACGCTGTATCACGATTCACGAGCACCGATATGGGCTACACCGAGGGGACAGGGGGGGCGGGGGGAGGGAGGGGCGGGCGTTTTATCGCGGTTATAATTATGCTTCTCAATGGGCGAGACCCCGTTATCGTCGTCGCCGGTTATAACGAGAGTTCGGCAAAGCACTCGTCGCGTTAACGATCCGCGGAATTGGCCGTTTCGATTGTTCCCGCAGATTTTCCACGGATATATGTACAGTCCCGAACGTCGATTATTACGATTCGTGATTTGGAGGTGTTTTTTTTTTTGTATTTTAATTCGACGATCGAACGTTGATTAATAAATTATTTATGAGATTTATAATTACACGAAGAAAAAAAATTAATGAGAACGAACGATCTTTGATTGAAAAAATTTATTTCAATGAAAAAAAATCTATCTTTGATCTGATGTATGATAAAAATAGTATTTTTTCATTTTTTTCATTTATTTATCTGCCATTTTTTAATTTGGTTAAATTTTGATGAAACAAAAAATGAAAAAAAAAACACGAACCAAAAACTTTCACTGGAAAAATATGTTTTATTTTTTTTTTATTTTTTGTCAACCATTTTGTGATTCGACTGGAATTCGGAAGAAATCATAAATCGATAATCAATTAATAATATAAAATATTTATTTATAATACATTTCAAAAAATCTATCCAAAATGAAAAAAAAAATAAATAAATAAGTAAATTTCAAATCTCTCATTGATTCCGATTGTTCGAGCAATGACTAGAAATATTTTCCACTTAAATACAACTACTTCCAATAAAATAAAAATAAATCTCTTTCTTTTTTTTTCCACCCTCGGACAACAACGTGAAATATTTTTCGAATATTATCCCGAACTTCTGCAGCAGTACCGATTGGTCGCGATATAACCGACGTACCTGCAAAGAGCTTTCGTGAGAAAAAACAAACAAAAAGTAAAAAAATGAAAAAAAAAAAAAAAATTGAAAAAAAATTTGAGATCACAGACGACGCAGCGTTCTTTTACGATGGAAAAGGATTGGGGGGATGTGTTAGTGGAACACGTGAAAAGTGCAATGCGATGTATTGGAATAACGAAGTGGATGGAACGGCGCGTGGGGGACTCGTGGACCGTCGGTGTGCGGTCGGTGTTGCGGTATTATACGTATCGGTACGATCCGAACTGCGCCCGTGCAAATAACGACATGTGTACGTGACCCATATGGACACACGTGAGACCACAGACAGATACCGCGTGTGTGTGTTTGTATGTGTGTGTGAGTGTGAGTGAGAGAGAAGAGAGAGGGATGCCGAAGCAAAGAGCATCGCAGATGCGCGTTACACACCTGTGCCAATTTTCACGTTCTCCACCTCCACCCAATCCCGTTTCGCCGCAGAGTGCCCTAAATGCCGAATAGTCGGACTTGACCCTACGTGCCGTGTTACCTTCGTTTGCACCGAAGATCCGACAATCCGTAACCCGGAACCCGACAATATTTGGAACACGTGACGTTCGAGAATGTCTTATCCCAGATTATTATTATTATTATTTTTTTTCCATATTATTTATATCGTAAAAATAATTGTATGATATAAATAATATAAAAATAATCGTATAATAGGAATATTACATATTTTTTAACGAATAGTTTTGTATTATTAATATCGTACGATGATTTTTGATGTTATTTATATCGTAAGAATATTTTTTAATTATTCATCATCTTACGAATATACGAATATTTTAACGAATAGTTTTGTATTGTTAATATCGTACGATGATTTCTGATATTATTCAATCGTAGAAATATTTTTTAATCATTCATCATCTTACGAATAAACGAATATTTTAACGAATAGTTTTGTATTATTGATATCGTACGATGATTTTTTATATTATTTATATCGTAAGAATATTTTTTAATTATTTATCATCTTACGAATATTTTCAATCAGCCATTTTTGTCTCAACCAAAATTCGAAGACACAACTAATGGAAAATTGAGAACAGAGAAATATTTATATAAAGCATTCCATGTCAATGCGAACGGTCAAAAACCTGACCCCCGCCGATTCAGTTTAAGATTATTGAAAAAAAATTTTGTTTTTTTTTTTTTGCGTTCATTCCACCGTAAAAACACCGCCGATTTTTTCCGAATTTTCGGATCCCTCTGCAACCCCAAAAGCAAAAAAATATAGTTTTAACAAAAATTCCACCTTGAAATTTTGTCAAATTTTGTAAATGTAAAAAAATATATATATATACAATATATAAAATGAGCAAACGAACAAGTCGTTAATCAGTGTACAAAAAAAAAACAATTTGGACAAACGCGAGTATAAATCGCCACCCCGAAGATTTTCAAGTGGATTATTTAAATGCGAAAAATAAAAATTTAGAAAGCTCGTACTGATATTAAAATGGGTTGAGAAATTATAAAAATGTTGCAAACATTATTGTTTATTCATTTGGAACCTATGTAGGCAAGAGGGGGGAGGGGGGGTCGAAATATTCGGCCAAGCCCCAAACACTCTAGTGTACATATTTATTCTTTACCAATTGAAAAGCGTCGGATGTTGAATATTTCGAATTTTGTTAATCGTTTACACTTGTGATTATGTTAATTTTGTATTATCGAGTAAACGCGAACCCCCGGCCGCGATGGAGGCTTGTTCGAGGCTTCCGCGCCGGATTACACGGGCAATTTTCTCAATTGACTCGATTATCCCGACGAAGTCTGTTTGGAGGAGGGAGGGGGGGGGGGCATTAACGATGGATTATACACGAAAGTACGGATTTCGGATTTTGTGTATCGTTAACCCGAGCGTGAGGGGGATGAAAAATCGTCGGTGGTTGGTCTCTCGCCCTTCCCACCAAAGCCCTTAACTTCCTCAGCCGTTTTTTTTTTCATTTCCCTCTTTTTTTTCTTTTCTTTTTTTTGTTTCGTTTTCTTTTCGACCCTCCTTTTTCGTTTCTCGCAAGCTGCCCGCCGCCAAAAAGCTCCGAATCTTCGGCCGGTTGTCCATTATCGACTTGCCCCTCGAGTCCCTTTCACTCTGCTCCGAGATTTTTTTTTCCCTCGTATCCCAAGAGTCAATACATCACTCATTGTGTTTTATTCATTCATTTTTTTTTTTTTCATTTTTATTTTTCATTTGAAATTTTTTTGCGATCGAAAAAAATTTCGTCGCGAGCTTTACGAAGATTGTCATTGTTGTAGAGTTATTTTGACATAACGGAAAACGTGAAAGACGTGTTGTAACGTTATAAAAAAAAATGAGAATGTTTGCAAAACATTTGCTAATTAATGGCGAAGGAGGAAACAATTAAGACGATTAACGACTTTGCGAAATTGAATTTTATTTGTCGTACAAGTGCGATTTCGAGAGGACTCACGGACCGAACAATGATTTTTCCGGACGAGTTTGAAGAGTTTGAAGAGCAGTCTTCGTCGACCGGAAGATGAACGCGTGAGTATCCCATTTACGACGATACATTTTATTTATTTTATTTATTTTATTTATTTTATTTATTTTATTTATTTTATTTATTTTATTTATTTTATTTATTTTATTTATTTTATTTATTTTATTTATTTTATTTATTTTATTTATTTTATTTATTTTATTTATTTTATTTATTTTATTTATTTTATTTATTTTATTTATTTTATTTATTTTATTTATTTTATTTATTTTATTTATTTTATTTATTTTATTTATTTTATTTATTTTATTTATTTTATTTATTTTATTTATTTTATTTGTTTTATTTATTTCGTAATTTGATTCGACTTTTTTTACGATATTCGCAGCCCCGAGATTTGTCGATGGTCGTTAATTCTGTGGTGTACGACGTTGCTCGTGGTCCACGGGTCAAGGGTGAAGAACGTAACTTATGCGGTCACGAGGCAAATACGTTCGGTCGGATTTCCGGCAGGAAGCGGAATGGGGGTATCGAATAAATCACTTTGCCATTGACTGATCGTATCGAAAAGCCATCAGCTTCGTCTTAATCGATCTGCGTTCTCATCTGAACATATATATATATATTTTTTTATTTATTCGTATTTATTTATATTTATTTTTTTGCTTGCACTTTGAAAAAAATCGTGCAATCTGTCACAATCGACGGATTGATTTATTTATTTATTTTTTTCACCCTCAGTTGTTCTTCGCTGTCAGCATTCCCGTGGACATTCCCAACAAAGCGGTTTCGGTGTCTTTCTACTTCGAGGCGAATTACAAACTTCCGAACGACAAAAATTCGAGCAATTACGATGAGTACTTTGCAGATCGGAGTTTCGATCGTCAATTGGCTTACAAAATTGTCGAGAACAAATTGGAAAGGTATTTTTTTCGACAAATTGATGGTTCAAAGTATTTTTTTAAATTTATTTCCATTAAAAAAATATATTAGTTTTAAATTTTTTGTTTTTTTCATAATTCTTTTACGCGTTTAGAGCGGGTTTTCGTGGACGGGTTTGCCTCATGCGTGCAATTTGCGACGCTGCGAAAAATCCAGTCACTGGCAACGGTCTTATCGGTGACTTGGTGCACATATTTTTAACGTAAGTCGATGCATGTCGTTCCTACAATTTTTATTTATTCGTCTGTTGTGACGAGTGGTTTGTACCTTTTTTCTAAATTTGTTTTATTCAACTTCTTAATGTCAGTCTAGATTTTTGATGCATCTTTTTATCACCGTAACAATGTGAGCAAATACTTGAAAAAAAAAACACGCAAAAAAAACACACACACAATAAATGAAAAATGTCTTAAAAATAAAAATAATCAAAAAAAAACCTCTGAAAAAATTGGAGATTTTGTTTGTCTTGTCCGATAATTGGTGCCTTTTCATTCTTACATGATCAATATGCATATTTTTTAATATCTCAATTTATCAATTGATTCGTAAAAATTGGTCCTGGAATATTGAAAATATATCGCGATTTGAATGAACAACGCAATTATTTCGTTTTCCACAGTCCATCGTCGTCGAAGAACGAAAACGTGGCGAAAGAAATACGCGAAGCCGAGTACGAGCAGAATTGCGACGAACGATACGCCGATTGTCCCATCAACGTGTTGGATCTCGTGAGCCATTACTCGTGAACATCAACGAATGCCGAATTAAAAAAAAATTGTCACAACAAATTTCAACGTGTTTGTATATTATTTTTTTGTTTTTGGATTTTTTTTTCTTTTTCCATTTGATAAAGATTTATATTTTATTTACAAAATTGATGAATAAATAATGTAACGTGGATTTGGATCAACCGGTGCTGAACCAGTCAGACCCCATTGCCCCGAAAAATGCCGCCGCACCGGATTTAATCGTCACTCCGCCATAATCGTTTTTCTGGGGCTCTTTCACCGGTGTTTTCTTTCGCTGTATCGACAAAAAGAAAATATACAACGTCAATGAATAATAATAATAATAAATATATTATTTTTGTTTTTTTCTGTTTTTTTTTTTCAAACTGTGTAAAAATATATTTTAATAGACAATGTAAGGTCAAACAAATTGTAAGAGACCAGACGCGATTATCTTACATGATTAATATTCTTAATGGCAATTAATGAGATTACGGATAATTCGATGGTTGACATTTTAATTGGAATAAAAAAGAAAGAAAAGGAAACGACATTTCGGGAACACAAAAAAAAACGAACGAGGGGTTGTGGAGGTCGTTGGAGGTGTCGAGTCATTCAACAGGGGCGGCAGGACTGAAACGAGCAAGACTGAGCAAACGAAAAATTAATTCGAGGGGCTATTCACTCGACGAATAATGGAACGATTGTTTGGAATCTGCTTTAAAAATATGTGACGAAAAAAAAAAAAACAAAAATTCGTGAAATCGGAAAAAGAAAGAGTGAAATAAATCTCAATTCGTTTATACACAGCACTCGATAGTTTATAATCTCAGGGGTCAATAGCCCCTCGAATGATAAATAGTTGTGGGGTTAAACAAGTTATTTAATATAATACTCTATAAAAAAAAAATTCTATTAAGAAACTGGATTATTTGACTCATATGTTCCCAGTTGTATTATCTACATTTTCTCACACAATATGAGAATGAAAAAATGATCAGCCCTATTTTTCAGCACATCATATTGGGCAGGGGTCGAAATTCAAAACGACCAAAATTCAGAAAGCGCAATGTTTCGAACGTAACAGAATTATCAACGCCTACGAGTCGAAGTGGTTTTCAACATTTCCCGACTTTCGAGCTTTCCCACGCGTGAACCATCGATGTCAGGTATGATGTCGTCCAGAACTTTTTTGTAGGAAATTTAATTCTCTACAACATTGTTCATGTGAAATTTTGTTCTATATAGCGTTGTTTAGCCGACGTTCGGACGGAAAGATAAAAATCCATGGATTTTTTATTGTCTTAATTTTTTGTTTGCAACAATTTAAAGGGTGACTTCGAAGTCTTGAATCTTTGTGGTGTTTCCATGGTGTTTGTGGTGTTATCGACGTCGTTTGAAACATTCTCACGCTAATTGGAAAACCATTGTCATTTAATTTGGTGAGAAAAAAAAATTTAAATTATTTATTTATTTATATTCTGAACTTTGACCCTTCGAAGCCTTACGCCTTCTGAATTTCTCCACCCCTATCCATCAAATTCACTCGACAACTGCCAAAATTACGAGCATCTTGGGTTAACGCCAGCCACGATGAAGATACAAAAATATCATTTACACAAAAAAAAACCAGAAAAAACAAACAAAAATATAAAAAAACATGCAATCACTCTAATCATTCACATGGACAAAAATAAAAGCACGACTATCCGATCTTACCGCATTCAACATGTAACCGGCTTACCTCAAGCAAGCTCCGATCTAAGAATATACATTCACAAGTAAGAACTTGACTCAACGAAATTTTTTTTTTTCATTCATTAATAATTCGACTCGATCGTTGCACCAAAAATTTAATAAATAAAAAAGAATTGAAAAAAATAGATAAATAAATAAATCTGCGATACGCACGCGTCGCGTAAAAGTGTATACAACGAGTGAAGATTGTTGGTGACGATTATGGTGACAATTACCTGTGATTTGTCGGGTATCGCGACAGGCATGAGTGGCAAATTTTTCGTCGGAGCGGTAACCGCGAGAGGTGGAAACCACGGTGCTCCAACGCACACGGCCAATCCACCCGGAGGTTCAACCATGGTTTTTCCACCGTCCCCCGTTGCGTAATCGCTGCGCGAACCCAAAACCGAATGGAGTTGCTCGATGTGCGGTACCAAGTTTCCGAAGATGAGCTGAACATTTTTTTGGGGGCAGAAAAGAAAGAAAAAGATAAATGAAAATATCTTTTTCTTTCTTTTCGTTGGATACGAAAAAAATGTTATTTTATATTGTTATATAATATTGTTTACAAAAATGATATTTTATGTTGCATGCAAAAAAATGATATTTTATGTTGCCTGCAAAAAAAAATCTTATGTTATATACAGAAATATATTTCATGTGTTAGACATTTTCTATAATCGTGATCCTTTTTTTTATTTTTCGAAAGAGGAATGAACTGGTATGCAAAGAATATTTTTCACCCTCTGTATTTTTTTTCTTCTTTGGAGAAAAAAAAACAAAAAAACAAAAAAAAACAAAAAAAAACAAAACAAAACAAACGAATACAAGCGTTTGAAATTCACCGATTAATAACTCACCAACGATCTTTGTACGCTTTTCTTCACGTTCGTGTGGATGAATGGATAAAACACGTCGGAGTCGAAGGGATCGATTTTCGCCAAAACATTGTCACAAACTTTCGTCGACGTGCCAACGAGATTTTTATTTTCACGCGGCACCATCAGCAGAGTCACGTATTTCACATCGAACAAAATTTGAAAAGCGTGTTTCTGTCTGAGACTCGAATCCTGGGCAATTTTTTCGTAATGACGAAACAACGTCGCGGAAACGAATTCGATTATGTCGTTCATGACTTTTCTGAAAATATTTAAAAACAAAAAAAAACGTGAATTATAAAAAAATATATATTCTCTGATACTTCCTTCAAGAGGTGCCATCGACCATTCAATTTCAATGCAATATTTACTTCGAAAAAAAAAAGTTGAATAAAAAGGTGAAAAGAACGTAAAACTGGCGATTTTTTATTTTTTTACTCAAAAAAATCTAAACTTTCCCATTTTTCATTACTTTGATCTGAAAATTGAACCGAATAATTTCGGAATACTTTACTTTCAGAAAAAAAAATAGCCCGATGGTCACTTTCGTGAAAAAAGTATTTATTCTAGAAAATGTCTCGAATTAGGGTTGATTTTGCTCGGGGGACTTTTCGACCCCGGTGTGGCAGCCAATGATCAATTCGTCATTTCGATAATACGTACTTTGGTATCGTGTGAGGAATGACTTTGTTCAAATCGCCGGAAACAGCGGCCAAAAATTTTTGCATCTCCACCGACGGCTGATAAGGAACGATTATTTCGGATTTGATGCGTTTTCCTTCCTCAGCCTCTTCCTCGATGGTCACGCGTTCCCAATCCGAAACAACGCAACCCACACGATAACCATCGATGGCCTCGCGATCGAAATATCTGTCGCTGTGTTGTTGCACCTTAGTTTTGTAATAATCGGCCCAAACCGACCAAACGTTGATGCTGTCTTCACGCACGCGATCGCAAATCGTTTGCCACTTGACATTCGTGATCACGAGACCGGAAATTTTCGACAGCGTGAAACATTTGCTCAAACTCGGGCACAAAGCCGTGAGAGCTTGTAAAAAACGTGCCAAAATGATCGCATTAATTTCTCGACGTCCGAATTTCGGTTTTTCCGTGATAAATTCCGTTCTAACGTGGTCCACGAGTTGTTCGATCTGGGACGAGCTCGTCGCTTGCAAATTTTCTTGTATCTCATGACGATCGGTAAATTTATCGAACACGGATGACAAACTCATGGCCAATAAATCGTCCTTCAAAGATTGTGATTTTTCGGTCTCGTAAAGATAGGGTTCGAGATCCAGAAGAAGAAGATTCAATCGATGATCGAATTGTTGACAAAGTTCGGCCAAATTTGGCGAATAACCACGTGCTTTCATCAACAAACATTTGTTCGCATCCAAACCGCTGGATTTGGACAATTTTTGCGGTATATCGGACGGCGAATCTTTCCACACGAACCAACGTAAATCATTTTCCGGAAATTCGTATTTTTCGTTGCTAACTTTGACCAAAAGATCCGCGATATTCGTCTTCAACGTTTTCGAAGCGTTTTCCCACATTTCGCGAATTATTTCTTTCACACGTTTCGTCAACAGTGGCTGATAAAATTCCGCCCAAAAATTCATAACCGGCAATGACAAATCTTTCCATATTCTTTCCCAACTGTCCGGCAATTCCAGGGCCAACGATTCTTCGCGAATGTTGTAAATTCCTTTGACGGACGTCACGAGATTGAGCAATTTTGTGATTTCCCGAGATGTAAATTGTTCGATCCACGTTAACCAATTTTTCACGGTTTCGTTGAGTTCGGACGATGATAAATTTGTGAATTCGTTTTTGGCGAACGGTTTGTAATTTTTCGTGACGGAGGGAAGAAATTTTTCGAGAAGATCGTTGTCCAAATCGAGTTTCGATAGAATTTCGGAGGCTCGATAGTCCGACAGATTTTTCATGTTTTCGGCCACCAGGCCGGAACATTGTTTGTTGGATTCTGGAAATAATTAATGAATTGGGAAATTCGGACGAGCGAATAGGACGGATTGTTGTTTTGAGTTTGGATTGTTCGAGGTTGTGATTGATTCGCTCGACGGTCGATGGACTCACCCACGAAACAAGAATGAACGAGCGTCACTGTGTCGGTCAACAGTTTTACGCTGAGTCTGACCCTTCGACGAACGCTGTGGGGACTTTCGTCCTTGACGATCGATTCCACAGCCTGACTCCTGAAGTTCATCAATTTTATCAACAAATCCTTGGACGTCGTTCCGTCCATCGACACTAAAGCGGATAAACAATTCGATGCGGCCTGCAAAAATACATTTTTTTTCCAATTGTTAGAGACAAAGTTGCCTGTTTTTCGAAATTTTCATTCGATTTTTCAATTTTTTGCATTTCTATAAAGTTTATAGTCTTCAGATTAATATCTCGAAAAATTATTAACATTTTCACAAAATTGTGAGGGTTATTGAGATTAGAAGAAGCACGAGCAATGCTATCGAAACCGCATGAAAAAAACTTTGAAAGCATTTTTCTCGAAACCAACCAACGTACCTCCGTTGTGAGATCCAAAGAGCGCAGCGTGTTGTTGCACTCGTCGAATATGATATTTTTGAAATGACTGACTGTGCTCCATTGTTTGGACACTATGGGATATCTGTGATTCAAAGCCGCTTGTCCGACCTCGAAGGTCAGACTGTAATTTATTCGCCGAGCCAGAATGAACAGCTGAGCGGCAAGTAAAAAATCTCTGTCGTCTATGGCCGACCAGATGTGCTCCGGAATGTCCATGAGAATTTTTATCTGCATCACCACCGAGTCCGACACATCCTGGAATTGTCTGTAATCCAAAATACAGTCCGACGCTCGTAACATGTTTTTTTTTCCATCGATTCAAAGTCCATGGCAATTTTGGGGAACAAGTGTGCAGACCAATTTTAGGTTCTTTACCTGTCTGGGATTTTTTCCGGCGTATCTATTTTGAACCCGATCAGATACTTTTGCTGCAATTGACGAAAAGTATTCTCGATATCCGCTATTCGCAATATCACATTTTCCGATGTTTGCTTCATCTCGGCGATGGTGTCCGCAGCCTGAATCAAATCTCGATAACGCTCGCTGAAAAAGTTCTTTGACTTACAAAAATAATTTATGAAAAAAATGTAAAAAAATAAAATAAAATGCAAAACGCAAATATCAATTTTTTTTTTTATAAAAAATTAATTAATAAATTATCCACGACTCACCCAACCAAAGTTCGCAATTCAATTTTTTTTCTATCGCTCTCGTATTGAATTTTTTTTTGTATCTGTTCGATGTCCTTGACCGTGTGCTCTTCGAAGAGTTTGTTTATGTCCAAATCTAACAATTGTTTGGTCGGCATTTTGATAATGCAGCTTTTTGTTTTTTTTTTTGGTTTTCACATTTACGAGGGTGGCATAACCTCGAAAGGACGTGCGGCAATTAGGACCAGCCACCTCAGCCAAACTCAGCTGACTGCAGCTGATCGGACTGACAGATAGCCGGTCTGGGACTACGAAATCTCACGCAGAGACGAATCAAACGACAAAACACAATCCCCAGAACGATACAAGTCGCGCCAAGGTCGAGAACCAACTTTTTCCACCTCGACTCTGCTCGATCGGTAACAAAAACTGTAATCCAATTATTTCAATCTCTCTGTTCACCTAATAATTATATATTTCAAATTTTATTTTCCAATTTTACTTCCATAAAATTGGAAATGGATAATTTTCAGATTTTTTTCGACACTCGTGCTACGTGCTAATAATTTACTAAATAAAAAAAACACGGAATACAATAGAAAAGTGTGCGATCCAAAAACATCGGTAACGTAGAATTCTCTAGTACATAGCGCAAAATTAAGCCAAATACGTTCGCTCTCACCAAATCTCCCAAAGAACAAAATAAAAAAAATTCTGTTTCTTTTCTATTCAGATCTACAGAAAGAAACCCCAAAGAAAACAAAGCTGCATTGTAGAAACGCAAGTCCGTCGATAAGACGGATCACGGTCGTGTTAGTAGTTGTTGTCCAGCGTGATCCACAGATGGCGCAGCGTGACGCGTGAAACAAAAAAACCACGTCGAGCGCCCCCGCGCGATCCCTTCTAGTCGGCGAATTCGGTTCCGCACATTCGAAGCCGTAGAATAAATCGAACGCTCGAACAAGTGTGTTGTCTGTCACACGCGTAGGGAAACAGCGTGGGGGTCCGTCGGTGTGTGTGTGTGTGAGTGTGTGCGTGTGTCTGTCGCGTCTCGCACACAGATCAACGGTCATGAACAATCGTTTGACTATCTGCCACGGATTACGAACGATTTCGATCCGACGTCGAACGAAATTTCGTGTTATCGCGTTTCCGGGAGTGATTGTGCGTGCTTGTGGCTGTGCGTGCGTGAAATAAACAATACATCATTATCATACACATACACATACACAAACATACATATATATATATATATATATATATATATTTATATATTTATATCTGTAGTGAGCGGTGCGTGTCCGCGTATCAGGACATGTCCGATTGATTAAAGTTATGATTACATTGAACCGTTATAAAATTTTAGTTGCGAGTGCGTTCTGTACGCGGCGCTGTTGATCAAGCGGCGGAGGGCCCCCGCGACTCGGTAAACTTTTGGTGTTTGGTGGTCGTGAGCCAAGATGGCGGCCCCGTTAACCGTCGAACAGGAACAAGTAAGTCATTGTCAAATTCGTCTCGCAAAACAACGCGTTAAATACGCTAAAATAACATCAAGGATTGTCGATCGTCGCAATTCTCACTTCTTTATCGACAGTTTTTTTTCTAACCTGAAAAAAAAATGTGTTTTTTTTTTGCATTTTTTTATTTTTTATTTACGTCGGCGTGAGTAACGTGAGCGATGTGCGATGCGAGATGTGAGTCTGCGTCGTTGGATCATACATATATGTATTTACAAATTTTTTGTTTCGCGAATGTTTTTTTTTTGTTGAAAACAAGAAAAAAAAACGAATTTTATGAAAGATGAAATTTATTATTTTTTTATATCGCTTTAACGTTTATTTTTTAAATTATTTTTGATTTCTAAAATTACATTCCTCTGTAGCGTTTAGCGATTTAATGAGATTTGGATGAATGATAGAAAGAAAACAACGTCAACAACAACAAGAAAAGATGAATTTGAATGGGTGTGATGTTCGTCAATTTTTTTATATTTCGAATCATTTCTTTCTTTCTTAGTGTTTTATAAAACGCTAAGAAAATGAATTGTATGAATTATATGAATTATAATTCAATGAAATTTGGATGAATGATGGGTAATAAAAAAACAACAACAACAAAAGAAGATGGATGTGAGTGTGTATGGGTTTTTTAGTTTCAATTGCAATGCTCACGAGCATTATTCGTCAGGCAGGGAGTTATATTAGTTTCTAATAGACGTTTATAGTCAATGCTGAAACTCTGTACGTCGTCTATCGACAACGACTTGAACGACGACGACAACGACGACGAGTCGCGTGAGTAATGCAATTCTCGGTACGCAACCGGGCGCGCTTTCGACATTCATTCGTAACAAATAGACCGGTTGCTCGAACGCGTGCCACTTGCACGTCGTTTCACCCACCACGTCATCTCCATCATCGTCCAACCCAAAAAAAAAAAAAAAAAAAACAGCATTGTCGATCGAAGATTCGAAGAAATGGCAACAAAACAAAAAAAAATAGAATGAAAAAAAAATCTACATTCTTTAAATAATCAAAATAATGATGAACGTGTCACTGCAATTCTGGGAATGTTAGGAGTGATGCAATCTCAAACAGCATACACTCAACAATAATAATAATAATAATTATTATTATTATTGTCGATCGAAGATTCAAAGAAATGGCAACAAAACGAAATTTTTTTTTTTAAACTACACTCTTTGAATAATAAAAATAATAATGAACGTGTCACTGCAATTCTGCGAATGTTAGGAGTGATGCAATCTCAAACAGCATACACTAAATAATAATAATAATAATAATAATAATAATAACAACAACAACAATAAAAAGAGTAAAACTATGAATACGATATTTTTGTCAATACGCCGGCAGGCCTTGACATTAATATAACCAGATATATATCTTTCACGAGCGCGATCCACGCTGCTTCCGTTTAAAAAAAAAAAATAAAAATAAAGTTTAAAAAAAAGAAGAAGAAGAAGAAGAAGAGGAAAAAACACGAAGACGCGTGGACGAGCAAAACGTCGTGAAATAGAGAAGGCATTTTTTCTCTTCTTCTTCTCGTCTTTTTATTTTTTTTTTTTTTTTTTTTTTTGCTTTCGGATTCTTTTTTATTTCATTTAACTTTTTATCATCTTTTTTTTCTGTCTTTTTTTAATTCCTTCGTTGGTCGGCCGAGAGAGAGCGAGCGAGCCCGACCCTGGGCAGCATCCTCCTCTATTGCCAGTGCCGTCTATGACGCGAGGGTGGGGTACCGGAAATAACGACGGGTGGCGGGGAACGACGGGAGAGCCGGACGGCGGAAGTAATGTCGGTATCCCCGGCATGTGTAATAAAGAAAAAAAAGAAACAAGAGAGAGAGAGAGAGAGAGGGAGAAAAGAAAAACACGCATCTTGGTCGAGGAACCCATTTAACCGGAAACAGTCGCTTGCCGGGGTGACGGCAAACCCGACAGTTGCAAAATTACTGTATTATATATATGTATATATATATATATATATATATATATATATATGTATATATGTAAGCATCGACGCATGCATAATGCGTTATCGCACAGCGTGAACGTAAGCTGTAATACGCATATCAACGATGCGTTTATGTGCATTTTGTAATTTTCGCGATTGCCCGTCACGAAAAAAAAAAACAAAAAAAAAAAGAAGGTTGTGGCTTCGACGAATCATTATTATTGTTATTGATTGTTATTCTTCTATTTCTACGGAACAATAACGATGATTCATGGGTGCCATGTTTTCTTTTTTTTTTTTTCTTAATTATTCTTATTATTGCTGGAACTCATGACTGGGGTCCGATCGTACCCCACGCGAACTTTGAAGAAATGAGCTCTTTGCTGATTCCTACCCGTTCTTTAATCTTCAACTGGGTTTTATTTATCGCTGCCGGGTTTTTCAAAATTATTATTATTATTATTATGATCATAGTTATGAATCAAAATGACGAGACGACGAGTTTTCATTACCGCGTACTCTGAAAAAAAAAAAAAAAAAAAAACTCGGTCGAACTTATATTCTCGACGCACTTGCGCCACAAAAATAACAACGAAAAAAAAATTAAAATCTGATTTTTCTTTATTATAAAAACGTAATTTTTGAAACTTAGAGGCGAGTGGCGAGAGCAAAAAAAAAATTGTAAAAAAATGTAAGAACTGCTGGCTCACCCCGGACACATGTGATCTCGGATCGGGTTACCTCATTTCCGTCCGGCTTTTTTTTCTTCCTTTTTTTTTTTTGCTGGGTCTTGATAATTGAAAATTGAATAGAATCCAGGGACAAAAAGAAACAGTATGTAAAATTAAATACCCCGGAATGAATAATAATCAAGAGCAATAAAAATGTAATTTGCAACTATCAGTTTGACTCGAATCATTATCATATTGATTAAAAACAAAATCTAAGATAACAAAATAATAAAACAAATAAACAAAATTATGAATTTTTCGAAACATAATTATCCAAAATTATTCAAATAACTCGAAAAAAAAAAACTAATAAACAACATTGATAATAATGCAAATTTCAATTATTCGTTCGACTCGAATCAATATCACATCCTTGAAAAACAAATAACAAAACAAACATCAACATTGTTGATGTTTCCATTACAAAACCATTTTAAAAAATCTGAAAAAAAATTCTAGAACACATCTCAAGGTTTCTATTCCATGATCCAATGATTGTTTCAGAATATTATCGCACATTAATTCATTCACAACTAATTGAAAATTGTAAAAGTTATTTCACTGAAAAATTTTCTTCGTTCCCCAAAAGTCGCGGTGTGAGGAGCGAGGGGTTAATTATCGTGTAAAACACGATATCGTCCGAACCGGTCGTATAATTTTTCAAAGCCGTTCGATCAAAGTCAATGTTATACATCCTCGTGACTGTGCTTACAATATATACATATATATATATATATTTATATATATATATATATATATATGTATATATACATACACACCCACATATATGTGTCTATATATGTATATATATATATATATATATATATATATATATATATATATATATATATATATATATATATATATATATATGTATTTATATATCGTATAGCGTAGACGATGTAGGAGAGAGCCACCACCGGATTACCGGCGTTTAAACTATTTAAAGCCCGACCGACTGATTGCTCATGCGTGTGTGTAATTGTATACGGTTGCGGGTATCCCGTGCATCCATCCACATACATAACATATACATATATATATACATCTATACATATATGTATGTACGTATCTGTGTATCTATGTGTATATATATATATATATTTTTTTTTTCTTTTTTCAACATGACAAAGTAATGCACACCCGTAACCAATGTGGAGCCCACACCGCGGGGTCTCGAACCGTTCGTCAAAGCGCATTAACCGGACACGTCATCCGGAATGTTGACCTCATCGAGATCGTTGTAAAAAAAAAAGGAAGAAGATGAAAAAAGAAAAATACATATCCATATATATATATATATATATATATGTTTGTATGTGTGTATGGCAATTATCGTTCAATGAAGCGCGAAATATGATAAAATGTTTGGCTCGCGTTGCGTGATTGCCCCGTCGGCCGTATCGGAATCGAATTAATGGGCTTCCGTGAAATTATTATTATAAGCGATGCCGGGGATCGATGGAACGAGATGTATTTATAATTGCGATGGCAATATGTTTTGTTTTTTTTTATTATTATTGTTATTATTTTATTTTGTTTTTTCAACGCGAGGATTAACTTTCGATAAGTTGATGATTATATGATTATCGGGATGAGGTCGATTGAGATATTTTTGGTCTTGATGGACCGGTCGGATGAATTTTTTTTAATGAGATTGAATAATTATTTTAAAGATTTTTTTTTTTTTTTTTTTTTGCTTCCTTGGGTAGGGAACTATGGGTAAAGGTCGAAAAGATTATTATTATTGTTATTATTATTATTATTATTATTATTATTATTATTATTATTATTATTATTATTATTATTATTATTATTATTATTATTATTATTATTATTATTATTATTATTATTATTATTATTATTATTGAGTAAATTCGTTATATGATGTTTTTAAAGTGCTTTGACGTAGGGCGACCTTGTTATAGATGTAATTTCACAAAATTATTTTTCATCTCTTCGCTTGAGAGCGAGAATTTTACTTTACCTACCGATATTATTTTTTTCGGTTTTTCTATTTTTTTTTATATTAAATTAATTTCTATTATTATTATTATTATCATCATTATTATCATTATTACTATTATGAGAAATAGAAAGGTGTATGAATAGAGGGTCGTAGTAAAGGGTGGTGAGCGGAAATGCAGTTGGGATGATTAGGAGAAAAATACACGAAACAAATTTTAGGCAAAACGTGAAGTACTGAGTCAGGTTAGGTTGAAGGGTCAAAAAAAGGTTCAGATGAATGATTGAGGAAAAGTAGAGATGGTACGAAATGTTAAAAAATGTGAAATGGATGATGGGTCGAGTTATAGGTGGGCGGGAAAGGTCATTTTGTATGTTTGTGAAAAACTGTAACAAGTTATGCAAATTAAGCTCGACTGATTCATATTATTATTATTATTATTATTATTATTATTATTATTATTAATTTATTCATTGATTTATTTATTTACTGCAAACAGGCTACAAAGGAGTTCATAGAGGCGGTTAATAAGTGTCGGGCCGGCAGAAGGGCTGGCCCAGTGTCTTGGAGCACAGCCGTCAAGTTTCTGACCGCGCGAAAATTTGAAGTGTCGCGGGCATTAGCGCTCTACGAGCAACACGAGGCCACGAGAAGACGCGAGGGTCTCGCGCTTCTTTATCCGACTCAAGAACCTCTTCTCAGCGAGTTGCGCACCGGAAAATTCACGGTTCTGGTAACGTTCATTTCTATGTTATTATTTTCGTGATCATTATTATTATTATTATTATTATTATTGGTTTATTGGTTTATTCTCCGTCTCAATATTATTATTTTTATTTATTTTTTTCATCCGAAAATTATATCGCTAAGTCAATGGATTGTTGAAAATTGTATATATATATATATATATATTTTTTATCAACAACGACGTTTTAATTGTCATTGCAGCCATCGCGAGACGCCACAGGTGCAGCAGTAGCAATTTTCACGGCCCATTTGCATCTACCGCAAAATACGTCGCATCAGACTACTCTGCAGGTTGGAAAACAAACGCCCAAATTCAGATAATTATAATGCGAGAATTAAAATCCATAAAATTATAATTATGAAAAATTATATTTTTTTTCTTCGGGCGTCTGTCGTGAAGAAAAAAAAATCACACACGATGATATATTTGTGTCTGAACGTTTTTTAAAAATGTCTTTCATTGTTTTCGGTCCATCAGGGAGTCGTGTATCAACTGGATGCGGCGTTGGAAAGTGCCGACACACAGAAACACGGATTGGTATTTATTTATGACATGTCCGACAGTAAATATCAAAACTTCGATTACGACTTGTCGCAAAAAATTCTCACTCTCCTCAAGGTAATTAATTTGAAATAATTTATCTTTATTTTTTTTTCTTTCATTCGTTCTATGTTTATTTTATTGTCTGTGTGTGCGTGCGTGAGAATGGATGAGTGATTCTGTGGGTTTGATTCGACGATATCGTGATCTGACAGTTGTTGGCACGATATTTGTTCCAAGCAGGTAAGATAATGTTGAGAAAATTCTCCAAAACAATAGTCATCGAAATAATCGATGAAAATAATCCACCTAACCCCAAAAATTCTTGCCAATCTTGATTTTACGTAAAAAGCATTCGAAAAATTGAAAAAAATTCTGAATTACTTTTCGGAGATGCTATTTTTCGGTCCAATAAGTTTTTTTTTCCTAACCTCTTACTGAGACATTTATTTCGCTATAATTACTTATTAAATCTTCAATCATATTTTACCTAGAATTCTCGTTCATTCCCAAAAAAGGTCAATGTAAAGACGAAGTTATCTTTACATGTATAAATATATATTAATTGCAGTCTGGTATGAGAAGCCGTTTCATGCGTTAAATCATTAAATTATCATTAAATCAGTGGAATTAAAGAAAAAAGTAGAGCCATTATAACATACACAACACACATATGAAAAAACATAATATCTATATCTATACATATAATATATTTATGCATACATAATCAGCGAACTTTTGACCTTACCAACCCGACGACGACACGACAGGCACACACGGAGGGGTTTGCGTTTTATGAATTGCCTCATTGACGGAATCCCGTGGACGTTCGATAAAACGTCGTTACATACGGTTCACCGAGCGGGCCACGCGTTTAACATCCCCTCGCCTCGCCCGCCCCTCTCACGGTCGCGCGAAGGGCAAAACTAGACACCCCCAGCCCCCCCCCCTTCCCCACCTTTGAAGATCTTACGTTTGCAAAAGTGGAAAACAATCGACGAGCGTTTGTGGACCGCGAGGGTTGTGCACATCGAGAAAGAACGACGAAAAAAAAAAAAACCCCCCAACCAAGTACAGGCAAAGAAAAAAATCACCCGACGCCCCCGCACGGTAGAGGGGTTGTGGGTTTGGGTCGCGGGTGCGCGCATGTGCAAACGCATCGGAAACGTCACGACGGTGTTGGTCAGTAATCGTTGGTGGCCCTTTGCGGCACGTTGCCGTCCCGGGATTTTCGCGAGATAATTTAAGATCGACAATTTCGTCGCTCGCCGACCGAAGCTCGGTTCGTTCGCTGCGCGTCCCCCTCCCCTCGCAAAAAAAAAAAAAGTTCACGGTTCCAGTTTTTCGCGAAAAGATTTCATATTCTTTTTTAATACACATAGATAAATATATATATATATATATATACAAATACTTGTGAAAAGAAGAAAAATGTGTTACGAATATTTTGGATTACGGTAATAAAACGGTTTGTACGATGATGGGGAACGACGAAGAGTCGCCGGAGAGGTGTTGCAACGAGGTTGCGTGAATATTCGGGGCAGTCGACCTTACCCGCCGCGTCCCAGCTGTTTCCCTTCTACGCCTATCGACTGTACACACGGCCGGTGAGTGGGAGGGGGGGGTCGGGGCGGCCGGCGGCGTAGCAGCGGGGCCGCGGGGGAGGGGGAACTCTACACACCATCGAGCGTTATCGATTGGACAACCGACTGTGGCAACGCGCGGGCCGCTGCTGGTATATTAGCACGTCCTTTACCCACCGTCTTCATATACCACTGACAATAAATATCTCTATTCGTTGCAATTTTTGTTTCCGTTTGTTTTTTTTTTTTTTTTTTAAGTTCCAAACGTCCCCTCTCTCGCTCTTTCTTTCTCTCCCTCCTTTGGGTTTCCACCTCCGACCGACCTCTACGGGCATAACGTACGCAACGCCGTGTGTTTGATCAATTCGTAAAAGGAATGAAATCTCGCGGAATATCTTTTTAACGAAATTTCACGAAAGTGCTGCCCCCCTCTCCTTCCCTGGCCTGAATTGGTTATCCGTGAATATTTTTGAATGTTCTTTCGGACGTGTCGATGTAGTTTGTTTTATTTTGTTTTTGCTTCTTTCTTTTTTCATTCTTGTTTTTTTTTCTTTTGGGTTCGTTTAGAGGGTATTATTTTTGTTTTCGGTGTTTTCGTGGGGGGGAAGAGAGGGGAGGTGGATTGGCAGAGACAGAGATGCCGGAAGATTGCTCGAGTTAGTCGGCCATCTGACCGTGTGGCGGCGCGTTAAGGGTAGTTTGTTGGGTTTCCCGGGGCAGCGAAAATGGGGGTTTGATACTGGTGAACGAATTTTTGGATTTTTTCGATTGTAATTTTCGAGAATCTTGTGGTAAATCATATTTTGTGGATTTGTGGAGGAGTTTCGTTTATCTTTTTTTGTTCTTCGATGGTTAATTGTGAAGAAGATTTGAGATTTGACTTTGGCAGTACCTGTGTGTGTATCAATGAATTTTCGGGATTATTGAATTTTTTTTTTTTTTAACGGCGGAGAAAATCAATTTGTGGGTTAACCTTCAACGTCACTAGCGAATAATTGATGTCAATGTTGAATCGGCAGGCCCATCGTGACAGTCAAACTGTAAAATTGTAAAAATGGAATAGATTTTTAGGATTTTTTGGTAAAAAGTTATTTTTGTGTTTGGAACACAGGAGGCTTGTGAGTATTGTGAAAATAAATGGTTTTTTTTCATGATTTCAGGGCGGATATCCGGCGAAATTGAAAAAAGTGTTGATAGTTACGGCGCCGTTGTGGTTCAAAGCGCCGTTCAAAATTTTGAGACTGTTTGTGCGAGAAAAATTGCGAGATCGAGTGTTCACGGTGTCGATACCGCAATTGACGCTTCACATACCGAGAGAGTCGTTGCCACGTCGTTTGGGAGGCACTTTGGAGGTGCAGCATGAAGCGTGGCTGTTACATTGCCTCAAGTCCATGACGAATCGTAGCGGCGGTGAATTGTGCGAGGTGAGAATCGCGACGACTAACCCCAAATCCGTCGCGTCGATACTTTTATTTTTGTCATCTCAGGATTCGATTGGATAACTTTTTTCATTTATTCTTTCGAAATAGGTTACCCCGAGAGCGGGTAGTCCTCTATCGCCCACATCCAAGAGTCGTACGATAAGCCAAAATCCAAACGAATCGTCGGTGAGCAGTCCGACGAGTCCGACGAGCGACAAGCACAGATCGAAAAATGGTGTCGTTGACATCGGCGACATCGAGATAACCAACGGCGATATCTGGATCGGCAGCGACGAAGCTCCCTCGCCCGTTCAACCACCTTCGTCGGCCAGTTCTGGTTTCAGCGACGATGACAGTTTACACGGTGATCTCGGTCTTCAGGCTGTCAGCATGGAGCAACTCATCGAGGCCATACACTCCAGAGGACGGGCCGGTCTCGTAGCGGAATACGTCGAGATAAAACAACGACCGCCCGATGGTTCATTCAACAATGCCAAGTATGAATATTTCGTGTTATTCGTTTCTTCATAATGAATAATAAATAACAATAACAACAATAAACTACTGTTGGTCCAAATGTAATTTTTTTAAAAATGTTCTACACAGGCTGAGACCTAATCAATCGAAAAATCGTTACACCGACGTGCTGTGTTACGATCACACGAGAGTGTGTCTGTCGCAAATCGACGGTGACGCAACGTCCGATTACATAAACGCGAATTTCGTCGACGGTTACAAGCAAAAAAATGCTTTCATAAGCACGCAAGGACCTTTGCCGAAAACCTGTGGCGATTTTTGGCGAATGATCTGGGAACAACAGACACTTGTTATCGTTATGACCACCAGGTAATAATTCACATTTACACGATATTCATTTATTTATTTTCGTGAAAAAATATTTTTTCAATTTTTTTTTTTTCTTCAACGTTTATGATTCATCCGGAAAATTTTGTTAAAGAGTCGTGGAACGGGGTCGTACAAAATGTGCGCAGTATTGGGGTCCTGAACCCACGGACGAAGTTACAGCTGGTAATTTTACCGTAAATACCCTGGAAGTCGAAACGAATCCGGACTACACGATATCCATGCTTCTTCTCACGAATAAAAAGGTGAGGTTGTTTGTTTTTTTCCAAATAACATGGGATATCAATCGAGTTTCGGTTGATTTATTATAGCTAGAATATCGACAGGAGAAAGAGATTACTCAATATGCTTTCATTATCAAAAAGATACTTTACGTACTTTTTCATTTTGATTTTTTTTTATACTCTGAAACAAATTGGCGAAACACTAGTATGGTGGCTCGAAAAATTAAAAAATGATTGATTTAAATATATATTTATTATATGTAATATATATTGTTTTTCTTCCACAGACCGAAGAGACTAGAGAAGTTTGTCACATGTTGTACACAGCCTGGCCGGATTACGGTGTGCCACAATCCGCCAAGGCTCTGCTGCAGTTTCTGGCCCTGGTCAGACAGCAGCAGAACAAATTGTTGGCCAGCCGGGGAGACACCTGGGCCGGTCATCCTCGAGGGCCCCCCATAGTCGTACACTGCAGCGCCGGCATTGGAAGGACAGGTAATAACTACATTTTTCAAATCCTCATTTTTTGTTTCTTTTTCTCTCCATTCGCTTCCATAATTTTTTTTCCCTGGTTCGCCTCGAAGAATAATTTAACGTGCAGGAAGATTATGTCAAAAGTATTGAAAATGAAGATACGTTTGCATAATTATTAATTTCTCGCTATCAGAATAAATATAAATTTTTTAAAACAAATTATTTAAAAATATCAAAACGAAATCATTTGATAATTTTTCGTCGTGTAATGTTTGCAGGAACGTTTTGCACTCTGGACATTTGCATATCCCGGCTGGAGGACACCGGTACAGTGGACATTCGTGGCACGGTCGAGCGTATAAGAGCCCAACGGGCTCACAGTATTCAAATGCCGGATCAGTATGTTTTTTGCCATCGTGCCCTCGCCGAATACGCCCTGTCGAGGGGGATGCTCAGTCCCCAGCATCTCGCGATGTTGCCACCCACCGTCGAAGAGGGCTCCGATTAGGTTACCAAATTCCACGTAGCAAAAACCCAACCGACCAGACTTCATCCCCTCGATAAACCGTCGAACGTTGAGTCGTTTCGTTCATATATATATAAAAGAGAAGAAGAAGAAATAATGAAGAAAAAAAAAAAAAGAAAGAAACGAAAAACTTCCCTCTCGGGTCGGTCGACGACTCGGGTTCATCATCTTCATCGCGAATCCGTTACGATTCCAATTGTAGGACCCTGTCTTAATGCATAAGCTCAGCCACTTTAACACGTCATCCCGATAATTATTTAACGCCTGAGTTTCGTGAATATTGCAATCTCATTTCATCCCTCTGATCGTATATAATCGATTCGATTCGCAATCGAGTCGTAATTCGTGGGCGAGAAACACTTTTATATTGAATATGTGTGCGTGTGTGTGTGTGTGTGTGTGTGTGTGTGTGTGTGAATGCGTTTGTGAGACGCGTGTGTGTGCGTGCGTGACGGTGGACGACATCAAAGTAAACTAAATACGAAATATATTCGCTGTACAAGAATTCGTGGGGGACATTTGAAAAAAGAACGAACGGGAAAAAAAACGAAAGAAAAAAATACGAAAACGCTTGGGACAGTTATAATAACGTAAACGGTGATCGTCTTTTAAATTTCTAGTCTCGTCGTCAAGAATTCCCGAAGTTGGTGGTGGGGATGGAAACGAAGAAAAAAAAAACAAACAAACAAATAAACGAAAAACAAGAAATGATTTACAAGGTGTGTGTGTGTGTGTGTGTGTGTGTGCGTACCGTGAAGAAAATAAACTATAGTTGTAATAAAAAAATATATTCCACGCCAGAAGATGGTACATTCTCGATTGGGCTCCGACGAAAGAACAAATTCTATCAGAGTTAAAGACAATTGAAAAAAAAAATCAACAATTAAATGAATTAAAATTAACAAAAGAAAAAGAATAAAAATGAATAACAAAAAATCTTAGAATTGTATTATATGAATATTATATGGATGGCCGGCAGCCAGTCCGTCGTACGTAAATATCGGTAGGTGTTCTTTGGTGACCAAAGACTATCTCTGCTACACCCCACCCAGTTATAGATAGGGCGACGAGAACTCTATCGATGAGAAAAAAATCTTTCGATTATGCATTTAGGGTGACAATATATATTTTTACCTGTTTTATTGTTAATTTAAACGTCTCTCTCCCTCTATCTTCATCTCAAACACACAGAGCTTTGTTCTTCGCGATGGGATACGTTTCACACCTCGCAGGACATTCAGCCTGAAAACTAAAAAATTAACAAATAATAATAAAATTTCCAAACGAGGCTGATAAAAAAAAAATTAATTAAAAGATTGCAAATAAATGGTCACGATTCCGATTTCCCACTCAAAAATTTTGCCATGAGCTTCGGATCCATTGCCATCGGAGCCCGTGGACTCATCCACGAAAAGATCTACGACTTTGAGAGAGACAACAACAAAAAAGAAAAATATTACCGAAATAAATTGTACGATAAAAAAATGGTTGAAGAAGAAGAAAGAAAAAAGTAACATAATAATTGTAATTTCCTTAGATTTTGCAACTTTAGAAAACTTCGAAAATTGCGAATGTTTATTCATCCGAATGCTAATTCTTAAGCTGATTGAGACTCGAGACGAAAACAAAAAAAAAAAATGTTTGCGCGTCGGTTCGATTATCGATGCCGAGCGGCTAAATTCTTTCATTTATTCATTTTCTTTCCCACCTTCCACCCAATTACAATCGGTCTCATTCCCAAATTACAACTAACGCAACGGTAAAAGAAAGACGGAGAAAAAAAAAGTTCGAAACGCGAATCGTAATTCCGCGTTTTAATTTCAAACGAATTCGAACGACTCACACGTAAACGATGTTGCAAATTTGAAGTCATTTTTCAAAGGTCGCACGTGGCTATCGATGAAAAAAAAACAAAAAAAAAAAAAAAACGAAAAACAAAGTAAGAAGAAGAAGAAAAAAAACGTCGCCACGAATTTCTGCGATGTGTCGTATAAAATAATTGATGTAAAGTATCATTGTAATCTATAATTTATGTTAAATGTGAGAAGAAACCGTAAGAAGAAACGAAAATGTACGATTTTTTTTTGTTTCTTCTTATCATTCTTCTTCGAATCTTATCAAACAGGCGTGTTGTTCTGAATACTTCTGATTCGCAAGTACAAACGCACATAAACGCATAAATAATTTTTTTTTTTTCAACGTTGTTCAACGTTTTCAACGTTCAACGATGAATCCGGTTCACGAATGCGTTTACCGATGCGCATTCGCGATGCAGCTTAAACCGGTCGTGCTTTATTATCACGAAAAGACTATTCAATGGCATCCTATCAATTTTTATTATAGCATTATTATTATTATTAATATTATTATTATTGTCATGATCATCATCATTACTACTACTACAATCATTAATATTATTATTACAATTATTATTTAAAAAAACATCTCGTAAGATTACGAATATCATAATTTTATAATATACGTTGACTATTTATTACCGTTTTTAACGTGCCCCGATACGACTGGAAATTATTATTATTAATATTATTATTATTTTTCTTTTCGTTTGTAATCCTATCGCCTCTGCATATATTTTCAATACATTGTTTTATTTTTATTATTTCATTATTATTATTTTTTTTCTAATATCTACGAAACCTATTATCAGTATTGTTTTAATTCTATTTTTATTTCGTTCGTTTGGTTTATTTTGTCACAAAGCAGCCTCTGTGAAATATTGAATTTTTTTGTTTTGTTTTTTCGTAGTCGATTTAGTCAATTTCACAAAAGCGTATTTGCAATTAAAATCATTGCCATTGTGTTTGCGCGACGTGATTAACAATTTCACGATTTGATATAGCCCGGAAAAATCATTGATAGTTGATATGAAAAGAAAGAAGAAAAGGAAAAAATATGTTTAACGCAAACGTTGGTGATCGATTTGTTCAAACCGACTGTCGCGAGCTTTTTCGATGGGTTTTCGCAAATTGTTCGTGAAGAATTATTTTTCTACGTCAACGATACCGCCGAATGGGGTCGATAAAACCACACAATCAGAATTATCAATCGATATCGGTATATTTCATGCGTCCAAGCTCGCGTGCAAAAAAAAAATTACATTTTTGTTACTTCCATCGTAAAGGTTGTAATTCACATCGTCAGTCACTTCACTATTGCGAGCACAAATTTTTTATGATCAAAGTCGATGAATTAATTTTCATCATGTTTTTGTTTTTTCGATATCCGTGAAAAGAATTTTTCGTAAAATCCTCTTTATAAATGACGACCACGATCATAATTATTTCTTCTATCCAGATGTCCGATGTCAGAAGCAAATTGTTGACTTCAGGGCATCGACATTCTTCATTTACTGTAATACTTTTAACGCCTTGTATTATTTTTATTTTATTGTTATTCTAAATATTATTATTATTATTATTGTAGGTACCGATGCCCACACAGCAAAGAATGCTCGCGCTGTGTCTTCTCTACCAAAAAGTAACGATTAAATACGCTATCGCCCGGTCTACCGATAAGTTTTGTGAAAAGAATTTTCAAATGAAAAAATGAAGGAGAAAAAAAAACCGCCACTAAATTTAATTCACCGAAGATGAAAAATTAATGCGAATTGATCTTTCGCGATCGCGATTTATTCTACGTAAAATACAGATTATGTTTTTTGTTTTCTTGTTTTTCATTCAAAACCCACGCAAGCCTGAGAATGTTTGTTTGTCAAACTATATTAGAATGGAAGAGATTATAGAGAAAGAAAATAAGAGAGAAAGAATATAACCCGACGATTGAAATGTCAAATGAACGATTTTCCGAGAGAATATGAAAAATTGTATATAACCATGACCCCCGAATTAACTATCGCACACTGTATCTAATTAATAATTATTTAATATATTGCAGATATAAATGGTATTGGCGAATTTATTGCATCGTGTCCTGTTTTGACGTTTTGATTGGGATATTCGTCGATAATGTCGTGTGTCGAGAAGAAATTTTATTTTTTCGTTTTTTTATGTTTGTAGACGTCTAGAAATAGACGAGGGGTTGACATTCGAAGAATGCTAGATATAATTGTAAGTGTTCTCCGGACCGGGGACGCACACTTGCAATTTTTGGTTTTTCGCAATTAGAAAATATCATCGTACACAGTCTCTGATTTTCTTGGTTTTTTTTTTTTTCTTCAATTTTCATTTCAACACCATTGACGGTATTTTCCATTTTATCCTATGTCTTAAATCAACGGGCTTTATAAGCGAAATCTTTAATCCAAATTGAGCGCCGCGTACGTGAGAAAGGCGGAGCGTCCGAGTTAAGCGATTGGCCAAGACACTTTCGCAGCGCCTTTTGCCCGGTGCCTCCCCTCACACGCTGTTACTCCGAAAACCGTGTGTTGAGGCCTCAACCGCTGAGGCCAACTGATCTCTGGCGTTGGCCATCTCTCTCTATCTCTCTCGCTCTCTCTCTCTCTCTCTCTCTCTCTCTCTCCCTGTCATGTCCCGTTTCGTACATAACCTCCGCTCTTCATCCGTCGAGAAAAATTCGCCCACGTACATGAGAAATTTTTTTTAATTCACAATTAGCCGAAATTTTTAACGAACAATGGACCACTATAGTAATGAATTGATGGACGATTATTGCGTAGAAGTTAAACGACCAAACAGTAACAATTCGTAAGTCGAACGTATTCAACCTAACCTAACTTTCATTTCACATAGCCATTGTCAGATATATAGATTTTTCGTTTCATCTCAATGTCACTCGATGTATTATTTTTCTACATTTTCATACTCTTTTTCTTGATCATAACTATGACTTTGACGTATGACAATAGAATGAGTTAATGGGTTTCCGTTTAGAAATATTGAAAAATCTTGAACGCCAATGATAATTGTTTTGGTTTGACAATTTTCAGCGGACCAAAGAAAACCACAATGACCAAGACTTTGAAGCAGCCGGAGAGTAAAGCGGAATCCGTGCAACCGCGACGCAATCTCAAAGTCGAAATGCAAACGCTCGGCATTGCTCCGGAATCGGAGAGGCAACTTTACGAAACTCTCAAGCACGTCTATGGACCAGTAACAATGCATTTCAATCTTCGCACGCGTGCATTTGTTTCCATTCTGCGTTGGCACGATTGTGACTTACATTTTTTGTTTCTTCCGTAGAATTTTAAATTCAGCGAAGCTTCCGAGTTTAAGAACAAACGATCCAACTTGGGAAAGCAATATTGGTTGGACAGGGGCAACTTGGTGATAAAAGGGGTTGTGGATTATTCTTCCAAGGACACCAATCCCAAATCGCACGATCAGTTGACCAAACAATTCGCCACATCGAAGCTGGAAAGTTACAGGTGAACGTCCAAGTCACTCCTCTTTCGACCGTTTCAGAACGATCGCGAATAACTTTTGTCCACCGTACTTATCATTCGTAGTTTTCACGCGTTGCACTGTAACGAAGCATTGACACGAACGAATGGGGATTTAGGAAAATCGTTGGAAATATTGTTCGAGAAGTATTACGGAGCGAAGGCTGTCAACGAAAGAGCGGACTTCAAAAACGTGGACTCGAACGAGTTGTTGGAACGTCGTAGCGACGAGAAGCTCGCTCTGGAATCCATATACGGAGACATGTTCGTGGAAAAGATAAAGAATCAAATTTGGCTGATCAAATTGAAATTGGATTTTTTGTTGGACAAAAGTGCGGAGGAAAAGAAAAAAGTCGTCGCACCGAAGGTTCAGACCAGAGACGTATGCCGATTGTTTCAGCACGGTAAATGCAGATTTGGAGCGAAGTGCAGATTTCTTCATCAGCAGCCTCAGCGACCGACTCGAACGTCGACCGATTGTCGCACGGTGGACCACGATTCGTTCTTCACACTGGAAATTCGATTTCCCGAAGGTAAATCCCATCGTTCGTTCATTTGTTTTTCGTCGCAGCTATTTAAAAAAAAAATTTCATTTAAAATTGCGTGTGCTACATGTTTTTTTAACCCGTCGATTACATTTTCTGACTAATTAGTCTCACCATTCCAAATATATGAGTCCAATTGATCTGGAAAAATGCAGGAATATACTTTCACTATTTTAGAATGCGATAATGCCATTCAGAAGTTCAAATATTATCATAGATTTGAAAGATAAATTGTACAAAAAAAAAAATTAATTTCCATGAAAATCGAGATATGGGTCAAATTGACCCACTGTGGTACTCGCCGGGTCAATCAATCGATCGTAAAATTGAATTCGCAGGTTGCAAGTATCCATACGAGCCGCCTTATCTGTATTTTTACAAAAACGAAATGATCTATCCGAGCCTCGATTATCTGATGATCGTGAGAAGATTGTACGACGAGGCGTTGGATCTCTGCTCAACCGGAACCCCATCGTTGTTTTCCATAATTTCCTTGCTGGAAAACGAAACGGAAATGAAAGATTATTTGCAAGAAAACGAACCGCGATTTCCCGACAAAAACGAGTCTCTGTTCGACGACACGAGTGATTCGTTGTCCCGCGACTCATTGTCCTCGCACAATCTCATGGGTTCGACGAATCGCGGGGCCAAAGATCGCGCATCGTGGGAAGACATCGTCGCCCAGGACGACAAGATACGCGAAAAATTTTTCGACAAGCAACAAATTCCGGCTTACAAGAGAATGAAGGAAGTAAGACGCAAACTTCCGGCCTGGCAGATGATGAACGAGATATTGGAAACTGTGGATCAAAATCAGGTGACGATTATTTCCGGGGAAACGGGATGCGGCAAGAGCACTCAAGTCCCACAATTTTTGTTGGACAATTGGCTGGTCAATCGTTCGGACGCGTGTAAGGAACACGCGGAAATAATTTGCACTCAACCTCGACGCATAAGCGCCATCGGAGTTGCGGAACGAGTGGCCGCGGAGAGAGACGAACGTATCGGTCATACCGTTGGTTACCAAATACGTTTGGAAAGCAAAATGTCGAGTTGGACGAGATTGACTTTTTGCACCACCGGAATACTTCTGCAAAGATTGTCCGGTGATCCACAACTCAAATCTGTCACGCATATTATCGTGGACGAAGTTCACGAGAGAAGCGCCGAAAGGTAAATCGATCGATTGAGCTTTGAAATACTTTTTATCGCATACTGTTCAGGTTCAGCGAGAATTTGGTGTCTAATTTTTTTTTTTGTTCGACCGAGTGACGATTTATTTATTTATTTTTAAATTAATTCCACGACAATCGATATTATATTGTTTATAAATATTAGTCTTGTTTTACACGAATGTGTCGTGGTAATAAATCGAAAAATATGATTTTAAAGAGTCCCAGTTATTGGCAGGAAGAAAGAAAAATTAAAAAAAAAAATCAATTGTGGTTAATGTGAAAAAATAATTAATTATAAATAAAAAGTATTAATTCTGGCTACACCTTGAACAGTAATCACCATCTACCACACTATCTAACGCATACATATTTGTGTTTTGGAAAGAAAAAAAAAATGGTACGTGTTAATCAAAAGCAAAATCGAATTTGTAAAAGCGGAACCTCTGAATATCGTCCGATTGGGTTCGAATTTTCACAGACCTCTCCTCGATAGTATCATTTTCGAATGTAGAAACTGCCAGAACAATCAAAGACACTTTGCGTTTTTTTTCAAACACCCGAAAAAATATAAACAAAATTTTTAATGATGAAACATTTTTTTTTTTTTAATTTCAGTGATTTTTTATTGATGCTGCTGAAACAATTGATACCAAAACGTGCCGATTTGAAAGTCATACTGATGAGCGCGACGCTGAAGGCCGATTCGTTTGCCTCCTACTTCGTCGATTGTCCGGTTCTCGACATACCCGGTCGTACGTTTCCGGTCGAACAAATATTTTTGGAAGACATACTCGAGGAAACGATGTACGTGCTCGAGGAAAATTCGCGTTACACGCGTCGAATAAAAGGCGGTTGGGAAAAGTTGCAGATAGAATTGGAAGCCGCGGACGCGGAGAGTTTGGCCTCGGCCCGGCCCAAGGACACGATACTCGACGAAAATTTGACACTCGCACAGACAATCGGCCGTTACGAAGGTTATTCGCGACAGACTTACAAAAATTTGTACGTTATGGATCACGAGAGAATAAACAACGAATTGATCGAAACTATTTTGGAATGGATCGTCAACGGCGATCACGATCATCCGAGAGAAGGTTCCATTTTAGTGAGTTGCCAAGTCAATCGTCGTTAATTTGAGAAAAAAAAAGAAATTAAATTTTGATAGAACTTTTTTTTCACAATAAACTCTAGAAAAATGAATAAATGTGATTTAACATTTTTTTTCACAGGTTTTTTTGCCGGGTCTGGCTGAAATAACAGCTCTGAGAGATTGTTTGAACGACAACAAAACGCTCAGTCCTCGAACCGGCAATTTTCTCGTTATTCCATTGCACTCAACTTTATCCAGCGAGGAACAAAATTTAATATTCAAAAAACCTGGCCGAGGCGTACGCAAGATTGTGCTCAGCACGAATATCGCGGAAACTTCGGTCACAATCGACGATTGTGTGTTCGTCATTGACACGGGAAAGATGAAGGAAACCCGTTTTCATTCGAATCAAAATATGGCGAGTTTGGAAACTTGTTGGGTCTCGCGTGCCAATGCGATGCAGAGAAAAGGTCGAGCCGGTCGTGTTATGCCCGGGGTGTCGATACACCTGTACACGTCTCACAGGTAAGTGCGAGGGCCCGATGCACGGGCCTCGAAATTCAGAACGAGCAACGTTCAGAAGAGTCTCGAAGCGGTTTTCAACATTTCCCGACTTTCGAGCTTTCCCACGGGTTTATTATCAAAGTTACATATATTTCATCGCTGACCTTTTTAATAGGAAATTCAATTCTCTACAACATTGTTTATGTGGACTTTTGGCCTATATAGCGTTGTTTATCCAGCGTTTAATTAAAACAGAAAGAAAATCAATGCATTTTTACATTTAAAAAAAAAAAAAATTATTTCACAGGTTCAAGTTTCATTTCTTGGCCCAGCCAATTCCGGAAATACTTAGAATACCGTTGGAACCGTTGCTCCTTCGTATTCAAATAATGCACGTGAACAAGAAAGCCGATTTGCACGATATTCTAGGTACGTGTGTATCGTGTGACAAAGACTGAGCATCTATTTTCATGTTCTCATATATTGTCAACGTTGTATTCACATTTTTTAAAAAGGTTTTTTAATTTTTTATCTATTTATTTTAATTACAGAACGAGTTCTCGAACCGCCTCCGAGACAAAACATATCCGACGCGTTGAAACGTTTGCAAGACGTCGGAGCATTCGATTCGGATCACAATCTAACGCCCCTGGGTCATCATTTGGGTTCGCTTCCGGTCGACGTACGAATAGGCAAACTCATTCTTTACGGTGCAATTTTTTGTTGCGTCGATTCGGCACTCACCATAGCCGCTTGTCTGTCACACAAAAGTCCGTTCACGTCGCCGTTCGACAAACGTCACGAAGTCGATCGCAAACGAAAAGAATTCAAAACCGCTCATTCGGATCAACTTACCATTCTAAATGCTTACAAGGTAACGTTGAATAAATAAAAAAAATAGAATTGAAAAAATAAAAGAAAATATATTAAAAAATAAAAAAATATTAAAAAAAAAAAAAAAAACAATAATTAACGTTTCGTTGATTTCAGAAATGGTTGGAAGCCTGTTCGCGAAGCACTTACGCCGGTCAAGTGTTCGCCACCGAGAATTATCTCTCAAAACGTACGTTGCAAACATTGGCCGACATAAAGCATCAATTATTGGAATTATTGGTGTCGATTGGTTTTGTACCGGTAAACATGCCCAGACGACAATCCGGAATCGACCGAGTAATGGAGATCACCGGTCCGGATCTCAACGTGAACAACGAAAATTACAAATTGCTTCAAGGCATGTTGTGCGCCGCTCTTTATCCCAACGTCGTGAAAATTTTTACTCCCGAAAAATCGTTTCAAGTACAATCGGGCGGTGCCATACCCAGACAACCCAAACCCGAGGAACTCAAATTTCAAACCAAGGAAGACGGTTATGTTAATCTACATCCATCGTCGGTTAATTTTACCGTTGGATATTTTCCAAGTCCTTATCTGGTTTATCAGGAAAAAGTTAAGACCAGCAAAATTTTCATTCGCGAAATATCGATGGTTTCGATGTTGCCGTTGGTATTGTTCTCGGGTTATGGACTCAACGTCGAACAGCACAACGGAACTTTCGTGCTTTCTCTGGCGGACGGCTGGATCATGTTTGCCGTCGAATCGCACACGGTGAGACGAGACCGATGCGTCGATTTTACTTTTTTAAATGTATTTGATATGATTTTAATTTTTTTTTTGAAGAAAGTTTTTGGATTTATTTAGACGAAACTGAGGGAATATGTTTAGCGATACTATTAGATGATGATGGTATTTTTTTGTTGTCACGAAAAATTGAATCCTTAACTGAGTGTCGACTGAGTCCTAATTTTTTTTTTTTGTGACATGATCAATCCAAATTCAAAATTGATTTCAACCTCATAAAATACCTATACTCAGCTAAAATTTTCGAAAACTAAAAAATCGTCAAACAGTCAACTCTATCCTCAATAAAAACTCAAAACGAAATCTTGCAATATCTTTATTTTTTTTTCTCTTCTTTTAGATTGCCCAACTGTTGCAACACATGCGCATCGAGTTGGTGAAGATATTGGAACTGAAGATGCAGGATCCTCTGTTGAATCTGCTGAACCATCAAAATGGCAAACGCATCATAAAAACCATAGTCGACGTTTTGGAGAGAGATTGATAACTTATTCGTTATGTTTTGATAATTTTAAGTAGGTTTTGTTGTTTTTTTTTTCTCATTATACAGTTTGAAATATTACCGTAGCTAGGTTGTTCGCCTCGGGATAGGTGTGAAATTGTATTTATTATGAAAAAATCGAGAGGCCCATTGTCGACCAATAGGAAATTTATGAATCTTTCAAATTTTTCTCGCTCACATATCCAAAGTGCACGTGTTGAACACGGTTGCACTGTGCGTGCGTGTCAGTTGCTAAATTCAATGAAATTATACATTTCGTCTTTGTCGAAGGTTCAGTCGTGCGAAAAAGTGAGGTTAAAAAATAATAATCGATGTTCTTGTGCAACGACAAATGGCCTTTGCGCGTGTACGTTGAAAAAAAAAAAGATGCCACTGTAAAAAAAGATGATAACGAGATAAAATATATTTTTACGTCTATTTGTCCAACGCTCTTTCCAACTATACATACGATTAATTATATTTACATTTGTCGATTAGTCAGAACCCATCATTATCAATTATGTAGGTGAAAAACTTAGGAAAAGTGACGTGTGAAAATTTCAACGTCGTCACCTGTGATATTGTTACGTCCAGATAACGAAAATAAAGTAAATGCCTTCTTTACTATCTTAGCTAATTTAGCCAGACTACGATCTGGTCGAATGTCTAAAATCATAAAATTCGTCGAATTATTATTAACATTATTAATTTTTATTGTTTGAACAAACGTGAAAATCGGAGTTTAATTATCATCAAATATTGTAGTATAAAAAAAAAAACAAAAAAATGAATTTGTATTCTTATTCGGGATTTGGTCGAATGGAAATTAAGGTCTGACTGTAATATCGACCGAGGCGGTGATCACATTCATTGCAGTTGCCCGTTTTGCCCGCCGCGACGCAATTGGCGCTGAGTGCGATCGCCAAAAACGCGCCACATCTGTTTATTCGTTCGGAGCAGAACAAAAAAAAAAAGAATCTCAGAATTCAGAACGTAAATCAAACCACAGAGTTGTCACGCATTGTTTACATCGTATCGTCCATAGATCAGATTGGATGGACGATATTTTTTTGTCTTTTCTTCACGTCACGTGAATAAATGAAAAAAATAAGAATATGGAATTGTGGACAAATGCCGAAACTATGCACGAGAGCGAGAAGTACCTTACCACCGGTTGCAAAATTCTCGACGCGGCTTTGAGAGGAGGCATAGCGCGCAGAGGAATCACGCAGATATACGGTGCGGCGGGTTCGGGAAAGACGCAGTACGCCTTACAGCTGTGTCTGTCCGTTCAAATACCGGAATCTCAGGGAGGCTGCGGGGCTGGTGATACATCATATTCCTATGGCTATGTTTTATCTATAAAAAACAAAAAAAAACATGATAATTAATTATTGTTATTTGTTTAAAAAAAAGTATTTTAAATGAATTTTTCATTGTATGTTCAAAGTATTCTAATTCAATTTTGATTTTTTTTTACTCAATTAACTTTTCGAGGTCACTGGAGGGAGGGGGGGTCAAAATGACCCCGAGCGCAACGTTAAATCAAAAAGTAAAAATTAAAAAATTGAATATTGTAAAAGATATGATTTTTTAAATAAACAACGATGGTATTTTACTTATTGACATCTTAATCATTTTTTTTTCCCTTTTTTGAAAATTCGATATAATTTTTTTTTCCTGATATCCTCGTTCTAAAGTGTTCAAAGTGTTGATATCTCGAATTTTTATGAGTCGTTCGAAACGATATTGTTGACGCGGCAATATTTCAAACATGGCTGGGGGTCATTGTGACCCCAAGTGACCAACGCGTTATGTCCAGAAGTTCAATGTCCAGAAGGACCAAAAAAAAAGTTTCTTTGTTTATAAGAAAAATAGTCCAAGTTGTTGAAATTTTTTTTTTTCTAATCACTCGGCTTACCTATTCAATTTATTTATTCATCTACTTCTTTTCAATTAATCGTACTGGTTTTGTGCATTCAGCTGCCGTTTACATATGCACAGAATCCGTATTTCCGACAAGACGATTGCAACAGTTATTGAAGTCTTCGAATTTGGTGAAAAATTACGGAGCCAACGGAGACGAGATATTCATCGAGCACGTTTCCACGATTGTAAATATTGCATCGAATATTCTCACACTAGCGTCGATGCCAATAATTGCACGATAATCGAATGTTGATTGGAATTCGCAGGCAGATTTGGAAAGTTGTCTCTTCAACAGAATTCCCATTCTCGTGTCGCGTAAAAAAATCGGGCTGCTGGTGATCGATTCCATAGCTGCGCCCTACAGAGTCGAATACGACGATCGGGAATTGAAAAACCGAGCCAAGAGTCTGCGTTCCGTCGGTCTTAATTTGCACAATCTTTGCAGAGACTACGAACTTTCGGTGGTCTGCATAAATCAGGTAAGAAGAAAAAGAAAAAAGAACATCTTCATTGCTCTTACGTTATCGAACCTGATTTTTTTTTTCTTCAAATGGTAGAATATGAAAAAAATAATTTTCGACTTCACAGGTGACGACTGCAATGGGCGAAAAAGATTCGGCAAACGCTTGCAACGGAGATTTTCCAGCTTTGGGAATAACTTGGTCGACGCTCGTCACAAATTCTTTTTGTCTCGTGAAAAACGGTGATAAGCGTTATTTGCACGTGAGAGAGTCGCCGTATTTGCCTCGCAAATCTATGGCCTTCGAAATCGACGAAACTGGCGTTAAAGGCCTGTCCACATGATTGTGTAAATAATTCGATAAATAATTTTTGTCGTTGTTTTTTTTTTCTTTTTCTTTTCTTTCATAATAAATTATCTATTTCCGTGAAAGCACGATCGTCGATTGTTCTCACGGGATCGATGGGTCGCCACTGATTACGCGGATCCGATTCGGTGAACGGATCGAGCGTTCTCTCGTCGATCTTTTCCATGTTGCCGTCGATGACGAGCCTAAACGAGTGCAAGAAGGTTCTGTGGGGCTCGCAATCGCGTCTCTCGCTGTACGTGTAGTCACCGATTATCGTGTGACCCATGTGGTGACAGTGAACCCTGAGCTGATGTCTTCTGCCGGTTCCGGGTTTCAACATTATTTTCGTACAAGGTTTTTCGTTTCTCAAACCTCGCGCGATTACCAGCAAAGCCGTGCGACAAGCCCGTGGCTTTTCGCACGTGATATCGTCGTCCGTACACATCTTACGGTTTCCATCCTTTTCTCGGGAATCTTCGCCTGGTGGAAATCATAAAATTTTCATTTCTTTTATTATTTACATTTTTTTTTTTTTATTATTAGCTGAGCTCGGAAATTTTGTGCGGTCTTTAAATTCATAGTCTATGAATATAAATATGCAATTATGATCCTTGTGTCCCGAGGAAATATATATATATATATTTTTTTTTGTCAAGAGAATCTTTTTGCAAAAAAAATTCATTACAAAATTTTTTTTTCTTTTTTTTAAGAGAAAACGCTGTTTGCTGTGGACCAGAAAAATGAAGAAGCAAAGTTTCACATTCTACCCAGCAAGCTTTATTATTATAATCATTTATTAGTTTTTTTTATCGTTGAAATGGAAAGCAATGAAAAATTGTTTTGAAATTTGCAAAAATTAGTTTTTATGGGAACCAAAATAAAAAACAAATATTTATTCATGTCGAAGTTTGGTTCGGTGGTGAGTTGAGGGTTTGAAAAATTATGACGGTACTGACCCACAGCCTTTTCGATGACCATTTTGTCTTCCCCGACATGACCGTGCACCAGGGCCAGATAATACTTGCGCACTCGTCTCTTCTCAAACGCGCCTGAGGCCTCCCGGGCGTATTGTTTGGTCAGAGCGACGCACATCAATCCGCTGGTAGCGAAATCCAGTCTATGGACAAAGTAGAACTCGTGACGCAATCCTGGATTTGCCAAATGCGGATAGAGCCTTTTGATCTCCGTTTGCAGAGTGTACTGCAAAAAAAAGTTATGAAAAATCATCGAACAAGCGAGTTTGTAAATTCATGGTTGTAATTTATCATCAATGAAAAATTGTTTACCTTGTTGTCATTGTCATTGCTGTTGATCACCATGTCCGGTGGTTTGTCGACGACTAAAAAATGTTCGCTGCAACGCAAAATTCTAACGGGTTGTTGCATCTTGCGTTTTTTTCGTCGAATATGCAATTTTTTTTCGTTCAGTCCTGAGAAGCTTTTTCGATCGCCTGATTAAGGTGACAAAAAAAAATACTCATTGACAATTTTCATATTATTCTCAATTTTTACAACCATCTAGTGTCGCCATCTGTCGACCTCATCTAGCCCTCACTTTTCATCGCCCCAGCCGTGACAATTCCGAAGCTGCTAGAGGAAATCTGTCTTATCATGCGTCGGTAACAATTCGTTCTCGCGAGATGTCGCCACGGTGGAGTCAAACGACCAATGCCCAATGGAAAATCTCGTATCATCACTCACAATGAGTCAATGAGATACAAAAAAATACATAGAATCTCAACAATGATAAATCAATTACTACTGTCAACCGCATTATCCTGTCAAAATGAAAAATAAACAAATAAAATAAAAAACACCCACAATTTTCGTATTTTCACGAACCCGTCGATGACCCTTCGATGACCCTTCGAAAAACATTTTTGCAACATCGAGACCCACGGACAATCAAACCCAAATATACAGTCGAAAAAAGACAAACAAAACCCATGAAACATCGAAAGCAAGGGAAATAAAAGTTATCTACGGGGTGCATCAGACTCGCAGTAAACGAGTGTTCCTACACACACACATACACACACACACCTGTGTCGGGCAAAGTACTCGAACGTAATTTTTTTATTCTCATCGAAAGCTTGTAACGATTGCAACCACGTAGTTTTTACAAACAACGTACATACATACATATAAACACGTTTCCCACGATAGTCAAACGTGTATATTAACACACAGACGCAAGCACACACACACACACACACACAGATGTGGAAATGATGCTGCGTGTAGCATTCGAGTGTGTGGTGCTCTACGACGATCGATAGAAGTCCCTTCCCCCTTAATCTCGAACCCGAATGAGAACCGCACGTTCTCCCATGCTAACCGGCTCCGGGTTCTCGCTGCGATCCTCCGATTTCGGTGAAAATATAAATTCTCGCTCCTCGCTGCCACACGGACCAACTTCAATCCACCTAAACAAACACACACACACACCCACTCCAATACCCTCAGAAAAAAGATGCCAAACATAGAATCAAACCATCACCAATCGAACCTCAATCCATCGATCACTCAAAAAAAAAAAAAACAACTAAAATCAGGAAATCAAAAAAAGTTCTGCAACAAAAAAAATCATAAACATCCTTCCAACAATACCAATACCGTTCGATCAATGAAAATTCGTACCTCCTCACAATCGCAGCAATGACAATGAAATCATATTTTTTACCAACGTCTTCCCCGTCGATGATTCTCATGCGCCCATCACAATTTGTCCAAGATTTCGTCTCGTCATTAGTTTTCACTGCGTTCGATGCGTTCCCCCCAGGCCGAGGCCTTCGTTAGCGTCGAATTTCTGCGTGCCGTCGTCGGTGAAGCGCTCGCGCGCGCGCGAGCGAGCGGGGGTTTCCATCTCGCGTGATATTCCGCACGGACATCTTCGATTCTCGAGCTGGTTACGGGTGAAGAGGCGTGAGCGGCGAGGGGTGGTCGTGAGGGCGAGCGAGGCGAAAGGAGGAAGGGGGGGGGGAGAACGATTCGGCGGGGAAGGGAAGGTCGGGGAAGCGGAGGCACGGTAGGCCTTGCGTGCGAAACTCGCGTCCCCGGCCTCGTGCGACCGTATACGTACGACACACACACACACAAACATCTATGTATATACATATGTGATGCAGTACATTTATGTGCGTACTACGTACAGTCTGCGGTATCCGTATCTTCATTGGTGGCTACGTACGGACACGTGTGTGTGTGTGAGTGTGTGTATGGTCCCGTGCATCAACGTGTTCCGAAACGCTCTCACGTACACTCATACGCCGGGCCGAAGCCGCAGGTGCGAGCGTGTGTGACAGCGTGGCGTGATGACGGTGGTGACCAACAAAGCGTTATATGCCTCGAATAAGAAAACCACACATGCCCCGCTGCTGCTGCTGCTGCTACGAGGCTCGCCCCACGGGCCTCGCTGCGACTTCGACGAGGTGTGTACACACACACACACACACACACAAATACGTACTCACCTCGTTCGTTCCGATGAAACACTCGCCCAAACTTCAGTGAGTTTTTTTTCTCGCACTGATTCTCGGCAACGAACTAATACGCTGAAATAACCCAACTTCGGGTCAATCGTTGCTTAGATATCCACTCACGAGTTTGATCAAACACTCGAAAGGTTTGTTTTTTTTTTTGTTATTGATCGAGGGATGATTTTTGTTCATCGTACGAAGATGCGAGAAACAATGTTTGAATGGAAATCACATGGATGCGGAAGCCACGTGTTGCAGCGGTCTAGAATTTAGGAGGATAGCGCGAGAGTCGATTATGCGCGAGAACCGGGATTTAAATTGTTGTTTAATCAAAATCATTGTGGGCTTCATGGTTCAGGTGTGTCTTAACTTTAGCTTGCCACATATCTGCGTAGTTTGAGATCAATTTCATTCGAATCGGTCGAGTCGTTCTCGAGATATCGCAAATCGCGTTTTCGAAGTGGGGAATCTCGCCAGTGCGTTATGTGCGCTCAACGGCGGCGCACCGGTTTCGGCCCCACTTCGAAAATGCAATTCGCCATTGCGGCCAAACCCCACGACCGTTTCGAACGAAAAAAGTCTCATTCGACGCACAACAATGGCAGGTAAATTCGCGACCTTCGCGAGTAATCCGACAATCTTCGACCATTACGAAGAAATGACATATATCAACATTTTCGCATCGATGATAATTATAGAGATCGATCCTAGAATGACAAAACATCATCTCAACACGGACAATTATTCGTCATCAATCTTCCGCTGGTTGAGCGGACGAAAAAAAAATCGGACCAACGGATAAACATCGCATTCATACGTTACATCATTACGATAATCCTCCCAACGTACATACACACATACTTTAGCGTAAGTATCTCGTATTTATTTCTAACTTCGTTCACGCGCATCGCGCAAATCGTGCCCGCGTTTGTCAAGAAACGAAACACGAGCATATCACGAAGCATTGCACGAAGATGAAGAAGAAGAAGAGGAGCTTCGGGCCTGTCGTCTTTTCTCGATTCCACGGCGAACGTCTTCCGTCGCTCTTCTCTCGATTCGCCGGGACGCTCGGCCAGCGCGAGCACGAACGAGCGCGATCAGCGAGTCAGAAGGAGAAAAAGAGAGACGAAATCGCGTCCCCGAGAAAAAAAAAGAGAGAGAGACGACGACGAAGACTAACTCGCAAACGCGCGAGCGGCGTCCCCCTCGTGGCTTCTCCCGCAACGGCAATGACGCCGGCGGCGCACACGGCCGAAGAGGCGATGCGCGCCGCGTAGCTCGCGCAACGAGCAAAATTTCACCGCGAGCAGCGGCCGGGGTTCTCTCTCTCTCTCTCTCTTCCTCTCTCTCGCCGCGCCTTCGGGCTCTCGTCTCGCGTAGCCGCTTCGTGTCTCTCGCGTCGCGGTGACCCGATGGCTTCGAGAGAGAGAAAGAGCGAGAGAGAGAGAGAGAGAGGAAGAAAGAAAGAAAGAAAGAGAACGCTCGATCCTATCGTTGATCATGACGAGGCGAGGGGCGGTTGCCGAGGGGGGAAAGGGAGGGGAAGGCTTGGCCAGGAGGAGAACCACGCGATGACGAAGAAAACGAGATTGAAGAGGGACACCGAGGGCGGCGGGGGAGGGGGGGGGGGACTCGGGTGCGTTCGCACAGCGGGAAAGGAAACGATGAGCGTATACCGGACCGAGAGCGAGAACTCTCGTACGAATGTCCCCCGAAGTTACTTTAGTCCTACGTTCGTGCGTGCATGCATATATATCTATCTATGTATATATATATATATATATATATATATATATATATATATGTATGCATACTATCCGGTCTCACATCAAGCGAATGTATAACGATGCACGAGCAATTAGAATTAAGATTGTTGATTGCAGTGCTGATTGTTGAGTGTCGAGGATTATCGAAAAAAAGGGCGAGTCAAATTAATCCGATGTGAAAATTAATGATGTTTCGAGAACCCGTCAATGTCACTGAAGTAAACAATGTTGTTGAATGATTATTATTATTGTCATTAAAAAGGATATAAGTATATAATTGCACGAATATGTGGATTCGACGTCATTTGGATAAGCAACGACGAGAGAATTATTATTTTCAACAGGTACGGCCGATGGGTTCGATGAATTTTACGGTATACGAAATATGGCGCACGCGCGCCAGTCACGAAGAAAGCTGAGCAGGCGTATAATATCGCACGAAAGGCATCGTCGTTGAGGGGGGAAGGAGGGGGGGGGCTGGTTCTGCAATCTGCAAGTGCACGGATCTCGATGCACCGTGTATGACGATGAAACCGTGGCTCGTGCTTAGCCTTCTCCTCCCCTCCCCCTCCTCCTCTTCTTCTCTCGTCCCTGGCTGCGATATCCGGTACGCATCGCGAACGAGATATTTACCGACGATTGGGTTATACGGAGATTACGCAAACGTCGAGAGATAACCGGAAACGGATGTGACGAGTGTGAAAATGATTTTTCACATATGCTGCTGCTTAATGCTGCCATGCGTTGGTCGGGACGAATGCAAATTTTTTTCATAAACAGACTAATGACCATTAACGATGATTAGACGAATTGATTGAAATTAATTGGGAGAGGATGTCGATTTTCCGCAATAAGTTGATTTGAGAAGAAAAATTCAATTCAATTTCATTAAATTTTAAGGAAACAAAAATCTTTGGTAAAAAATTAATTTCGTTTTCGCAGTCGTTTTGCACGCCAGAACGATGAGTAGGTATCATTCGTTTGATCATCCACACGCTCACACACATGCTCATCGTCGTGACCGATCCAAACATTAATTTCAAATTCCGGGATTCGACCGCGATGAGAGACCGATGCCGGTCGAAATGATTTTTCGGTTTGGGGGCGCTAGCTGGCAACGCACACGACCGGGGCAGCGTGTAGTTGCGATTTCTGACCGCCCGTATATCGCTTTCCACGCTATTAAACATACATATATATATATATATATATATATATATATATATATATATATATATCGCTTTCTTTCATTTCCTCACCTTTTCGTTAATTTTTTCAAATTTCCAACTCCGTCGCTCACCGTATCTCCCTCTCTCTCTCTCGATCTCTCTCTCTCTTCCTCCCTTCGCGTATTCTCTTTCCCTGTTTGCAGAGTTCGCGTGGTCGTCGTCGTTGTCGTCGTCGTCGTCGTCGTCGCGAGACGTACGCGGTCGAGCGACTCTTCTGTCTTCGTTGCCTCGTACTTTTCCCGTCCGTCCCCCCGGGGGCGCTCCATTCCTCGCGCACGGTTCGCCACACTCGTTCCTCCGCGCGAGATGAGACAAACCTATATACGCCGACGCGGGCGAGCTAACCCCCCAACGACGGACGACGAAACAACACACACACACACACACACGCACAGACACAACCAACCACGGCGGCCCCTCCGTGTGCATCGAACAATCGTCACAATCCCAAAAACCATTCGCTACGTCTGATGAATTTATATACTACATGTGTAACGCAATGATAATTAATGACACTTTTGCAACATACAGTACATACATTGAACGTTGTTTAGGCGTTATGAATCGGTCGTCAACCCTCATTAACATTATCTAAATTATTATCATTATTATTATTAGTTTATTGCACGTTCATTTGTTTATAAATAAATATTTGTTAGAATAATTTCATAATCTGTTTGTTGATGTTTACGATGAATAATCTATCTAATCGTTATCAGGCTGATTTATCACACAAGCACACGCTCGCAATGAATAGAAAGCGAGATGATTGTCGGCAGCAACGAGGACCGAACGAAATATAACCTCAACGCCGGACGCGTTGGACACCCGGTGAAAATTCACGTGAAACGGCAACGACTATTCGTAACGATGGAATCGATGCTCCCCGCAACGTTCTCAACCTACTCCAACTTTGCGAGAGGCTCACTAGGCTCCTATAATCACTCCGTTTCTGCGGCCTCCGGGTTTCGTTCGTCTCTCGTCCTACTACTCTCTCTCTCTATATATATATATACACATACACATATAGACATACATTAGGGTGGTCCTCATTTCGGTTTTTTCATCATTTCATTTCTTCCGGAGGATAATATGGATCGAAATAAAAAAATAAAAACATGCTCAAAATTTAAGATCCCTATCTCACTTCTCAATCGTGCCGCTATAACTCTTACAGTACCGTTATAATCCACCCTAATTATCTACAGTCCAGGACTCAAGTCATAATAATAATAAAATTAATTCAAATTAAATTATCATTAAATATCATAGTAATAATAAAATTGATTCAAATTTAAACACAATAAAAGCAACTCTTGAAACACGAAAAACGCTATGTTGTTCAAATGTCAAACTCCGGGACGCTTTGCGGCAGGTTTGAGAATTAAGATACGAACCGCAAATTTTCAGGATACGTTTAAAACATTTTATTTCGAATCATATTCACCTCCCGATGTGCCAAACTTAAAATAAAAAGAAGAAAAACCAGCCCGAATAAGAACCACCCTGATATATATGTCTATATATGTATATCTCTCTCTCTCTTTCTCTATCTCCGCTTCCGTCTCTGTTTTCCGCCAGCTCTGGCTGTCGAGAACGACGACGACGAGGACGCTACGCTTCCCCCCCCCCCCGCCGCCTCCGCCCCGTTGCCCCTTTTTCGCCGGTTGCCACGACGCTGCTGCTGCTGCTGCTCGACGCCCGGTCGCTCATGTACAGCGAACGGCGACCGCGTCGCCCGTGGCTCCCTTCGTTCCTCACTCCCAATATATATGTATATATATATATATACATCTATCTATCTCCATCTTCGTCCGTTAGCCGTGGCCCGACGTTAATCTGCTCTCTCGCTCGCTCGCCATTCGCTCGCGCACACGCAGCACCCAGGTAACGCGGCATCCATTGTAAATCGTCGTCGTCGTTCGTTCGTTCGTTCGTTCGTTCGTTCGTTCGTTCGTTCGTTCGTTCGTTGTCGTTGTCGTCATCGCGTTCTTCGAGCTGCTCCGACGCTCGGTTACGATCACGAGAGAGCCGTACACGTATGCGGCGTTGCACTAGCTCCCCGACAAACAAAATGCTCCACCGAAATATTCCCATCCAAGAAAAACCATTTCTCCTGTCCTCGAAGAAATTTCGTTTGTTTTTTCTTCTCATCATACGAATTGAAACGTATTGGAGCACAGGAATATTGTTTATCGTATTCGATTGTAGGATAAGAACGGAAAATGTCCACTGACCCACTGTCTCGCAGGGGGAGCGAATATAGTCGTATGTATATGTATATTTATATATATGTAGGTAGATGTATATATATATTTCAGAACCACGCGGCATCGATCTTTCCGATGCTTCGTAGCAGCTAACCTCCCCTCCGATGGAAATTATCACCGCGTCACATGGGGGAGGGGGGGGGTTGGCCGTTTGTGTGTTGACCGAAAAAAATCGAGAAAGGGTTGACGAGAGAGCGTTGTGAAGACCATTGGATTTGTATGGTCGTGTGGGAATTTAATCTGAATAACAAACCTCGGAATCAATTTTGTTTTAACAACCCCGCCCCCCCCCCCCCCAACCCCTTATCCGCTCCTCGTGGGTTACGATAATAGTTGTTAACAATATAATTTCGATCGGATTTTTTATCATCGTGGTTGTTACGTTTTATTATTGTTAAGTTGGTTTTTTTTCGTTACGACATATCTCTTCGATCAGCTGTTGGATTTGTATTGTTTCACGTAGGTCAAAGAACTCGCGAAAAGTTTTGTTTTTCTTCTTTTTTTTCCTCTATTTTTTCCTTCGTATAATTTATGCAAACGGCAGGCCATTGTTGGCGTTGTCGACGAAAGGACAGAATAATAGAATAATCATTGTGTAAATATTTGGTTTTTCATCGCCTCCATAGAACAGCTGGAACGATTAAGGCGATGGGGAAATACCATTCTCGGAGTTTCTCTCTCTCTCGTTCCGCAGTGAGTACCGATAGCGCTGTTTCTCTCGCACTCACGGTCGAAGATCGTACGAGCGAAAGAAGGTTAGACACCCATCGTCTTGAAGACGCTCTCGTAACAGATCGTTCATTAACATCGCGTTTGTTTGCAAATACAAAATGAAAGTAAAATTAAACAAACAAAGATTACATGCATGTATCTATCGATCAATGAGACTTTTATAAACGAGTAATAACGCAAAATGTGATTGACGAATCTTAATAAAAAGAGGATCCCGAACGTTTGTAGCTCGTTCTCTCTCGCTCCACCGCGAGCGCTCATGGCGCTCTCTCCCTCGCACTCGTTGCGGACGCCAAAGGATTGAAACATCGGGCAACGACGTCGGCCATTGATCACAGTGTCGTTGCAGCGACGTGCCGCACAAAATGTCTTGACCCAGGCCGAAAGATTGTTCAACGTAAGTTTCGGTGGGCTTCGTCTTGCTCGGTTACAACACGAGAACCCGGCGAAGGACCGTTTGATCGGTCCGTAGCCCGGACGGTGCACGAGAGTGCAAGGTCGAGGCGAGAAAGCGAAATCGTTCGGACACCCGTTAGATCTATCTGCTGCTGCTGCTTCGACGCAGATCGCGCACAGATGGGAATAGCAAACCGAGAACGGTTCGTACCAGGAAAATAATAAAAAAAATAAGCTAGCAGCAGCGTATCGTACGGAGTGGTACAAAGCCATATACACACGCACATAAAGGGAGCGAAAGAGAGAGAGAGAAAGCGTATATAGACTGCGACGAGCGGCAAGGCAGAGCCAGGTGGTCCCCGTCGGTGTAAATAATATCCATTATACACGTTCGGTACACGTTGTCGGTGGGTGCGCGCGCTCGCGCATTAACGTACATAGGCTCTCTTCGTCTACTTATGTGCCTGTGCGTATGTACATGAAGTACGTGTAAAATTCGTTCGATTCGGGGGTTTCAACCGGTAAACCGTTTCTCTGCCCACACGAGAGAATCGTTACGAGGAGAGAACCCGCATATCGGTGACTCCGACCGGCTAGCCGGCTGCAGCCGCCGAGATACGGTCCGTTCGCGTTTCTCTCCCTCTCTTTGTCTCTCTCCTCTCTCTCTCTCTCTCTCTCTCTCTCTCTCTCTCTCTCTCTCTCTGTCCGTGCTGCTGCTACGGCCTTACGGCCAATGAGTCAGTGTGCGCGCTACTGCGCACACTCGCGCGCCGCCCTCTCTCTCTCTCTCTCTGTATCTCTCCCTCGCTCGTGCGTGTGGCGGGCGCGCGGGGCGCCACCGTCGGTTCACGGGGCGCCACCGGTTCATTCCGCCATCGGCGCCCGCGACGCACGGACGTGTACCGCCCCGTTTATCGTCTCGCAACCGTTTTTTCTTTCCGAACCCCCACCCGCGGGGCGGCTGTCTTCAAACGCCGAACGACAAAATAATTTATACTCATTACTTTTCGGGATTGTTTTACCGTTTCTTTCATCATTTCGTTTCGTTTTGTTTTGGGTTTTTTTGTTCGAAATTTTGTCGCACGCGACGAAAACGGGTTGCGGGGGAAAAAAAAACAACGTTTGTCAAACGTTCCGACGAGGGCCATTGGTGCGATCGCGAAAGTTCGTCGTAAACGTAATCACGCGCGGGCGTTACGAGTGAATTATTATCGTGAACACACGGAAAACCTCGACGCTTCACCTCTCCCACCACCCAGCCACCCACCCTCTCGCTCTTGTCCCTTCCCCTCCCCTCGTCATTTCCTTCCCCGGTAATCCGAGTGCGCGGTCATTGGTTTTGTCGTAATCGTGAAAAATAAACAAAAAAAAGAAAGAAAAAAACTATCGGAGCATTCGACATTAAAGCTCTTTCGTGCTACGTGTGTATATATATAGATACCGTGTATACAATATATACGCATAAAAATTGTTTTCCTTCATTTTCGATGCATCTTTTGTCAGTCGAATAATTTATTTATTGATTTGGTTTTGGTTTTTGTTGTTGTTTTTTTTGTTTTCTTCGCGACTCGGTTACTCAAGTGTGCTACGCATTCGACGCCCGGAAGCGCAACGTGCTGCGTGCGCGGTGAGAGGGGGTGGTGAGGTGAGACTCTCTCGGTGCTCGAGTGGCGGCTTATCGTTGTCGGCTATTAATAATATCGATATAACAATAATGGTAAATAATACATATTACATAAACAAAAATTAATTTACAAGATTTTTTCAATCAAACGCATGTGGTGCTTGTGACGCGTTTTAATCGTCATACACACACAAACATATATACATATATATATATATCATTATTTTTTTTTCTCGTTTGTTTCGTTTCTCTTTTGTCGTTGTTGTTTTTTTTCTTTCTTCCTATTTTCTCATATACAATTGTGGAATGAAAGTTGTTTTTTTTTCTGGTGAATATAAAAATGTGTGAATTATCGTTTTGTGAAGACCCCTAGTTGTATATCGTCGTTTATAGTCACTCGGTTAGTTTAGCGTCGAGGCATCGCGTTCATCGTGGACGAAGAATTCCAACACGGTCAGTCCCGGAGTCTTCTCTCTCTCTCTCTCTCTCTCTCTCTCTCTCTCTCTCTCTCTGTCTCCGTCTCTGCGAAGCTCTTTCGTTGATTCTCGGTTCGTCCGGATTATGGATGCCCGGGCTTTCCGTCCTCTACCGTCGTTACATCCGTCTCACTTTGTACGAGCTCCCTCCGTCTCACACCGCCCTTTGATCTTTTATACCTGCGCGTCCCCCCGCGTCCCCTCCCCCCACCCGCTTCTCCTCCTGTTCGAGAGAGACAGAATGCCGAGCGTGGCTCTGTGTGTGTGCGTGAGTGAGTGAGTGAGTGATACACACACACTGGCCAAAAGCCTCGCTACGCTCTCTGAACGTTTTTTTCTTCCTCGTTTTTTTCGCGCTGACGCTTGTCAGGCGGGGAGGGTAGGGGGGGGGGGGGCTCCCCGATGCAAACGAGTCTCGAAGAGTTTCGTGCGAGATCGAGAGAAAGAGTGAGAGAGAGAGACATACACACTCCGCGAAACACGCGAGTAAGGCTTTTGCGAAACACATTGTGTACATGTATGTTGTCTCTCTCACTCACTCACTCTTTCTCTTTGTTTCTCTGTCTCTGCGTATATATATATAAACGTAGAATTAAAAAAAAAAAACAAGCAGGAAAAAAAATGCAACGCCAGAGAAACGAGAATCCGTGCGACGAACCTCGGGCTCGTCTTTATAACAAAGAGTGACAAAAAAAAGAAAAAAAAACTATGATACGGATCGAGTGCATATCAAACGCGTCATAATGTTTTTTTTTTAATACATTTTTCAATCTCGTGATTTATTTCCGAAAACAAATTAAATTATCGAGGAGTAACTAAAACGATGATCATTCGTCGATGAAGAGGTTAGGAATAGTTTTCTTTTTCTTTCTGTTGCCGGTAATGAAGGATTTCTGTTGACGGTTATTTGTGAGTCGGCTCAGTTTTTTTTTGTTGTTGTTGGTTAGGTGTTGTTTTTGTCGGATTGAATCAAAGTACGAGACGGGGAGGATACACGAAATAGTGTGACGCGTCGGTTATCGGTTAGGTGTTAGGTAAGATGGAGCGCGCGCGCGAGCGAGTGAGCGAGCGAACGAGTCCGACACGAGCGAAAACGGACGCTCTTTGCAAAACGGGCCGACCGGACTTGTAAAATTGCTACGACAACGACGCGTTGCGGTGGCACGGGATCGTTGAGGCAAGGAGGGGGGGGGGGGGGAAGGGAGATGGTAGACGCGGGGAAGAGGTATGGCACGATTGCGAGTAACCGAGATAGGAGTGAGTGCGTGATTTTTTTATTTGTTAAAATGTCTTCCTCCTTTTTTTTCTCCCTCTCTCTCGCTCTTTTTTTCTTCTTCTCTCTTCAAAGCCTGTAATGTCGAGTGGGAGGAAGCGAGTGAGTGGTATTATGATTCCTACTCTGCCTGCTGCGAAGCTTGTGTGTGCGTGTGCCGGCGAGGATGTATATGTGTTCGTGTGTGTGTGTGTGTGTGTGTGTGTGTGCACGATTTCGCGAGCATAAACGTCGGACGTTTACCGTTAACGACCTGAATCGCGTCGTCTCGCGGTAACCTCGAGGTTGGATTCTCGTGGCTGCTCGGTTTCTTGCACGTTATATATACATACATATATATATATATATTTATTTATTTCTTGCACACTCAATGACGCCCGACGATTGTCGACTATGCGAATTTGTATTTCGATGAATTTTCTCGTTTATACGAGTCGAACAATGCGTTCTGTGCTGCTTATTCTTATTATTATCTGATATCTACATATTTTTGAGGTTATGGTCTAGTAGAGACTAAAAAATTCGCACCGATCGCGTAAAACGCGATTCAACTTTTTTTTTGCCACGATTTTTCGTCGATTGAGACGCATTTGATGCTTAACGTTGACGTAGTTTCGGAAAAATTGAGGAATGCATTTTCGAGATGATCGAAAAGGGTGGGCGGCCATTGTCTGAAGGACGTTTTCGTCGACTACGGGGCTAATCCGTCTAATCGTGGTCTGGTGCTTTGGTGCCGAGTGTGTCAGCCACTTAGAAGCTGATACGCTTGAATTTTATTCTTGTCTGTGTGTAAGTGTGTGTAAGTGTATGTGCGTGTCGTTATTTTTTAAATTAAGCCGGACGGTGATGTGTGAGTTTGTGTGTGTGTGAAGTACGTAGCGCGGCGGAAGTTGAAAAGACTCGTTACATCGGTTTTCTAAACTCGTCGAAACGAGCCAAGGCAGAGTCGTGGTCGTGGTCGTAGTCGTCGTCGTGTCCGTGGCTCGTTCGGCATCGTTCGTGCACGACCGGTGATCCCTCTCGCGGAGCAACGGTTCCTTTGTCGGGGGATATACCGTGACGATGATGTGTATACATGTATATGTGTAACACGGTGTTGGTGTGTAACGTTGAGCGGTGGTGTAGCAGCAGCAGCAGCGGGGCGGCGACTGCGGCAGGAGAGCGACCGGCTGAACGAGTCAGAGAAAGAAACGAGCAGCAGCGAGCGAGCGAGCGAGGCTAGTTTGCAACGCATCAAAGAATCACAATTGTCTCTCTCTCGTATATGCGTCAATCTCCATTATATCAAGCTAACCGTCATTCGTCAACTTTGTCAATCAATCATTTATTCCTACCGATCTCAGGAGCTTAAAAAACGAAACTATCGAAATTGTCAAATGCAGATCGACGATATTGTTTTTTTTTTTTTTTTAATAAATTTTTTTTTAAACGTAAAATAATGCAACTTGAAAAACAAATAATAAACTTTATCGATTTTATCAATCTTAATAATTCTTTAAAATTATTCTTCAATGTAATCATCATTTTCGTTTGCAAAACCCGAAGGTCGTTTTATTCTCATATCAGCGTTGAGAGGGTCATTGACCGACATATTGTTATTTCCGGTGTTTTCCCCGAATAATTTCCAACGAGATTCACAATCGATAAGCACAATCAACTTTTTACATATCAATTAATTACGTTTTTTCCCCATCATTTTTCGTTTGTGTCTCCCCACATTGCACAAAAGAAGTTTCGTCGAGTGGTTTGTGAATGGTTTTGATATCGATTGTTTCCGGTTAACGATGGCCGGGTTGGGGGAGGGGGGGGGGTGGCTCTCGAAGCGCGGAATGGTCGTCGTTGAATTATTGAAATACCAAGTACATCGAGTTTTCATAGTTACGAACGTCGGGTTACACTGCCTGCGTGTTACAAGTGGCCAGTCGGGGTTTGACTCTCCCCCTCCCCTCGCCCCTCTCGCGCGCGTTCACCCCCGCCCCCCTCCCCTCCGCGCGGTTGTCGGCGACGTTACCGCGGGTCACTACGTGTGACTAATCGCGAAGACGACAGACATGGCGGACGCGCAGCGTCGAGCCGGGCAAGCAAATACCGGGATTGCTGGGGCAACGAAAACCAACGAGAGAGAGAGATAGATATAGACCGAGGGAGTTCGAGAGAGAGAAAGAGCAACGAGCGAGCTACTAGGTTCTCGCTTGCTGTTCTGCCGCTTCGTTTCCATCCTTCTATCTCTCTTCCCCCTCCCCTTCCCCCCTCCTTGCCCCCCACCCGTACGTTCGTTCTTCCTCCCCGCTGTCCCTGCCGTTTGGCGTTCCTCGTATCTGTCTCTTTCTCGTATCTCTCTCTCTCTCTTTCTCTTTCTACCTCGTCGCGGTCTTCTCGCTCGCTCGTCGAAATGGCCGGGGAAACTCAACCACGACGAAAACGGGAAGATAGAAGAACCCTTTCCTCCCCTGTCTCTCTCTTTCTCTCTCTCTCTGTCTCTGTCCCTCTCGTGGCAGCAGCGTTCACGATCCTCAACAGAGCTACGCGAAAATTATACGTTTCGAGATGTTTAAAACGTTTTTCGACGATTGTTGTTATTCAACGATCTGGACAATGAAAACGAGGGGGAGAGAAAAAAAAAGAAATATAATAACAACAACAACAACAAAAGATGATCGTTTTATTATTATCCCGTCGTAACGATTATGGACCGATGAGGCGATGAGAATGGGTAATGAACAAAATTAGAGGGGAATAAAGAAACAAACGAAATTGAAAATCATTGCTCAATGAAAGGGAAAAAAACAACTTTTATTTTTATTTTTTAAATTTATTATTATTATTAGTGTTGTTGTTATTGTTTGGATGAGTATTGATTTGTGAATGACGTGAGATAATGATGGAACAATGTTCTTGACAATTTGTTCTGGGTGTCGTTAGAGATACAAATATATTTCGTTCGGTTGCGGCGCGCAAGCGCTATCTCTCTCTCTCTCTCTCTCTCTCTCTCTCTCTCTCTCTCTCTCTCTCTCTCTCTCTCTTTCTCGTTGCGCCCGAGCTATTTCTAATTAATGCCCGTACAGCGGGAGATACGCGAGTGCGCTATTAATACTGTAATGATCGCGGCAATGTGTGCGCGAGTGACCGTGTATCCCGGACTATTGTACGTAGACGAACGAACAACGGTCACGTGCTGCCCCATCGTCCGGGTATGCTCCCGGTTCGTTGAATTTTCCCGGGTTATAACGCGGCGTGATAACGAAGGAGAGAGTGAGATAGTGAGGGATGGGAATTGAAAAAAAAGAAGAGAGAGAGAGAGAGATGAATATCAATCGATATGAAGCACGTCGTCGAGCGAGGGGATAATCGAACAACTGCCAGTACCAGTGGCGATTAAATAAATGTGTGTCAAATGTTTTTTTTTCCTTCAATCATTGGGGGGGGGGGGGGGGGGATGTTCTTGCTAATTACAATGGATGGATGATATGAAACGTTGAAAACCGTAAAAACTGTGGAATTTGGAATTTCGAGAAACGAAAGTATTGTCAATTTCGACGGCGGCAAAGATAGCAGGAAATTATGACAATAATTGGGGATGTGTTTGAAAGTATACTAATTGCCTGGAATCACACTGATTGCCTTTGGACTTTTATGTCTAACTGTGGCATAATAAATTTAATCAATCAATCAATCAATATCTTTCTCTCTCTCTCCCTCTCTCTTTCAGTTTTTATGTTATTACTTTATTTGAAAATTTTCTAATTTTATTGCATTCTATAATACATTATATTATTTTGTAAAACAACTGTTGACCGAAAAGTTTCCCAGTGGCCTAATAAACTGTAATCAATCAATCAACCTCTATATCTCAGTGGTTGTGAGGACTTTATGTGGTCTTTGCGAAAGACATTCTTAGTCGAGGCTAAGCTAACTAATCAGATTGGGTTGATTCAACGATACTGAAAAATCTAAAGAAAATAGATATCTCTCTCTCTCTCTCTTTTCTCTTTTTTTCCATATTCATATATCTCTTTCTCTTTCTTTCTATATCCATATCTCTCTCTCTCTCTCTCTCTCTTTCTCTCTCTTTCTATATCCATCTATCTCTCTTTCTCGCTTCTCGTTGTCGGTTGATTCCGTTCGTGGTCGACGATGTCGGCGAAACTCGTTTCGTCGGGATGAAACTTTTCGAGGACGGAAGAGAAGAGCGCGCGGCGCGCGCGTGTGGTGTGCGCTCGTCGCGGAGCGAGGCAAGAGCGCGCGGGTAACGGCACGGCGGGACGGCGGGGGAGGGGGTCGACGTGGCGGGCGCGCGTACCCGGGGCGTTGCGACTCGATAGATATCGATCCTACGGCTGTGCGGCGGCAGTGGTTGCTTCGCTTCGCGAGCCAACAACGCCGGTAAACCGAAAAAAAAGAACGAAGAAGGAGACAAAAAGAAAAGAATAAAGAAAGAGAGAAAGAAAGAATGAGAAAAAAATGAGTTGTACACTCCTGGGCCGTGGCTTCTCTCTCTCTTTCTCTCTCGTTTGTTCGTTTTCTCGATGGCTGACGCGTTTCGATAGCGAGCCGAGGCAAACGAGAGCCAGTCTCTCTCTCTCTCTCTCTATCTCCCGAAGGCAGAAAGAGAGCGAGTGAGAGGAATGGAAGAAGGAGATGAGGCTTGCGACGCGAGCGAGAACTCGTCGGGGAAACGACGAGAGGCGTCCACCATGTCGTTCCTCTCGCGTCGCGTTGCCGACTTCTCCCCCCCCCCCGCCCCCTTCGCCCTTCGACGATGATGTGTCTCACTGAATTCTCTCTCTCGTCTCTGTATCTTCTATCTCTCTCTCTCTCTTTCACACACACACGCCCTCTGTCTCTTTCTTGCATGACTACGTTTCGCTGCGAACCAACGTTACTTTTATACAATTTGCACGCGACTGTCCGGGGCAATGCGGATCGTGTCGATTCCGACCATTTTTTATATTCATTTATAATTTTTCCTCGTTTGTCTCTCGGACAAAATCGAATGATCAATCGATGAGCTGCCGGGAGGAATGTCTTGTCGGTTTTTTCTTCTTCTTGTTATTGATTGATTGAGATTTTTTTTTTCTTTTTTTTAATGACAGGCAAATAGTTTTTGTGATTTGATTTAATAAGGCGAAAAAATGATATGCTTCTGTGTGAGTAATTATTTTTTTTATGTCATTCGTTGAATTTTGTTATCGTTGCTGACGACGAGATCACAATTGCACCGAAGATTCTGGGGAAAAAAAAAATTATTCAACGCTCCGAAAAAATTTCGTTGGAAAACGCAAATCTGATGGAATTTGGAAATTTTGTTTTTAATTGTGTGTGTGTGTGTGAAGAGTGACCCGCATTGCCCGGAGTTTGTCGTGTTGACCGTAGGCAAAGGGTCTTTGGGGTGAGCTTGGTGTCCCAGCATGTGTGCATGTGTGTGTGTCTATGCGGTGGATGTGTGGCATCTGTCTCTGTACACTCGGTTGGGTCTGTCTCGCTCTTTCTTTATCGTTCTCTCCTTCTCCTCGTCCCTCTCTCTCTCTCTACCTATCTCTCCGTCTCTCTCGTCGTACGTGCTGGCGTGCTCCCGAAATAATCGTCGACGTGCGTATCGATCCTACGAAGCGAGTGAAGCAAGCGAGAGAGAGAGAGAGAGGAGAAGAGAGAGAGAGCAAGAGAGAGAGATAGATAGCTTTGCGAGAAGCCAGAGTGAGACGGATAAACGTGTATAAATTCATGCGGACGACCGCGGTGGCAGCAGCAGCACGAGCACGAGCACGAAAATGTCGACAACGACGACGATGACGCTTATTGCCGCTGGTTTCTGCCACCAAGCTTCGTGCATATAACAATCCACGGGTAGCGCACCCGTAACGTTAAAGCATCGCGAGAGAATTCACCACTTAAATCCCATATTCGCGCGTAGAGACACGACGTGTTCGTCGGGCAGAGCGAAACGAAAAAATTTTCCGGGGTTCTATCGTCGGGACTCCGAACTGTCGGTTTTGGGACTGTGTCAGTTACGAGAAAGAGAGAAAGAGAGAGAGAGAGAGAAAGAGAAATAAAAATATTAAATCGCTTCGGCAATCGAGAGAGAGAGAGAAAGAGAACGAAATATTGAATTGCTTTGTCGGTCGAGTCGAGAGAGAGAACGAGAGAGAAAGAGATAAAAATATTCGATCGCTTTGTCAGTCGAAAGAGAGAAAGAGAGAGACAGAGAGAGAGAGAGAATGAGACATGTGCAAATATTAAATCGCTGCGCAAGTCGAGAGAGATGAAGATAAAAATATTAAATTTCCGTGTCAATCTCATCGAAACATTTTTAAAAATATTTTACGTGTGCGTGCTGCTGCATTCAATCATTTTTTTTTCTCTCAAAATTATGATTATTATTTTTTTCTAAATTATGATTATTATTTTTTTTTCTAAATTATGATTATTTATTTTTTCTGTTTCTTTTTTTTTTATCTCGAAACAGGTGACGAAGCCGAAGACGTGGAATAATTCGATGAAGTGCGGAAATACGATTCGTAAATGATAATAATGATAATGACGATGATAATACTTTGATCGATTATCGTCGAGTTCGAAGCAGTGAATTTTTTATTGAATTTGTTATCCGTAAATCGTTACTTCGATAACGAAATTTAAAAAAAAAAATTATAATTTCGTTTGGTTAAAACTTATACATTTTTTTTCGTGTGTTAACGTGAATGTATAAGATTGGTGAATTGACTTGAGTGAAGTTCGAACAGAAGCCCGTACGAAACGTTGGGAAATTTCGTGGGAAGAACAATCCGGTTTGACAAACGACGAGGGACGATTGCGGACGTCGGATCGACCACGTGGTAAGTCGATTTTTAATGAATTATCGATTTGGAAAATTAAGAAATAAAACATTTTCTCGTAATATTCATTCGTGATAATTTTTTTTTTTTTTTTTTTTTTACTAAAATTAAAACGAATTTTTATTTGATGTATCGATACAAAAAAATAATAATAATAATGATAATAATAAATAGATAAATAGAATAAATGAATACACAAATATTTAAAAAATATAATAGAGCTCGTTTAACAATATAAAAAAACAAAATATATTTTCCATATTTTTCAAATCAAGTTCTAACATTTTTGCTTCATTTAAAAAAAATTAAAATATCAAACAAAATAAGTGACAATCAATATTATAAGAACGAATAAAAGTTGAAACAAAAACAACGTAAGAAAAAAAAATTGCACTCGGTTGATACCGATTATTGTGCACTCTTTGATGAACCGCAAAAAAAATTATCGTTCAACTCGTGTACACATGATGATGCATTCGAGTGCACTAAATGCAATGCTATCCGCCCTCTATTCTCTTGCTCATGTGTGTGTGTGTGTGTGCGTGTGTGAGTGCCAACTCCAACGCTTATATGTAGTCTCATATAAAAATATATACATATATATATAATATACACATATAAACATACATACTATGCACAAGCGTCTGACTCTCGTACGAAACTCTTCATTATGCTAATGGCCGTGGCCGTGCGCATCCTCGTAGCGAACGATCTCTCTCCCATCAAGCGGGTTATACTAATTAGCGAAAAACCTTTTTGTGACCGAACGTCGTAATCCGTCGGTTCGGCCGAGATCAACAACTCGTGAAGAAAAAAAAAAATTCAAAAGAAGAAGAAAAAAAATAAAACGTTGCTACAATCGTCTCAATATACGCGTTGTCAATTCTCCGACGATTAACTTGTTGAAAAACTACTTTTTTTTCATCTTCGTCTTTTCGTATTTCGTCGACGAATGTCATGTGGCCTGGCCGAATTTTTTTCTTTTTATAACAAAGACACAAAATAATAATGTGTTGTCACGTTGTTCGATAAATTAATAAGATATTCATTTTTATGAATGATAAATATGTTTCAATACATAAGTACACATTTGTATGCGTATTATGTGCACATTTAAGCGAGAATAACGAATAATAATAATAATATTTCACATTCTTCGAGAAATTAATAACAAAATTATTTTATGGATAAACAAAAAATTGAAAAATAAATAAATTTGAAGTTGAGAAACATTTACGTGATGCTTCCGAGTATTTTGTAATGTTCGGCGAATATTTTGCAACCGGAAGAGCGATGAAGGTCAAAATAAAAAAAAATAATAATAAAAAATATTAAACACGGAAAGAATTTAAATGACAATGTTTTTGGTTAATTTTTTATTTTCATTTATTTATTCTTTTTTTCTTTCGCGTGAAATTTGATGATAAATATTTCGTTGGAATGATGATCGTTGCAACGACGGAGCCTCGACGACGACTCGGGAGGTTTTCGGTAGTCGTCGACGTTTCCGCGACGTTGCCGTCGAACATTTCGCGCGAGTGGTAATCGGCTTATGATTATTTTTATTTTTCGCGTCCTCGAATGCTCTGCCGCGCATGACGAGCGAACGCGAGAAGGGTCGAAGTGGCGGGGATTGGGAGGGGGCCGGGGCGAGGGGCGGGGGAGGGGGACGAAGCGAACGAAGCGGTCGGTCGGACGAGCGATTTATCGCAAATCGTGAGCTCTCGACCAAATCCTCTTCGTCGTGGGCTCGTATTGCACAGGTGCTCGCACAACTCGGCAAATATAAAAAATGAATTACGAAAAAAAAAAGAAAAAAAACAATAACGCCCGACGAAGGAAAATGCGTAAATTCCACCACGAAAGCTCATCGTGACGATTCACACCGTCATTTGGGAAAATTTGTCTGTGTTATCAGTTGGGGTTTTCGACGACTCGACACCGAGCCTCACTTCGATGATTAAAAAAAAAAAAAAATTATCTAAAAAATTGAAAATAAAAAAAATTCTCACCAATTTTGTATTTACTTATCTTTTCCCACTAATTTTGTATTGACTTATTTTCTCTCGCTCATTTTCCAATTGATTTATTTTGTTTCACTAATTTTCATTCTTTTAAATTTCTTTTTATTATTATCATTATTTTTACTTTTTTTTTTATTGCGTTGGAATTTATGTGGGTCACAATGCACGAAGGTAGGCTGGTACTGAATATATCGAGACTTGTCTCAGTACCATCTTCCCTCTCGCTGCGTCGTCACAATCGGATGAAAATTTGTGAAAATTTTATCCACGAAAAATGTTGTACAAACGAAAAAACATTATTCTCCTCGATTCGTGGGCGTGCCTCCCCCTTCATTATTTCTCTCTTTTCTTCTTCTCTCGACGTCGAGCAAACAGAGAAGGACGGCGGTGGCGGGCGGCAGGAGGGGAATCGATGCTGCGTCGATATGTGGGTCACCTTATCTCGGATTCTCCTTCTCGCTTTTGTCGAGAGATGCAGCGAGCCGTCTCTCGCGACGTCGAGTTTCGACAGTCATAAAAAAAAAAATCATTTCAATCATTATAACCTACGGAAAAAAAATTGAAAATTATTCTAATTGACAACAAATTATGTATAATACTTTGACTTGATGTATTTGTTACTTTTATTCATTAATTCTCGATTATCTCGATTATTCTCAATAATATTATTATGATTGAAAAATATGTAATATATTTTATTGAAATTATTAATTTCATAACAAGCACCTCAGTAACAATATTTTCTTTGAATAATTTCACAACTTTTGTATAAATGATACCAATAATATTATAAAAATACCAATATATATATACATATACCAATAATATTATAAAAATAATGTAAAATCCATTATTATTATTATTATCATTATTATCAATATCATCATTGAATCAAAAGCCAACCAATAATTCATCAGAATTGTTTGTTCGAGATCGCCATTAATTATCCCTTAAAAATGGCGTCCGCGAAACGTCCGAATAAAATCAAACGTTCGATCAACTCAACAATTTTCCTAATAAACGTTTTGAAAAACAATAGAAACACCAACGTACTGTACTGTTTCAATTCAATTCGTACAATCCTAATGGCAAAGTTGTGATTTTTAATACGTCACGAGGGATTTGAATATGAAGTCGGGCTTACAGCGATGGCGGGGTGGGGGTGCGGGGGGGGGGCGCAATGTACGTATACAAAGTGAATTGGTGTGTAGCGTTGGCAGAGCCGGGGATCTCTCTCCGCACACACACACACCTCGGTATATACACGTAGGTTTCCGCGAGGGCGGACTCTAATACAACGCGAACGAGACCGGAAGTTCTCGCCGCGTTCGCATCGATCGGCCGCGCTGGTCCGGGCAAACGCAACGATATAACTCCTCATCCCTCCTTCGCTTCCCCCTTCCCCCGACCGCCCACCACCCCCCCGTTCCCCCTTCTGTCCCTCCTGGGCATGGCGTTGCGCCTCTCCCTCGTTAGTCTCCTTCTATCTCTCTCTCGCTCTCTCTCTGCGCTGTCGCGCGCTCGAATGGAGGTACCAATATATATATGTGTGTGTACGTGTATACAGATATATGTTTATATGTATATACTCTTCCCTTCGGGCCCTGCAACGTTCGTTTGATACGCGACTGTTATACGTACTCACACACGTGTACCGGGGACGTTTACGGTTCGTACGGTTTACACACGAACGCAGAGTCTTCTCTCTGATATATATGTATATATATACACTTGCACATCACATACACATGCACACGTATGTGTGTTTTTGTGGAGCGGCGATGGATCGAGGCGATGGAGAAGCGGTCGCCAACTCGTCGGGCAATCGTGGTCAACTTTGTCCTGGGATTTTTTTTTTTTTTGCGATCATGCATTTTGGCATTATTCGCGAATTTTTCGAATTTTACAGTTTTTGAAGTTTGTGTTTTTGAGGATTGTTCAGTTTGTTCACTCTAATCGAAGATCCAAATGGGGAAGATGAGAAAATCATAATGAAAACATTTTGTTTTTAAAACAATTTTTTTCGATTTTTTTTTCTGGAAATTCGACAGCAGCACCGATTTTTGTACGAGTACATTTATGCACATATAGTTGAGCGTGAAAATCTATGTTTCGGTTCGGTTCTTGATTTTTTTATCAAAATTTATTAAATTGATATGAAATATTTTTTTTAAAAATAAATAAAAAAGTTTAATAAATTTTCGAACATTATTTGATACATTTTTTATTTGTTTTTTTTTTCTCATCGAGGGATTTATCTTTTTTCGCGATTGATTGATTCGTTGCTGATGGGGAAGAAGAATACATTATTTGGGTGATCTCGTATCACGAAAGCTTGCGCATGTTTACTCGAAGAATTTCATTTTTCCGCTCGACGACTGCGATAATTTATTATTTCGACGGCGACGGCGGGAGAAGAGAGCGAAGGGGAGATTTAACGTGTCGCTCGGGGGGAGCGGCGATGTTTCACGCTTCACCGTCTTAAAATCGAAGCTCGATCATTCGGAACGTAAACGAGCGCGCAACACATCGTCATTGACCCCGTGGGGGTAAAAGCGTCGTTCAACGGGATCTTATGGGGTGTGAAAATTATTCCGTAAAAACTATTTGTCCCTCAAATTTCGTTGTCAACATATTTTTATTTTTTTTCCTTCTCTTTTTCTTGCGTGAAAAAAATGATCAATGATTATTTTTTAATTCGAACCTCAAAACCAAGACCTCGAAACTAATATATATCTATATATCCATCCTTTTCTATCTTCTTCTCTCTCTTTAACGAAAACGAAAGATGTGGGTGCGTGAAAACGAAAAGAATTGCATCAATTCTCGAATTCGAGATGAGGCAAGGTTGAAAACGTCGAGTGTGCTACCGGTTTGGCGGCGATTCCTCGATAATAAATTTTTTTTCTTTGTCGTCGGGTTGGCCAGTGGTGCGCCTTGAAATTCGATACTCTGGGTCTTTGTGGTTTGTAACGGTGTGCCAGTGATTGGTGCAATTCGAGCCAATACACACCTGCATATATATATATATTTATAGGTACAAACAGATTTTCCACGTTGAACAGAAACACAGTCTTGTGAATGTACATCGGGAGATCTCGAGACGGATTTTAATAAGACGTACATACGTATAGTCAGAAAGAAAGAGATAGAGATAGAGATAGAGAGTGAGAGAATAATAAAAAATGAATATTGCGTGCCCCTGTGGGTGTGAGAGAGATACAGCGAGAAAGATAGCGAGAGAGAGAGAGAGAGAGAGAAAAAAAACATTTATTATATGGTATATATAAGCTACGTACGCGAGCCCGTGACACCATTGCGGACGGGTGTGTTGGTGCGTGGGTTATAATGATACCGAGAGATCTCGATTCTCGTGCAAGCCTCGAGTAACTGCTCACCATCGTGCGGATACTAAAAGAAAAAAAATCAACACGATTTTATTTTATTTTTTATTCTTTAAATTTTTTTTTTTAAGATTATTCTAGAGTTGAGATATCAACGCGATTCCAGATTTATGGTACCTTTAGACGGTGGGGTGTCTCTGCGTAATGGTGCGTATTATTACGGCCTAATGAGATTTTTTTTTTCCAACAGTCGTTGATATAATTCGAACGATTGAATTATTTGATCGATTTTTTTTTCTCTCACCAATTATTATTATCATATGATTATTGTATAATATGTGACTAGATAATGATTATGTATAATTTTATCTAGTTATATATTTAATTTTTTCATATATATTTAATATTTATATGTTTGTTGAAAATGTATTTTATTTAATTAACAAACGTTGAAGAATTTTTCTTGCGGAGTAAAAAATTTGTTCCGCGCGGTTGTTTTTTGGGCTGTCGAAAGTTTGCCCGGCAACCGACAGCGTTATACATACACAGGACACACACAACCGTTCGCGAAATCACGAACGTGAGATTCGAAGATTCGCGAGACGACGACGACGACGACGAAGACGACGACGAAGCTACGCGATGGAATCTCACGAGATCTCTCACCCGGTTGAAGGCCATTTTTCGTGGACTCGAGTGCATCGCGAAGCGCGCACGCCGGCGAACGTGTGTGTGTGTGTGTGTGTGTGTGTGTGTGTGTGTGCAAAGAGAGAGAGAAGGACTGATGGAGAGGGAATGATCGATGAATGAATAACTTACTCGTGCTAAACATTGTAGACACTACAGAAATTGTGGCACATAGTGATTCACCGAATAACGGAGTAAAAAATATTCGTAAACGTATTTTTGTTAATAATAAATAACGATTTGACGTATGAAAAAAAGAAAAATGTATATATTGAAAAAATCGTAAAGCGATACATTTTTGTCTTTCAATTATTCGATGACAAAATTAAAAATATATATACGAATGAATCAATGATTAGAAAAATGATTGAATAAATTGAAAAATAGATGAATCAAGTTTTTTTTAATGAATGAATCAATCAATTGAATGATAAATAAATAAATACATTTTTTTAAAGAGAAAGTGAGCGAGAGAGAGAAAGAGAAGGGAAAAAAGTGTCGATTCTGCCACGTACGTACATTAGCACAAATTTCACAGTCAAATTTCTAAATCCGATAGTAGAGCATAATACGTACTATACAGACTTCCCCCTCCCCCTCCTTCAGCCCCCCCCCCCTCATAGAGTGTAGTTCAGCATACGCACTGAATATTGTATAATGCATACAGACACCTATACATATAGTATAGAACCTACTATACCACTACTACACACTATATATGCACCATCCACGTGTACTATGCTATATACATATACATATATATATACAAAGCACAGTATATATGTATACCGTACCAAAGTATATACCAAAAACAGCTGAGTAAGCCATGAATGAACCGACGGTAAAATTCCCCTGGCGTAAAATCGTGAAAAAAAAAACAACTGAGAAACCGGAAAACAAAATAAACGAATAAAAATAAAAAATAAAGATTTAAAAATAAAAATTAATCGCTAATCTTAATTTTTTCTTTTCGTCTTTCGTTCAAACGAAGCAAAACGATTTCGATTCTTCATCGTCGAAAACCTTTCGTGAACCGCGTGTGATTTCATCGGCTAACCTACATATATGACAATCACGTTTGAAACAGAAAAACATGAAAGATGAATATATATATATATACATATAGGTATGGGCAGGCGGGTGGACAGCCCGTGTGCTCGTAATTTCGCCGGGCTGAGGGAAAGAACGCACACACACGTGACTCTCCTACACACACACACACACACACACACACACACATACATATATACACAAGAGCGATGTGTTTCATCTTTCTGCGATGGGGAGTTTCCGTCGCTGGCATCGTAGAGAGAGTACCACGGGCCACGAAGCGGGGGAGAGAGAGGCGGAGGGGGGGGGGTTGGACGAGAGTCCGCCACCTTTATGCGGCGGTCGTCGTAGCGCTAAAGTTCTCTCTGAAATGCGACGGTAACAGGCCTCGTCTCTCCCCCGCGCGCGCGCGCGCGCACCCTGCAGCGAGGTCTGACCGATCGTTCGTTCGTTCGTTCGTTCGTTCGTTCGCTCACACTCGCTTGGCGTCGGCGTCGTTCCCGTTCCCGTTCTCGTTCTCTCGCTGTGTGCTGCTCGCTCTCCTCGCTCCTCGATGCTGATGCTGATGGCGTACGTTTCGTTTTCCTTTTCGTCTCTCGTGCTTCTCCCGGTTTTCTCACCCTCTCACCCTCTCACCCTCTCACCGCCCATCTCGTTCCCGGCTACGCTGTGGATCCTTCGCTCGCGTAAGTTCGTCCCTCTCTATCTGTCTTTCTCTCTCTCTCTCGCGTCCTCTGTCTCGTTCTCGTTCTCTTTCTCTCTCTCTCTCTCTCTCAGACGCCTCTTCTTTATCTCGTCCTCCACGATCCCCTCGCTTTGCCGGTGATGCCGGTGCTGTTGGTGGTGATGCTGCTGCCGCTGCTGCTGCTGCTCGGTCCCCCGCGCTGCTGCACTCCACCCCGCGGTCCAATCGCAAACCGTCGTGCCGTACAGATTACAGAACGAGCGAAGAGCACCACCACACCAACCCGTGCCTGCACGCTGCGCGCGATGGGACTCGGCATCTCTCCGAGCCCCGTGGAAGGGGAAGGGGGAATGAGTTCGGGGACGATGAGAAAGAGAACGAGAGAGAGAGAGAGAGTGAGTGAGAGAGTGAGAGAGAAATTTTGCGGAGGGAACGAAGATGGAAAATTCTCTCTATAACTTCGGGCTCTTTGTGTGTGTGTGTTTGGGGCGGGTGGGGGAGCGGCGGGGGGGGGGGGGGTGGATGTGTGTGGATGCGTCTCTTTTGATTCCTTTTTCTCTCTTTCACTCTCTGTTTCTCTCTCTCGCTCTTTCTCTCTCCTTCTATTTTTTTTCGCCGTTTCTGTTTCTCGGACTCTGACTCTTTTTTTTTTTATTATGTCCATTCTTTTCTTTATTCCGATTTTTTTGTTTTTTTTTTGGAGCACGTCCACGCTCGACGGTTCTCACTCGCGTTCCCCCCTCGCGTGTCTGTATGCGATCGACAACCCTTCGGGCAATGACGAATGACGATAATCGAGAGACTCGCGAATTTTTTTATTCTCATCTTCAATTTTTTTTTCATGAACATTCGTGAAAAAAATAAATTAACGACGATGAAAATAATAATAACAATGATAATTCCATCATTAACACCGTCGTTCGGTATATTTTTTTATCGATCCTATCGACACGTGCTTGCTCAAGTCTTCTTTATGCACCTCAAGTATTTGTTAGTCGCTTCAAGACGATGGACTACGAAAAACTTTATCCTTCTCTCTCGCTCCGCAGCGAAAGCCGATAGCACTGTCTCTCTCGCACTCGAAGGATACGTAGTCCATCGGCTTAACCGAATCACATGAAGAACCACGACAGACGTACGAAATTTTTCCAATACTCGTCGATCCCATATCGCATTGCAACCCCCTTGAACAACAATCCGATTAGTTCGGGACAATCGTCGTCGTTTCGGAGTCTCGGTAAAACGTGAGAATATTTTTAGTCAAGCCCGCGCGTCGAGAAATAATCGAGGTATTCGGGCATCGTGGGACCACGAAACCCCGGTGTACACGCTCGAGGAAAACTTCGTGTCGGGGTTTCGTGGTATAGCGCGCGCGCGGCAGCTGGTTGGCGGTGGTAGAGTTGGTTAGTCTCGCCCACGGAGCCGGAGACGAGGTAACGTACGTTTTCGCCGGAGCGAGAGAGAGAGAGAGAAAGATAGAAAGAGAAAGAGCATGTGCGTGAGTTGCCAGGAAGGACCGCATTCGGGGCCGTTGGAGGCGAAGCTCGCAAGAATCAGAGGAAGAAGAAGAGAGCAGCACCAGCAGCAACGAGCACCTCGTGGAATACTCTCTCTCTCTCTCTCTCTTCCCTCTCGCTTCCTCGGTGTTGCCTTGTCGCGCATTTCAGATATAGGACTTTGGCCATGCCAGCGACACGGAGGAAAAGAGACACCGAGCGAGAGAGAAAGAGAAAGAAAGAAAGAAAAAAAAATAGTTAGAGAGAGATGGAGAACGAAAACCATATAGCTTCGGCAGAATTGCAATGGAGGCAAGTACGACGCTAGAGCGTTGTACAGTAATAGTACGAAATACGCGAGAATGTGGCCTATAGCGGTAACGCCAATGTATATATATGCTCGTGCCTATGCTTGTGTGTGTGTGTGTGTGTGTGAGGGGGCACGGAGTTACGTTGTATAGAAGCGACGGGACTAGCAGCAGAGTTCTCTCCTCGGTTAGAGTTTTCTCTGTACACCCGTTCGGTGTTCCTCCGCCTCCTCCGAGCGTTTCGCCGTGGACGTGAACGCGCCAGAAGCAACGCAGAGGGGGTGTGGGGGGCAAGAGCGCGGCGGGGTGCGGGGGAGGGGGGCCGCTCGAATATATAGCCGACACGTCGCTCCGTTGGCTATGCCGGTGCTGCTGCTGCTTTTACAGCGCCCTCTCTCTGTCTCTCTCTCGCTCGCTCTTCCTCTTTCGCAATCTCTGTCTCTCTCTCTCGCTCTGGGTACCAATCGTCGTCGTAGTCTCTCTCTTTCTCTCTCTCGCTCCTGCAAACGGACGCTGGGCTCGTGTTTTCTCCGTCTCACGTTGGGAGCCACACATACACCGCACCGGGCGCAACGTTTTCACCTTCTCTCCGTCCTTTGCGTTATATAGGCGAGGCGAAACCCGTGGCTCTCTACTACTCGGGCTGTTTCTCTGGATACTCTCTTTGGATGTCCATGCCGGGGAGTGGGAAAAGACCGAGTTACCGTACGGATCTCGCTCGCTCTGATGTCCCGGACATTATATATATATATATATATATATGTATGTATGTATTATATATATATATACGTGAGCTTGGTGGGTTTTGCTCGACTCGTTCTTTCTCACTCTCTTTAAACGTAACTCTCTCACTCACTCACTCGTTCTCTCTCTCGCTCGCTCTTTCTTTCTCCCTCGCGAATCGCTCGAGCTCTCTTTTCATCCCGTACTCGCGGGAAAGCCACGGCGCGGCGGCCTCCTCCTCCTCCCCCCCCGGCTCTCCCCTCGCGCGCGCGACTCCGAATCTTTATCTCACTCGCTCGCGCTACGTGCGTCTCGCTCTCTCGGTCGTTCAATACTCCGTCGAGGAACGGGCGAGGAGAGTGCCCCCTCCCCCTCCCCCCGGCCCCTGGTGCTGCTCTCTCGAAACGTTACGAGCAATGGAGAACGGGAGGCGCGCGCGTTCGCGAAAATCTCCGGCGAAGCTTCCCCCCTTCCCCCTTGCCACGGGCAGCGGGGGAGGGGGACGCCCAAACGTTACGGCCCACGTCGTCGTTCGCCATTGGAAATGGAATGACGAACGTAACTTTATAAAGATTGTATTTAAAAAAAAAAAAAAAATTTCATTCAGTGTGTAATCGTAATCACGTGACGAGATGTCGTGATTGTTGATTACTTTTTTTGGTCGAATTTGTATCGAATTTGTTGTGCTCGTGACTTATGAGTACATACATATGTACGTCGAAGGTCAAGCCGTTCGGGGAGTGAAACACGATCGTGTTCGTGTCGCGAGCTGGTTCGTCCATCTTTCGTCTTTATTCTTCATCTTATTCGTTTCAAAATCTCGGCTTTTTCTACTTCGCGAAGATATGTGTGTGAAAGAAACGAGGTAGAAGAAGAAGGAGACGAAGAAAAATTAGCAGCCTGACGAGAAGACATGGCGTCGTGTAAAACCGACTGCTGCCCCGGCATCGATGCCCCCCCCCACCCCTCCCTCCCCTCCCTCCGCGTTCGCGCTCCCTACCGCCGACGCCATCACTCGGGCTTTCCAAAAATCGTACTTACGTTTATTCAATTCTTTTCGTTGCCCTCGCCCCCATTGCAACGACCGGATGACAATGGCCGGGGAAAACAATTCGTCAAGGTCGAAGCCGGCTCCCACGTAAACGTGTTTCTTTCGATATACAACATGGTCGACGTTTGTTGTTGTTTTTGTTTTTTTCTTCGAAAATGATGTGCGACCATCTTTCTCACTCGGTCCGGATTATCGTCACGAGTGCGAGAGAGTCAGCGCTACTGGCCTTAGCTGCAGAACGACAGAGTCAGCAACCACACATCAAACCTTATAATACTAACAATGAAGAAATAACAAATGTGCCGATGCAAGTGCATTCGCCCGTGTTTTTCGTTTACCGGTTCGTTTCGCTTGGGTGCGCAAGAGGCGTTGGGGTTATACACAGCCCCGTGCGCGCGCAACACACACCGTAATTGGCCGCTTCGAGACCCGTGGGTATTATATTATCGTTTGTTACGCGTGTCTCTTTTTTTCTATTTATTCCCTTTGTTTTGTTTTTTTGTTTTTTTTTTGGTTATCCGCCATTACAGGAGCGGCTTAACCGACACGACGACCAGGGCGCTGCGGTCTACGGAGACGCGAATGAGCTATTAAGAAGTGAAAGAACGAAAGAAAGAGAGAAAGAAAGTGAAGAAGAAACAAACGTGAAAAAACGACCAAGAATATAATATTATCGCTCGGTAAACATTTCAATGGAGCCAAATATATATATATATAATCAATCAAATATATATATAACCAATAAGCTTCGTCGATTTTCCATCGCTTCGAGGAATTTAACGCGACGCAGGGAGAGCCCTCACGCGGCGGTTTTTCGTAACGATGATTCAACCGCCCATCAGCGACGATCGAAGCCGTCGAACGAATATACGCGTTGTCATTGCCATTGTCGTCACTCGAGAGAGAGAGATAGAGAGAGAGAGGAAGAGAGAGACAGAAAGAGATAGAATGAAAGAGAGAACCTCGTGAAGTAATTAAAATGGCTTCGTTGTCACGCACGAAGATCCCCCCCCCCTTCTCCTCTCACCATGTGAGAACGACTTGCCGGAGCAAGAAGCCGTTCGTTCTCGTATTTCGTATAAAAGCAGCGTTGCAAACGTGCCTTGTTGTGCCGCCCTCGTCGAGATACACGAAGCTCGAAATAAAAATTCGATTATCGCACAAAAAATCGAACGAGACTGTGCGCCCCACCCCTCCTCGCCTACATTCGAAACGATTGGAATAATGAAAAAAAGATATAATTATATATTTCTTAATTGTGGAAAACAAATTAGTGAATTAAAAAAAAATGTCGGAACGAGGAAGACGAGAGATAAAAAGGAGCAAGATGATACCATTTATAATGTTTGAAAACGAACTGATGAAATGAAAATTGCAAAAAAAAAAAAAAATAGATATACGAAAGGAAGAGATGGAAAGATCGACAGGGGTGAATTTTATATGGGAAGAGGAGGAGGTAGGGCGTTACGACTGTGAGACGAGTCCTGCGTCTCATCCTGCATCGTAACTCATCTCTCTTTTTTTTTCACGTTGGGGGTTTCTCTTCGTTCCTCTTTGGCCATCGCCATCTCCGTCCTCTTTACTTTCTCACTCGTTATTTCACTCGGTTCCCGGTTCTCTCTCGCTGCTGCAAATCGTTGCTTGGCTTCCACGGTCTCTCGGTATAAATGTCCCACGTCTACTACGTGGCCGTTCGCTCGTGTGCGTGTGTGAGTGTGTAAGTGAGAACGAAAGAGAGAGAGAAGAGGTATATATGGGATGGTAAAGTAGAGTGAGAGAGAAGATGCAACGGGTCCGGGGCATGCATTCGTTCCTTCACCTTGCCCGTACCGGGCAGCACGATTCTTTTTCTTTCTCCGCTGAACCCCCCCCCCCCTCCTTCGTTCCCCTCCTCCTCCTCCTCCTCCTCGACTTCCACGCAGGTCCTATGCCGATGTACTTCCACCTCTCTCTTTATCTCTCTCTCTTTCTTTCTCGATGTCTCGCTTTCGTTCTTTCTCTCTCTTTCTCTGTCTCTCTCTCTCTCTCTCTCTCTCTCTCTCTCTCTCTCTTGTCTCGGCAACCTCGTTCTTCAGGTATCCCGGCGCTTTTAACGACTGCCGTTGCGCCCGTAGTCTCGCACGCCCATCCGCGTCATCGAAGATGGCGAAAGAGAGAAAGAGAGAGAGAGGAGAGGAAGAGAGAAAGAGAGAGAGAGGAGAGTAGAAGCCCATCGTTATACCGCACGAAAGATATTCCCCCGAAAAAAAACAAACAAAAATTATTCATCAAAGTGCCCACAGAATCTCTCGGCTCAAATGGCACCCCGCTCGTTCATAAAGACGGCTCTTGAAAATTAGTATATTGGCACTCTTATCGAAACGTTTTTCAGTCATTGATAGATATCATTCGCTCAATCATACTTGACGCTTTTTCGCTTCTATGTTTCGTTGCAGGTTTTAAGGTGATGGCGTAATTCGTTTATCCGTCGTTCTCTGTCGCTCCGCAGCGAGAGCGTTTGCAATTCTGCCGCCACAGTCGATTGCGTGTCGAAGCGTACGTGAACGAGAAGGGCAACGTGAATCACGAACGCCCCCCCCCCCCCTGATGATTCATTCCTAACGCAGTTGTTTCCCCCTTACGCCCCTCCTTTACCTCCACCTCCTCCCCTCCCCTCCCCTCCGTCGGTGATCACTCTTCTCTCTGCACGTAATTCAAACGACCGACATCGAGACCAAGAACAAGACGTACAGCCGTGATGTCGTCCAGCCAATTAACCTACAGTTACTCCCAGCTCCGAGCTTGGATGATGAAATGAATTTTCTCCCAATCCCTAAAACGGAAATTTGTGCGTGATGATCGAAACATGTTAATACATCAATGTGTTACGATGTATACATGTGTTTCGACATCGAAACATTCATCAATGAGGATGTAACATCTGTACCTATTTATTTGGTTGGTTTCAAACGTGTGCTTTGTAGCCATGCGGTCAATGAATGTCAAATTCACTGCCATGATCGTTCGAGACTTTGCCCGTTCGGATCTATGGACTTTCGGAACCGTACACGGTCGGATCATGCGTTTTCCAAACTTTGGACTGTCGAAAAATTCAAAAATTCGAAACTTCGAGACTCACCCCAATGTTTAATTCTTCATTGAAATCAAAATTGTTCGCATCGCCTCCAGAATCTCCAAAAGTCATTTGGATATCGAATCGACGGTCGGAACATTTATAGTTTCGTAACATTTCGATTCGATTTATCAATCGGTCGGACATTCGAACGATCGAGGGTTTTATTATTATTATTATTTTTTACAAGTTGAAATGAAACAATTCGAATGTTCTGAATTTGCGGAAAACTTAAAATTCGAATGAAAAAAAAAAAATTATCGAACTTTGTGAGCTTGCGAAACATTTGAAGATTTGAAAAACTTTGGGACGCACCCGTCGAATGCACTTGAAAAGTTTTGATAGTTAGGCAGTCGTGTTCTGTGCTCGCCGTCGTTTTCATTTGTCCGCGATGCGAAAATCCGTAGATTCGAGAGTGTCCGGACCTCGTTGGCGAAGAGGACTCGCCGGGTAAGAGGAGGGGGGGGGGGCACGGTCGGTCGGTCGGTCGTTGGTCGCTCGATCGCGAGCGACGAAGATAGCGGAAGAGCAAGGAGCGGCGCGAGAATCGCGATGGCGAAGAGGAGCGTCGAGGGTTTGGTGCGAGGGACCCGGGGCGGGGGGGGGGGGGGCGGAACGGATAGCGCACGGGCTAGAAGTGTCGTTTATCGAGCGGAGGACCTTCTTCTGTGTTCCCCTTTCTTCCCTCTGCACAACCCTATTTGTGTGTGTGTGTGTCTGCTGGTCGCTCTCCCCGACGATCCTTTCTCTCGGCAACTCGACGCAAATAAATCCCTCACCGACGTTCATAACGGTACCTACTCGTATATATAACGAGATGGAATTTTTTTTTTCCTAGCTTATTCTTTTTTTTTTTGTTTCGCCTCTTTCATCTCGTCTCTTGTTTTCAACCTTTGTCACCGACGATTCGAGTGATGTCACTGTTTTACCACTTGGAGATGACGTCAGACATTGTTTCGTCGAATGAAATTATTATTAGGTTTTATTATTATTGTTATTATATCTTCGTACGTGCCTACACACTGATCTTTTCTTATTTTGGGAAGAAATGAAAATTTTGGTTAAATTGTGGCTTGAAGATTTGAATAGATTTCGCAGGCTAATTTTTTTGAAAAATTATTAAAAAGAAGAAAAAAACATTTATAAAAAAACATTGACAGGACTTTTGAGATATTTGTATTATTATTATTATTATTATTGGTCCATTAATGGCTCAATAATGATAACAATAATTTTCTAAGTTATAGACAAATATTGAAAATGGGTTTAAAAATAGTTTACTGGATATAAGAAAAACTTGGGAATAAATCAAATTTGTTATTTTATTTGGCAAATGAATTTTGTAAATGAAAAACGAATTGAATAATCAATTGATCCATCGTTTAATTGATTCAAACATTAATTTATAAATAAGCCCGAAAATTGTGGTGACCAGAGAGTTAATATTGGCAAAGAAAAAAAAAAATATATATATATATATATAAATAAATTTTAAAAAAAATCTTTCACTCAAACTATATTGGATTGCAGCAACGTTGCGGTTATTTGCCGAAGATAGAGTGGGCGCGACAAAACGCAGGCAATTACGTTGTTGAGAACGGTGCGACGGTACCTACCGGTGACAATGCATGCACCGGTAAACCGGCAGTGAAATTGATTACAGTGCATTCGGTCGGTCGTACCGTGTTTTATGGGGCTCTCTTTCTTTCTCTCTCTCCCTCTCTCTCTCTCCCTCACTCTCTGTCTCTCTCACTCTTCGTGTGTCGTCTTCGGTGACGTTATTCTCGTGCAAAAAGCTGTTATTACTATTATTATTATCATTGTTTGTCAGTGTGTTTGAGTGAGTAAAAGAGAGTGCAAGAGTGGCAAGTGTGAGTGAGTGTGTTGTCACGGATGAAACGTAAACGTGGCATCGCGCATTTGATATATCAATTCTTCATCCGATATAACTATTTTTGGGAACAACTTTCCAGACGCTCGCAATTGATCGAAAATGTATTACGAAATAATAAAATTAATGATTCATAGAAATCACGATTTTTGTTAAATTGTGAATTTAATTCCATATTGTCATCGGGTTATTTTTTATTTTTTAATTTTTTTTTCACATTAACTTATTCTATTTTAATTTGGAAAAAAAAAAAAACGATTATGCAAATCGATCGATAATCATATTTTTCAAAAATGAGTCTCCGTATCGTCTTGACAAATTTTCAAGGAAGAGATTTGGAAAAAAGAAAAGGTTGCGCACGAATGTGACTACGGAGGGAACAAAAAACAATCTTTACAATTTCAATGATATTATTATTATGATTATTATATTACGATGATCGTTATAACAATATAATCATTCATATCATTATTAACATATTAATACCCATTATTGTTATTATGATTATTATTATTAGTCGCGTGAATTTTGCGATCGTCAGCTATGTATGTATGTATATATGCTTTTCTTTCTTTCTTTCTCGCACCCCATCGACCGTTCGGACGAACGTGGAATGACGGTGAAAAGTCGTGGGAGATGACGTAAAAACGCGAGTGCAGTACGCGAGCTTCGTGCGGTTTGCGATAATTGCGAGAGGGTCGTTAAAGCTCCACGTTGCTTTCTCTCTCTCTCTCTCTTTCTCTCTCTCCCACTTCTTCCGCGCACCGTGCTTCCATCTATTCTCTCGCGTCGATGCACTTGCACGTGCTTCATGTACTTGATATAATTACAACGGAGCGATCGTTGGTATGATTATCAACGAACGTATGATGAGCGGAAGAGGGGAGAGGGGGGGGGGTGAAGAGGCGGAGGAGGAGTGGCAGAAGGCCCGAGGGGGATAGTGCGGGGCGGGGGGGCCGATGCAAGTGAGAGAATGAGAGAAATAGAGAGAGAGAGAGAGTAGTGTGAGTGAGTGAGCGAAACACGAGGTCAAGCACAACCCGTTGACCCCATCGCGTGCGTGATGCAACGTTAATCATATACAAACCTTTTTACCCAAACGCACGTTGCGCTACTTGTGCATAAATAACATTTACGAGCTTTCTTTCTATTTTCTTTTTCCTATTTTTTTTTTTTTTTTTTTTTTTTTTTTTTTTTTTTTAGTTTCGAGGATTCAAAACGTTCGAGATTGTTTGTTTGTTATCGATGATCGTGGCATTTGCTATTTGAAGAATTCGAGTTATATTCAATCAAGTTCAATTTTTTTTCTATACAAATTAAAAAAAAAACTATTTAAAAAAATTAAGATGCACATTATTATTATTACTATGATTATTATTACTATTTTAACCATGGATCAGGTGTCGTCATGCAGCCTGATCTCTGGTGAAAAAAAAACAATGTAGCCATTCAACAGGACTCGACATTCTGTCGGGTTTACCGTTACAGCGCTTGAAGGGTTCATAGAACACTGGGGGGATAAAAAAACACCTATCGATTTTTCATTCAGTTGTTTTTTTTTTTTCGCACATACTCTCTCGAATAACAATCTCGCTGACAAATACAAGTGCGCGAATGAATTGTCCACCCGCGAATTTGTGTAAAACTCACGATGAGGTCGATGACCAAAAAAAAAAAAAAACACTGGCTAGGGGCTAGTGGGCCATCGGGGACGGGAGAAGGGGTCGAATAAAAATTGGACGTTGAACCAACGAGAGAAGCGATTCCCCGCCCTCCCCTTGGTTCGTGCGAAATCGATGTTTAATTGACGCGAACGCTCGGTCGGCTTATCTAACGGGTGAATCAAAAAAGAATGCATAACAATAATTTAAAAAAGCGATTAATATCGACCAATAATGCACTATCACGATGAAAATGTAATTTGTCACCAAAAAATCTAGCGTGAGTATATAAAAATGTTGACGGCACTATACCGGGTGTCTCGTTAGTACCGGTTCAATCCATCGGAGATTGGCGACACTGGGGGAGAAGTGCGGGAGGGGGGGGGGTGGCTTAGCGAAGTGCACCTCACCAGGGTTCGGTAGGTAAAGTGCTCGATGTAAATTACATGGTTTTCGACATGTAGAATACCGGGTATTTCACGTCCCTAGTTTCCTACATTGTGTAATTTACGTCGAGCGATGTAGGCGCCCCTATATATAATATACCGTTGATTGTTTGTTTGCATTCAGTAATCAGAAAAAAAGTTGGTTATCAGCGAATCAATTGGAATAAAAAAAATATTCCCGAAAAAAATACCTCATAAACAATAATTGTATTCGACTTATACGAAAACAGATTGTGATATTATCGATAATAATTGGAGAGCACATTCGTGTCACGGAAGTCAAAAAAGTGCAAAAATTAAATAATCTAATTTCGTATATTTTTCGAAAAGCATATGGATTATTTTATTTCATTCCTGGACGATTTGTACAATTGTTTGTTTTCGATCAAGAATTATATGTAAAAATTATTGTGGCTCAATGAAATCGTTACAATCAACATCCGAAATGTTGATTCATTTTCAAAGGAAGAAGCAGGCTTTAAATGAGGTTAGATGATTTTTTTTTTTACGTTATCGACGTTTTTTTACATTATCGACGTTTTTTTTACATTATCGACGTTTTTTTCACATTATCGACGTTTTTTTTACATTATCGACGTGAAATACCGGAAATTTTACGTGACATTTTGAAAAACCCTGGACATCAACATTTTTCCCAACCCTGTGTGCATCTCACTCATCCGGTGGGTCATTCGGTTATTTATGGCGTTGGATTCTCGTTGCCGATGTTGGCCTGACTGCCTGCGGGGGGTTCGAGCGACGCTGCTGCTGCTGCTGCTGTTGCTGTTGGTTCGGGGGTTGGATGGTCACGAACCAGAAGGGGTTGGCGACGAACGGGTTAACGTGTTCGAATCGAGTTGCAGGGCATATGTAAAGAGAGGGTAGCGGGGGTGGGGGGCGAGGGTGAGAGAGAAGTCGCGTGTACGAGAGGTGAACGCGAGGGTGAGCCACGGGTGAAGAGGGTAGAAGTAAGGTCTTTACACATATATACATATATATGTAATGGTATATACTTATATATATGTATGTATATATATATATATAGTTTTTAGACATATATATGCATGTATGTCGTATAAAGAAAGAGAGATGGAGAAAAAGGTCGAGACGAAAGAATGAGAAAGAATATGGGGTTTGGAAGGAGGAGCAGTGAAAGAGAGAGAGAGAGAGAGAGAGAGGTTCTCTCGGGTCGAGCTTGTACAGAGCTTGTGTAGTGAAGTCTATGAAGGAGTGCTTTATTGATCTCACAGTTTGAACGTTCACGATGATACCGATATAGATGGCCGACCGAGTGTATTTCCGTCCTATACATATATATATATTTATACATATATATGTGGCTCGATGTATGTGGGCGAGTGTGCAAATATACAATCACACATGGATGCACATTGAATTATGGGGCGGACACAGAGATTTTCATTCCCTTTCCTCGAAAACGTTAATTATTGTTTGTTAATTTTTTCACTCTTTTTTAGACCGAAACGAAAAATTGAAGAAATTGAAGAATTTTTTTTTTTTGGTTTTTAGTTTTCAATGACGATGACGATTTATAGTTTGAATGGCGAGTTCTCGGACGGCCAAGGAGACTTGGGTCGATGATACCACTAGTCGCGTACGGAATTCGTATTTTTATTTTTAGATAGATAGATAGACTGTTTGATAAGAATTTTTTTGTTTGCTTTATTTATTTTATTTTATTTTTTTTTTTACAGTCGAGATGAGGCTAATGGACAGCCATTTAGTAACACACGACAGTTACACTCGCGGTTATCTAATCTGGTAATGAGAACCGTGATAAATCGATAGTGATAATTCACGTTCGACGTCGTAAAATTATCATACAATGGACAATGCGAGATCGATTCGAATCGTATTTTCCCATTCGATTGAATATTTCCGATCCGTTCGTCGATCGAAACATAATCAACGATATATATATATATATATGAGCGATTCCACGTGACTTCAGCCACTCAAAAAAAAATTTTTCCACAAATAATTTTAAAAAATTGAGCTATTTTTTTGCAATATATTCACCGAGTGCCGATTTTTTAAAAATTTTTTTGACGGTTTTATCGTTAATTAAAGTTTTTTTGTATTTTTCCGTTCAAATGGCTGTATCTTTGGCAGGGTTTGACGTATTTACATTTGTAAAAAACGAAAATGTGCGTCTTTTTAAGGCCTTCCTGAAAAAAATTACTTTAGATTCTATTGAGCAAGTTGCACGTCCGTTTCAGGGCAAAATATGCAAAAATATTTTTTTTCTCAAAAAATGCATTTTTAATTTTTTTTTTCAAAATTGCCCCGAATTCTGAATACCAAAAAAGAATTTTTGGTATTTTTTATATCGTGGGACCGGCAATCGGTAATGCGTAATTTTACCGATTTCATTAATAGATTTTTTACAGTTTGATTTTTTCGCTTTACGCGATTCAACGAGCATTGATTATCATTAATTTCTCTTTCAAGGAGGCTTCTGAACTCGCGTAAAGTGACTGGAGCCCATGAAAAAAAAAAAAAAAAAATCAAACTGAAAAAAATCTATTAATGAAATCGGTAAAATTACGCATTACCGATTGCCGGTCCCACGATATAAAAAATACCAAAAATTCTTTTTTGGTATTCAGAATTCGGGGCAATTTTGAAAAAAAAAATTAAAAATGCATTTTTTGAGAAAAAAAATATTTTTGCATATTTTGCCCTGAAACGGACGTGCAACTTGCTCAATAGAATCTAAAGTAATTTTTTTCTGGAAGGCCTTAAAAAGACGCACATTTTCGTTTTTTACAAATGTAAATACGTCAAACCCTGCCAAAGATACAGCCATTTGAACGGAAAAATACAAAAAAACTTTAATTAACGATAAAACCGTCAAAAAAATTTTAAAAAAATCGGCACTCGGTGAATATATTGCAAAAAAATAGCTCAATTTTTTAAAATTATTTGTGGAAAATTTTTTTTTTGAGTGGCTGAAGTCACGTGGAATTGCTCATATTTTTTTTTTGCAAAGATGCATCAGAAATGAATAATAAAATAATTTATCACGATAAATATTGTTATCTAGTAACGTGGAACATATAATTCAAACTTAATTCAATCTCGAATAAATATTTTTTACATTCGCAATAAAAATAATTTTTGTTAATAATAAAATTACATTTTCTTTATTCATCGAATGGCTCTTTTTTTTTATTAAATAAAATTGAATATCGTCTTGTCTTCTGACTGATTTTCGGTTTTTTGTGTTTTCAAGTCGAGAATCTGAGCGCTTCTATGTGGCCAATAACGGATAGGGTGGCCGATAATTGTATTGGCTTATTATTCGCACGTACGTGACGCGAAACGAGAGCCAAAACGCGAGGTTCTCGAATCGTGTTCGTGTCGCATCGTTGGTGTGGATATAAAGCGAGGCAGAAGGGCCGAGAAAGAGAGAAGGAGTGAGAGAGAGAGAGAAACTCTTAAGCGATCGTTGTCGCCATGGATACTATTGGCCCGACGTACATATAGAGATCGACCGGACGGTATCAACGAATTGTTCTGCCGTCCTCGTTCTCGCTATCCCATCCCTTTCCATCGATCTCTGTATCTCTCTCTATTTTTTCTCCCTTGGAATCTCGACTCCATATTTTTTACCCAAACAGACACGGCAGCTTCAATAATACAATTCTCCAATTATAATAGATTTTTTTCATTAATATTTTGTTTGAGGAATTACCGAACACATATAAAAAAATGTCAGAAATTTGTAAAAAAAATTGAGGAATTGCAGTTTTGTTAGAATAATAATTGTTCGTGTATTCAACTAACTTTTTGCCAGACTTTGAGTGAAAAAAGAAATTATACCAAATGTCTTATTGTATTATACACAATACATATATATGTATATATACATTGTGTATAATATATATTTATTTATTTTTCGTTCAAGTCAATAGAAAAATTATTTTCATACATATTATTTAATTAATATTTTATTTGAGTGATAACAAATTATTATGATGCAAAAATTATTTTTTAAACCTTTTTTTTTCTTTCTTTCTCTCTATCTCTGTTTCTTTTCATTTCACGCGGATCCAACGCAAAGATTGCTCGTGCTTCTCGCCTATGATACAATAATTCGTTGTTTAGTCGCTCCAAGTTTTGCGCCTTCCGTCCACGTCTGTCTGGCTGACGAGTGCGCGGTCACACGGCCACGACGGGCGCGTCTTTCTCTGTCTCTCTCTCTCTCTCTCTCTTTCTCTCTCTATCGTATATATGGATGACATCATCGGTCGTCTACGCCTTCTTAATAATAGGTACGCCGCCGCGGGCAATCGCTACCCTCGATCTCCTTCGCTCGCTTCGGTTGTCGGTTCTCTCGCTTCTACATATATCTATCGCGTCTCGCAACTAAACCGAGATCGCGCCTCTCCTACTCGTGAACCCACATCTTCGTCTCGCTCGTTATTTTACATTTCGCTCGTTATTCAACATCTACGTGTGCCCACCGACGTCCATCGACTTGCTGTAACCTAACGGTACCAGTGGCTACCCCCCCCCCCCTCCCCCTCGATCTCCACACATTAACAGCACAAAATGCACCATATTCGAAGAATTTCGAAATATTCAATAACTTGAAAACAATCATTTATATCGGCGTCACTTTTCATCTATTAATCATTTTTTTTCTTTAAAATTTTCAATTTGGATATTGTACATTGAAATATGGATCTCATATTTGAATGCCGCCAAAAAAATAGTTAGTAAATAAAAATAAAAATCGAAATTTATCGTGGTCGAATAATTGTGAATAATTTCTATTCAAATTATTCGTCACAGACGATCGCATTATTATTATTATTATTTATTATAATTATCATTATTATCATTTTTTTAAAATCAGAATGAAGCTGTGTGTGTGTGTGTGTAATTACTCTTTTTTTTCAATGTTGCTGGAGTGTGATTGCGGTCGAGAACCTCGTGAAATTAAATTACGTGCAGCGCAATTGCACTTTTTGGGGTAGTCCTTTGGCCCGTTTCGCCACTCCGACCCGATCCCCTTATCTCGCCCCCTCCCCTCTCCTCTCCATATATACCTTGTCTCGACCGCGTGACGCACGTGTGGATTTTCCAGTCCTACTTGAGACCCATTGGATTCCGTCGCCTCAAACACCGCCGTCGCTGTTTCCTCGCGCTAACAATTTAATTCAATTTCCGGACCATTTTCCGCGCTAACTCCGTAATCTCGTTTTACCGCGAAGCGCCACGACACAAAGTCCATTGTGACGCAAGCTCATCGTTTTCCCGAGCCCTTCCGTCATACGTACACACAGACGAACACACATAACGAAGACGAAAAAAAAGAAACCAAAAAAAAAAAACGAAAACGAAAAGAAAAAAAAAAGAACAAAAAAATTGCATTGCGTACCCGAAGACAACGAGACATTACGTTCCGACAAAGAGCTATCTCGTCGAAATTTTTTTTTTGGCGGTTCGGGAACGTGAGGAGAAAATCGCGACCATCGCGAACCATCGAAAGATTCGTGATCGCGTCTTTCTCTCCCTTTCTCTCTCTCTCTCTCTTGCTCCTTCGTTCTTTTTTTTGGTACTCCTTCGATCTCGCTCACTCCTCTCTTTTCTCACTCCTTCTCTCTTTCTCTTTCTCTCTCTTACCTTCGCTTTGTCTCCATATATTTTATAATTATAGTTTTCATAATTCTATAATCAATATTTTATTTTTTATTTTCGACGTTTATTGTATTATACACAATATCCACATGAATATTTAATTTCGAGTTTTTCCTCTCTCTCTAATTCGAGTTAATTTCCCTCTCGCTACTCTGTTCTCTCTCGCTCCTTCGCTCTCTTTCTCGCTCGAATCTTTCGTTCCCTCTCTCTTTCTCCATCGCTTTCTTTCTCTCACAAACCGACGTTGACTCTTCGCGAGCGAAACATAAACCCGCAGCAGCAGCATCAGCGCCATACGAAGATATCTCTCGCGAGACATCGTCGCAACTTATATGTCCGCCATATCCGCCAGTTCGTGGCGATGAGATGGCACGAGATGCCTCGAGGAGGAGAATTCGAAAGAGAGAGAAAGAGAGAGAGCGTAGAGTCAGTGGGAAACCGTCACACATGCGCAGACCCACCGATTGGAAGAAGAGAACAAGAGACAAGGACAACATACATTGAAATAAGAACGAATAACAAAAACATAAAAAAAATATATAAAACAAACAGACAAAAAATAAATGAAACAAAATAAAATTGAAGAAGCAAAGCTTGCGAGAGACGTACGCGACCTTGCTGGAATGTCTTGTGGCGGCCGGTATGGAAGCGGCGGGGTCCGGGACGAAGAAGAAGACGAAGAAGAAGACGAAGAAGAGAAGCTTCGGTTTCTTTCTCGGTTGAGCCTCTCGCTCGGACTCGGTTGGCCCCTCGCATCAGGTATGGGTTCGGTCGAGCCTGGGATCTTCTCGGAGGAACGGACATTCCGTTGGGCCCGTGCACTCGCCCGATCCTCCTCGTCGTCGTCGTCGTCGTCGTCGTCGTCGTCGTTGTAGCACGTTCGCGAACGACGATCCTCGGGGCTTTCTGCCAAGCCCCCGGACGATCGTACACGGCCACGGAAGCCGGGGGAACGAGCAGAAGCAGCGGCATATCAGCCTCGCCTCGTTGCCCTGGCGATGCGCCCGATGCTCTTGGATTCGAAACACACACACACATGTGTGTTCATGTGTGTGTGTGTGTGTTCGTTTTCCTGTGCGAAGTCGCGTGTGACATATAGATAGACTGGGGCAACTACCGTCGAGCCGGATAACCAACGACGAGCAAATTATTAATCTTCTGGGTGACGCGTGTGTGTGTGCGCATGCGCGCGGACGCGAGCGAACGTGTTCGTTGCGTTGAAGCGCGGACGAAGTAGTGAAGGGGGGGGGGGGGCATTTAGCGTCGTATTTAGCGTTGACCCGTGGGTGGAAACTCGCTCACAAGACGTATGGCAATAACTCGAGGGCCCTCGTTTGGGCGTCGATAGCGTGGGTGTGGTGAGGGCACAGTCGTTGGCCACTCTGTAGGATTGTGATGAGATAAGAGTTTACGTTTTTGAATCGTCTTGTAATATTTTTTTTGTTGAATTTGGGGTATTATTCGCACTCGAAAAATTCACTCTCGCAACTTTGAATTGCTATAAAAAATTTATATACACATATGTATTGCAATCGATACAGTGATTTAAAAGAAAAAAGAAAAATGAACGTAGTTCGAAACTTTTTTTACGTGTGAAAATTTTTTATGATAGCCGAAATGTAACTTTCAATGTGCTAAAATAAAAATTGTTCAAGAATGAAGAAATAAAAAATACGAATTTTGAACTGGGGCAGCTGGTTGTATTGGATGATGATGATTTATCAGAAAAATTGTTGAGGTGAGAGGTTCATTTTTAGGCGGTGTAACATGTACACAGCTGGTAGTATTGAATTTTTTTTTTTTTTTTTTTTTTTTTTTTGATGGAGTAGTATCTTTAGGGTGATAATGGAAAATTTTCGGGTCACAGACATTTCAATACAATCGAATTGAAACGTCTATGAAGTGATGATGATAGGCGCCAGGTTTTTAATAGCGTAATTCGATTATGGAATTTGATAAAAAAAAATTAAAAAAAAAAAAAACACGTGTTCGTTCGACATAGGGTTGTACCGTATCGAACACATTTGGAATTGATGCGCAGGGCTCGGAACAAGACTAACCCTTTGCTCGTGAGTCGTGGAAATGCGTTTGGAAACGTTGTCGGTGCTTTAACGACTGCGCTACTCCATTAACGACCTCGTAATATCGTTACACGCTTTACTACGGAATTTATTATGCATCACCCGAGTTTATTCCCGCTCCAATTTCACTCGTTTCCGCTCGCGAGTCACCTCTTTTCCCCCCTCCCCCCCACGTTCCCGCGCAACTCGTACGCAACTTCCGGTATTGGGGTAACGGAATAAGAAAAAAAATTGAAAATTTAATGGATGCGCGCGCGTGGCGAATAATTTTCCGCGTGAATAATTCTACCATCGCTCGTTATCGTTCTCATCGATAATAAAAGATCCTAATCTTTCTTCTAATTTATTTGGACATTTTTTAAAATATTGAAGTTGAAGAAAATTTTATTTTTTTAATTCGAATTAATTTTGATTAAATAAAAGAGGATAACGTGATAAATAATTTTACGCGAAATGAACAGTTTTACCTCGGCTTTTCAATTTTATTTTTTTAATTCACATTTTTCAAAAATAATTGAAATAAAAAAATCTAATTTCCGAATTGAAATGAATTTTAATCCAATAGCGAACATACGGTTGACAAATATTTTTCCGCATATTAATTCTATCATCGCTTATCATTCTTTCCATCGATATCAGCCGATCTACATTTTTTTTTATCTATACAAAAATTATTACAAAAAATTTCAATTTTTTATTCCGTCTAATTTTTTTTGTCTACCGTTTCGATGAACGTGAAGGTAATTCGAAGGTTGGCAATGATGGGGAGTTACGATACGTGTAGTTTGGTGTACGTCGAACGTGTGCGGGGGGTGAAGGCGGGGGCCGTGGGAGGGGGGGGGGGTGAGGAGAGAAATCGATTCTTTTGAGGCCGAGCCAAGTTTCTCGGACGAGCTCCGGGGAATCCAGTCGCGCGCAATTTTCTCGGTCTCACGTTTCCATCCTCTCTTTCGCTCGGATCTCCTTTCATCCCTCCCCCTTCCCCCGTCCCCCCTTCCAATGCTAACCCAAGAGGGAGCTCGCCGGAACGGTTGGAAAAGCACGAGGCTGAAGGAGAAATGTAAAGAGCATATATATCTATATATGTACTGAAGAATGCACCCCCCCCCTCCCTCTCCCATTGTTACATTATACCGGGGTTGCATCGTCGAGACTGTTACGAAATACACGTAACCGCGATTATCAGCTTTGTCGTGGCTAACACTCGTAATAACCTTGAGCGTGAAAAAAATTATCATCGGGCCCATCGTTCGCAATTGAATTGCAAAAAAAAAGAAGAGATAACGATAGAATAGTTGTAGCAAAAAAAAATCGAATTTTCGTGGTTCTCGTGTGACAATGACTGTAATTGAACTGCCAATGACTGTCACTTGATTGCCAATGACTGTCCGATTGACGCTCCTTCACACGAATGAACTGTGCAAAACGCAATCTCGCGATTGAAATCGAGATAAAGACCGAGAACGAAGAAAAAAATACTTTGGTCGTTGCTGGAGAAGATTTAACGGGCAAATTTTTGAATCAGCATCGAAAGTCATTTCGAACTGAATGAATTGTTCGTGAAATATTTCAGAATAAAAATATTAACAATGATATATTTTTTTATACACATATACATATATTTGTTTGAGTATCGAAATTGTGTTATTTAATATTTTTCGATGGGATGGACGCTTGGGAATTATTGCAAATGGCGATGCTACGATAGAAGAAGCTCAGGATTAACGGCAGTTGGTTGAGAGAGAGAGAAATAGAGACAGATCGAGAGAGAGAGAGACTCGGGGTAGTCGAGCGATAAGGCGAGTGGAGGGCCACGAAGGGCGAAAGCTCCGTCCATCGAAGCTGAAGTTATAGCGATGCGAGCGTTCGTAAACCGAAAGGAAGGACAAAGATGGATGCATGGGACGAGAAAGACAGCCACAATGAACCCCCACGGCTGGCGCTTAAGGGATGGTCGGGGGTGGATCGAAAGAAACCAAAAAAAAAAAACGAAATAAAGAAAATTTTTTTTATTATTTTTAAAAGATCGAAGAAACAATAAAAATGAAAATAAAAATTTGGAAATAAAACAAGATCGAAGAAACGATAAAATAAAGGACAAAAAAATTGAAGGGACGGATCGAAAAAAACGAAGAAAAAAATTAAGAAATAAAATATGTGTATATAAATATATATGTATGTAGAAAGACGAAGACGGGTAGAGGGGAGAAGGAATAAAGACGATTCGAGATAGGGCCACGCGAAGGTGGAGAGGGCACAACCGAGAAACGAACGAACGTAACTGCTGTTATAGCGAGGGCGAGCGAGGCGGCACTGCTTCCGCCTCTCGGTCTGTACATCATCGCTTATTCTCGTCTCGCATTTTTGCACTTCGTCTTATTCGTATACCATTTTTTTTTTTTTTTTCGTTCTTATATTTTTTTCCATCTCGCATTTCTCGTTTTTCGTTTTACGAATTTTTCTTCAGCCTTCGTCGTTCTCACTCGCGGTAGTCTTTCTCTTTCTCTCTCTCTTTCTTTCTCTCTTTTTCTCCATAACTCATGATTCCCCAAACCCCGGCAGATTTGTCAAGCACGCCGGTACGACCGTACCGTGCGCACCGGCAACAGCGCCACTCGGCACCGTTCCGAAGACGGCCGGACTCGTCACAAAATATATACATATATAGATTGTCGCTCACGATATCCATATATATCTATATATGTATATATTTCTTGAAGTGGAAAGGGTTGAAAGTGGAAAGACTCCGTACTTTCAACCACTTACAACCATCTTTTTCGTTCCAAGCTTCTCGCCTTCTTTACCTTTCCAAAAATCTTTGCAATTTTTTTTCCCTCCCCGTCCATTTTTTTTATTGATCTTTTTTTTTTATTTCTTTCATTCTTCTTTACTTCTCATGGCTAACATGGCTTTCAAAAAACTTCGGTAATGTTCCATATTTAAATTTTTTTTTTTTTTTTATGAATCTTCTTTTCTTGTTTATTTCTATCGGCTGTCCAACAATCTTTATTAACTTTTCATAATTTTTTTCCGCTTACTTTTCATTAATATATTTTTCCATTTGCTTCCATAAATATTTATATTAATCGTTGTTTTTTCTTTTTCTTTATTTCTATATTGGATCACAATTATTCTCTCTCTCGCTCTCTCCCCGGATCTCTCTCTCTCTCTCTTTCTCTGTCTTTTTTTTCGTCTATTTTCATTAATCTTAATGTTTTTATTCTTCCTTTTTTTTTCTTTCTCCGGTTTATGAGGCGAAGACCCGTCGACGACTCGCTCTGGCGGCTCGTTACGGCCTCCTGACCATCTCTACATCGCGTTGGCCATATTGTATGTAATGCGTGTGTGGGTGTGTGTATGTATACTACGTGTACAGTGCGTGTACCTATATATACGGAGTCTGGCGAACAGTTCCGTGGCACTCGGCACAATAATCGTCGACTTACTATTTCGAAGCGGTGAAGCGTTTCGGCGTTCCGGGAGTCGCCGAAGAGAGAAAAAGAGAAAAAGAGAGAGAGAGAGAGACATAATGGGAACGAATCACATTTGTTGCCAAATTTGATTCGTTCCCATTGAATAATTATAATCATATCACCTACATCATATTCTTCAACTTTCTCTCTCCACCCCCCTCCCTGCCCCCCCAATTCCTTCATCTCTCTCGATTAGATCTTCGCATCCTCGATCACTTCTTCCTGGTAAAACTATTTCGGGTTTCACATCTCCCCACAATAACTTTCTTCCTTTCTTTTTTATTTTTTTTCATTTATTTCTCACTCAAAATTTATTCGCTCGTAGCTCGGTTGTCTCGGTTCCCGCTCGCCCGGTCCAAATCTTTATCCCAAAGTCGTATCATTAAAATACACGTATACATATATCGTTTTCCCCGTTGTTCTCGCTCTTTCACTTTGAGGCCTGTGATGTTGTATCCGATCTTGCGTTGCTCATCTCAGACGCGACCGTACCAGTCGCGATTACCGGTTTCGATGGTACTCAGCGTGGGGCTTCTTCCCTGCCGCGGTCTCCCCCCTCCCCCTCCCCCGCCCGGTCCTTTTCCTTTTTCGCTCCCCTCGATCGCCCTCGGTTTCGCGGCGTACTCACCCGGTAGGTAGTTAGTCGATGACGTCGAACTACCAACGAGCCCAGCGTCGAGGGAACGAGAATGTAAAAGCGGAGGGCGAAAACAAAAACAAAAAGAAAGTATTGAAACAAAACGAAAAAAGAAAAAAAAATTGGAGTGAAACGAAGCCAACAGGATGATGCTGAGAAGTATCGCTCTCTTGGCGCGGTTCGCTCACCCCTCCCCCTCCCCCCATCCGCTCTAGCTCCCTCGAATGTTACACTCCCCGATCAACTTTCTCACTCTTCCTCATGGCTGCCACAACCGCCCCCCCCCTCCTTCCGCCCCTCCTCACCGTCCTCAATCAACCGTTTTTTTTTGTTACCGACTCGCACGCCATCGGTTGTAAACCGTCGAAATAACGTTTCGGCGTCGGGCTGTGTGCGAGTTTCACGCATGCCAATAAAGTTCACATACATGTATCTACATACATATATATATATATATGATAGGGGAAGCATTTTTTTTCGTCGGAACTTGATTGATTTTTTTCTTCAATTTCAAAAGATTTTCGTTACAATGACAGTTATTTTATTTAATTAATTAATTCATGATTTACAATATTCATATATTTATCCATTTCATGTATACATATATATATATATATATATATATATATATATATATATATATATATATATATATATATATATGTGTGTGTGTGTGTGTGTGTGTGTGTATATATGTTCATTCAATCGACGTTCCCGACGATAAAAAACAAAATTGCTCTAAAGCAAATAATAATAATAATAATAAAAAAAACAATTTCAAGAAAAAAAAATAGAAATTGCAATCAAACTCCCAAAGTTTCGCACTTTCTTACACACCTACTTCCACACCAACGTGATAAAACAGTGGGGAAGCCCCCTCGCAGTGGATACACCGCGAAATGATTTCAGACGTGGAAAACGTCCCCCGATCCGACATAATCGAATAGCCATATATATATGTACGCGTGTATGCGCCCATTGGCCACGCACGCCACACAACACGATACACGTGAAAAGCGTTATAACGTAGCCACACCGACGCCCATGCACGTTCCGTCAATCGTGTGCTCGGCCGCGCCATCCCCGTGCACACGGTTCTACAAACACACACACGTACACACACACACACACACACACATATATATATATATATATAGATGTATGCATATGTATGAGGGCGCACGTAGGTTGCGACACAGTGTGTGCATTGCCCGTGATGCGTGGTTTCGCGTACACAGAGACAGATTCCGTGGCTCGAGGGGACAGAACGAACGACAGAGAGAGAGAGAGAGAGAGAGAGAGAAACTCGTCGACGAGTCCGAGAGTCTTCTGGGTTCCTCGACGCAGCCGGTGGGGCCACACACCAGTCCCCGATGGCTATACCGGAAGCGAAGGGGGTCCCTCTCCTCCGTTATAGCGTCCCAGCGTGTCGCTATCGATCTGTCGCTCTGAGGAAAACTCGAGATATACACGTCGGCCCCTCTCTCTTTTCGTCTCCCTTCTTTCTCCGTGCCTTTGCCTCCGTTCCTTCCTCCTCTCACTCTCTCTCTTTCATCTTTCTCTTTCGCTACGACCCTCCGCGCCCCTCGTTTCAATCTCGACTACTATCCACAACCTGCCCTCGTTGTATGCCGATATGTCCATGCTTTTGATTTTACTTATATTCGCATACCGTACATCGTCCATTTCCTCAGTCATGTTGCCTCTACCCTCCACCTCCCTCCCGTCTTCTCCCCCCCCCCCACCTTCCCTCTCTTTTGCCCGTACCCTGACACACGATGGTCTTGGGAGCTGTGCCTATAGCCTTCACGCTGCGCGAGCCCTTCGTCGTCGTTTCACGACCTCGTTCACTTATTACCTTTTTCAACGACCGTGTGGGTTCGTTGACTGTGTGTGAGTATGTGTGTGTTTGTAGGTGCGTCCAGTGTGGATGAAATAACTGTTGGATAGCGTTTAACCACCCTTGCTTGATTCACGGAAATACGATGGTTGAGATGTATCTATATAATTAAGGGTTGTAGAAATAGATCTTGATCAATTCGATATGTGGTTATTTTTATATTCGTTTCATCGTGTCTGATGGTTTGTTTTTTTTCTTCTTATGTAATACATATATTTTTGTTGAATATTGAAAGTTAGGGTGAGGTTGCAATTGGGAAAGTCGATGTGGGAAAGATAATTATGATTGTGGTAGATATTGGGCGAACGGGATCCCTGGGGGAAAGGGGGGGGGGGGAGTAAGTGAGATAATGAGCATGTGAGTGAGTGATCGAGTGAGTGAAATGTGGAACCGTGTGAGTGAGTGAGTAAGTGAGTAAGTGAGTGAATGAGTGAATGAGTAAATGAGTGAATGAGTAAATGAGTAAATGAGTGAATGAGTAAATAATGAATGAGTCAATGAGTGAATGAGTAAATGAGTAAATGAGTGAATGAGTAAATGAGTCAATGAGTCAATGAGTCAATGAGTCAATGAGTCAATGAGTCAATGAGTCAATGAGTCAATGAGTCAATGAGTCAATGAGTCAATGAGTGAATGAGTAAATGAGTGAATGAGTGAATGAGTGAATGAGTCAATGAGTCAATGAGTCAATGAGTCAATGAGTCAATGAGTCAATGAGTCAATGAGTCAATGAGTCAATGAGTCAATGAGTCAATGAGTCAATGAGTCAATGAGTCAATGAGTCAATGAGTCAATCAGTCAATGATTGAATAAGTCAATGAACGAGTAACTAAGAGAATGAGTGAATAAGTGAATGAGTAAATGAGTGAACGAGTAACTAAACGAATGAGTGAATGAGTGAATGAACGAATAAATAAGTGAATGAGTAGAGTATTAGGTGATTTAATAAATGAGTTGCGCGAGTGAGCAAGTGAGTCAATGAGTAAAGGAGTAAGTGAGAATTTGTGACTCGGTGAGTTAATCGCTGAATGTGCGAGTGAGTTAGTTGGGTTATAATGATTAAAGGAGAGTAAGTGACTTTGTGACTCGGTGAGTTGATTGGTGAGTGTGCGAGTGAGTGAGAAGGAGCAGCATCAGAGAGAAAACAAGAGCGAGAGAGAGAGAGAGAGAGGGAAAGAGAGAACGAATTATAACGACGAAAGGTTCGAGCACACGCAAGCGTTCGACCCAGATATCCGGCGATGGTGGTGCATACACGCTCTGGCGTATACCCGCGCGCGCCCGTTCGTTCGAATTGTCGTCGTCGTCGTCGAAGGTCGTACGCTCGTTAGTCCAAAACTCCGTGGCGAGGTTTTTATCATCTCGTTCTATCCCACAGATCTGCCCATTCACACCCCTCGTCTCACTTTTGTCGGTCATTTGCGCTCTTCGATTACGGCGCGCTCGTGTGAAAGAATAAAATAATAATAATAATAAGCGCGGACTCTCGCGACTTTCTCTATCGTCGTCGTCGTCGTGAAAACGTTGTCGTATTAATCGCATCTCGTTTTTTTTTTTATCTTGTGTGTTGCAGGATGTGATGGGGCTTCGTCGTGCCAGAATCCACTATGAGCTAAGGCCACGTAACTAATTGTAAGTACACACGACAAATTAAACTAATTACGTTCTTCGAATTCCACGATTATCGTGATCGCAAACGTTGTTATACGTTGTTTAACGTTCGATGATCATTCGATTCGCGTGTGCAAAACGTGCGATAAATTCGTAATTTTACGGTCACATTGCCGTAATGAGAGACCGTTAAGTCGATCGCGAACATGACGAAACGAGAAAGAAAAAAAACAACTCGTCGCGTCGATCCAAAATTGTCTTTTCAAGTAAAAAAAAAATGAGAAAGAGAGAGAGAGAAGACGGAAAAACATGTCTTCTCTCTCTCTCTCTTTCTCATTTTTTTTCCGTCCAATACCTAATTTAGAATGTTTCTCGATTCCAATTTCGATTCTCACGAATTTTCTTCGTTTTCGAATTTTTGATCCGTGAAAATTGCGGTGACGGTTTTGTACGTAAAAAAAAAAAAAAGGTTTTAAAAAATGTAATCCCGAGATACAGCGGAGACTCGCGGGTGCAATGTTTCACACTGCGCTTGTCGGTGGTGCCTGGAATAACGGCAAGCGACGAGGACGAAGAGAATGAGAGAAGGAGAGGAACGAGGAGGTGGACGAGGAGGGAGGGAGGGAGAGGAGTCTCGGCTTTCCATCTTCCATGAATTATTCAGTCGGATAAAATAATTTTCTGTACTATCTTCGGGCTCCAACCCCCCCCCCCCCCTCGAACATTCTCTGACAGTAGATGCACATCTTCATTTAGCTTCACCCGAAAAAATTAATTTCAATTTGCTATTTAACCCTCAAGTAAAAAAAGATTATGTATAGACTATTCGTAAATCATATATCTAGTCTATATATAAATTACATATAGACCATGCATAAATTGTATAGTCTACATACAATCTATATAATTTATACCCAGTCCCATATATAGTTCATATATACTATGTACAATTTTTTCACTTAGATCCTACATCATTACGAATCCATAATTTTGATTTTTCTCGAGATTAACTTCACATTAATTTGATTTAATTTTTCGTTTGTTTTGTATATAGTTGATTCGTTATGGATTCAATTTGCAATGATACGAAACAATTTTATCCGGGGTATTCGAGCATAGATATGTACATGCATACACGTTGGCTTAACGCCTACTCACCTACCTACCCGCCCCCCCTTACCTCTCCTATACCTTTGGCTCTTTCCCATCGTTTCTCTGTTCGGTCGTTTCTGCTCGTATAATACGCGCCGAGAGTACTCGGTTCGTTCGGCGTTATAGCAAACGCTCGCGTAGGAGGCACAACGTTAACGTCTGGTGCTCTGGTGCTGGCGCTGCTGCTGCGCCTAGGTATATATAACGAGGACAGAGAGAGACAGAAAGAGAGAGAGATAGAAAGAGAGAGAGAGAGAGCAAAAGGAGCCGTATTCGTGCCGGTTAGAGAGAACCAGGGGATGGTTTTGCTCTGCTGGCTCTGTATTGATTGCTGCTCCTCCTCCTCCCTCACCTCCCCCTCCTCCCCCTCCCCCCTCCGTCCTCTTCGTCCTTCTCTGCTGCCAGCACACACCAACTCCGCTTCGTCCGCAACCTCCGACCATTTCTATATCTCCATCTCTCTCTCTTTCTCACTCTATCCTCGCTTATCCCTCTCTCACTCTCGTCCCGTCTCTGTTTCTCCTGTCCTGGGGACTCTCTCGCCGCATCAACGCTCTCTCCCGGACGTTTCTATATCGCGACAGCACACACACACACACACACACCCGCACACTTGTCGTCGGCGTCTTCTTGCCTCCGAGAGACCCACCGACGAGTTACCCCGGCAAGAGTTGCACGTTTTCAGGTGCGCCCCCTCCCCCCCCCCTCCTCCTCCACGTTGGCCCTTCACCCAGGCCAACGTGGAAAGGGCCGAAAGACCCGGTGGAGCCAGAGGTCCGACGTATCTACTTCACTAAAATCGTCTGTCGCAAAAATGTCGATTGATGTTTCGAAAAAGAATTTCGAATGTTTTTAATCCTGTCGGTGTGGCGCTGTTTTTTTTGCACCGCTCAACCCTAGATTATGGTCACCTAGAATGAAGGAGCATCATCTTAATTGAATTTGAAAATAAATAAATAAATAAATAAATAAATAAATAAATAAATAAATAAATAAATAAATAAATAAATAAATAAATAAATAAATAAATAAATAAATAAATAAATAAATAAATAAATAAATAAATAAATAAATAAATAAATAAATAAATAAGGGTTGTATAGTCACAGGGGGTGAGATATTGTTGATGCGGAAATTTCACAGTCGAAGACGTAAATTGCAGGATCGGAATGTGGTTTGAAATCATATATCGATCGATTTTGCTTATGGCAAATAAGGTTTTGTTATTTTACGGTCGGGGGATCGAACTTTATATCGAGGGTTAACCCCCTTAACGGGTTACGAGCTTGTACCGTATACGTTATTCGTGCAGCCAACATATCTCATCGATCCTCTTCTACACTCTCGTGATAATATTCAAGCCATTGGGGTAAAAAAAAATGAAAAATAAAAAATTCAATGAAAAATTAAGCACCTTGTTATCAATCATGGAAAAAAACGAAAAAAAAAAAGAAAACAAAATAAAGTGTCAAAAGATTATCTGAAATGTTATCCGTCATTCATAATGGTGAAAAAATTGACGGAAATTCGACGAAGCGAATATACGAATATATTTTTCAAACACGTTCATCGATGACCACAATGAATGGCCACCCTTCGTGTATCCTGACGGGGCGGCTGAGAGAGGGGTGGGGGAGGGGGTGATCGTGTGCATGATGCGTGTCCGTTATCCGTGCACCAGTCACGCGTTTTTCACGAGATACGCTGCGGATAACCGAACCGCGAGGTTATAAAGTTGACGATACGTGAAATCTGGGTGGCTCATGACCGTTGAACATAATGCGACCCTCTCGAGGGCCGACGCCGACGGCGAAGAGTGAGAGAGGGGCGAGGGGGTAGAGGGTGGCGGTAAGAAATCGATGGTCGCACGAAAGAGAGAGACAGAGAGCGAGAGAGTATACGTTTTCGTCTCTTTTCACAACTTTCTCGCTCGCTCTTTCGCGCTTTGTTCGCTCGGGCTTTTCTTCACTCGTTTTTTTTTTTCTTTTCTTTTCTTTCTTTATGTATTTTTTTTTGCCATCGTGCCGGGGCCCGCTTCTCTTCTCCACCCTCGCGTCGTCGGTTCTCGTTTCTCCTTGCCCCGCATTTCTCTCACCCTTTCGCCCTCCTCCCCCTTTCGCTGCGTTCCCTCTTCCTCGTCAACCTCGTTCTCCAACCCTCGGACTCGCTCCCTCTCTCTCTCTCTCTCTCCCTCTATCTTTCTCTTTCTCTGTTCAGTCGCTCTCTCGTAGCTCCTTTTTCCGTGCCTCTCGGCTTTGCCCCCTCCCCCCGGTACCCCCTGCCGGTCGCCCTCTTGCCTCGAACCTCTCCGCGCGCTTCGCTCGGTCGTCGTTCTCACTCGTTGTGCTTCGGCGAGCTTTTCTCGTTGCTTCGAATTCGAGAGTCGAGAGGCGGGTACGGTACCAACGCTCGGCCCTCGCTCGGAAACCCATGAAACTCCTTTGCGAGAGAGCAAACTGCGAAAATAGCGAGAGAGCAAAAGAGGAAGAGTGAGTGAGAGAGAAAGAGCAAAAGCGGAAGACTGAGAGAGAGCAGAAGAGGCAGAGTGAGAGGGAAAGAGTAAAAGAGAAAGAGTGAGAGAGTGCGAGAGAGAGAGAGAGAGAGGGAAGAATGATGTGGATAGATATAGTGCGAAACCGAACGAATGTGCTTGCGGAAGAGCGAAGAGAAGAAAAAAAACGAACCGACCGATATTGCGGAACCGGGCAGTGCCGCGAGGCTTCTATTCCCGCTGCAGCTGCAGCTACATTCGTGAAAAATTCGTGAAGAGCGAAGAAAGAGACACGAAGGATGAGCGGGAGATGTACCGAAAATTGTTTGGGTAGCGGGTGGGTTATCAATTTGTTGTAACAATGTTCCATCGGATTTTCGCGTCGAAGGGCCGAACGATGAACGAACGCTGTCCGAGATTGTCGGTTATTCGGGAGAGGGGAAATATATATATGAGTTGGCTTAATCTTTTTTATGATTTTCATTGTAATCCTTCCAACGAGAATTGTTCATACTTACAATGGAGCAGATGGGCTTAATTTTTTTTTTTTTTTGGACCAGAAAGAAAAATGAATGAATGAAGTTGTAGTGAGAGATCGTAGTTTTTTTATACGCAATATTGAAAATTATTGTACGTTGCAAAAGTGTATGGAATGGAATTTGAATAAATTAAATGAATTAAATAAATTAAACAAAAAAATATGGAAGAAAAAAACAAGTGAAGAAAGATAAAATTTAAATCGAAGAAATTGTTGCAGTGACCGAAGGGATCATTGATAAAAAAAGAATTAAAAAAGGGCCGAAAAAAAGTTGCATGAAGAATCGAAAAAAAATAAATGAAATTAAAACCCGAGGAAGCTGGAGAAGGGTTGGAAAATGGTACATGACGGTGAGAAAACGATTTCGTAATGATAACGAGCGCGAGCGCCGAGAAAGGGGTGGAGGCTCTCGAACCCCGTGCGCGTTTCACGGCTCGAAAGCTGCTGGCTAAGCACAGTCCCAACCCAACCCAACCCGACTCGACGCTGCGTTATTTATGCAACAGCTGTGAGACGGGGGCGCTGGAGGCAAGCGAAGAAACTGCAGTTGGATGGAAAAGGACGGTGCGAGAGGCGAAGAGCGAGAGAGAGAGAGAGAAAGAGAGCGAGAGAGTTCGAGATTGTGGCGACAGAGGGAGCAGAGTGCAGCAGCGCCGAGAGTCAGCTGATTAAAGCGCTGGAGGGGCGTGCGAGCGTCGGAGGGAGGGAGGGAGGGAGGGAATAGCGCGGGGAGTGGGGGAGGGGAGGACGACCTTTATTTAAAGCACCGGAAAAACGCAGATTACTCTTACGCGACATACCGCACACTTATCCTACACACATGTGTACATTTATGACACGGTTTTTGGTTGCGTGAATTTATATCTCCGTGTAATTTATATTCACATTGAATTTTTTTTTTTTTTTTTCATAAAAAAGTTTTTTTTTTTTTACATTTTTTTTTTCACACGAGATAAAATGTTCGGTGAGTCTGTCGGTCGCGTTATTTCCTCGAGTTTTGTCGGATCGTCCGACGTTCTCTCGCAATTATTCTTCAACTCGGCGTCGAGCTCGTTAAACGCTCGTGGCTCGACGACCGCGTCTTGTTTTTTTTTCTTTTCTTTTTTTTTGTTTTGTTTTTTTCGTCGTGCAAACGGAAAATGGAAAACGACGATGGCAAACGTGATTGCGAAACAATTTTTTTTTTTTCTTCAATCTCGAACGAATTGTTTACAATTGTCATGGTTCGATGTTGGGGTACACGGATTGTTTATTGAAAATGAAGAAAACACGTGTTTTGTTTGTCTGATTTTTGCAAAATTTGTTTGAGGGCGAGGCAGAAAGAGGATGAATTTTTTATGGAATGAGATATAGGGGTGGTAATGTAGGTGATGAATATTGAAAAATGTTTCGCGTTTTCATGAGAAATATAAAAAAAAACTCTTTTTCGCGTTTTCATGAGAAATAGAGCTGTAACTTCCGAACCAAACGTTGGACCAAGCTCTGCATGGTCTCAAAATGTTCGTTTTGCATTCCAGCAATTTATAAAAAAATAAAATGCGTATTTTTTGTTTTATGGTAATTTTTAATTATAAAATTTGAAATTTGCGATGTACAATGGAATTTGTGTGATGATTTCAGGAGACTGGCATGGAGAAGGAGAACTCCGCGTCGGGCGGAGGTGGTTGCGGCGGGGGTGGCGGAGGAGGGGAAACTACGGCAACGGCGACGGGAGGAGGAGCCACCTCCGCATCCGAAAAACTTCAGGCCGACCAGGCTAACCCCTTGCTCGATCCCAGCGCCCTTTTCGGTGGTACGTACACGACAACGACGTTCCCGCACCCTCGAATTTATCACCAACTAACACCCCCACCCCCAACCGTCCCCCAACCATTATTCCCAACTGCGACCCTCCAAAATATTCCATTCAACTGATAACTAAAGTTACATCGTAATGAAAAAAAAAAATGTCTTCATAATTCTGTAATTAAATTTGCACATTTATTCATCAGTTCGACGTAGATTCGATAAAGTACGATGTGTTGTTACTCACGTTCCAACGAAATTACATATATACCGAATCTGACGCCTAATGACAGCTGTTCGAGTTCGTTTATTATTTTTTTAATTTTTAAAAATTGGTATTAATATATTTTTTTAATTATCGTCGCGGTTGTGCATCGAACGTTTTATTTTTCCATTTGAGAATTGAGAGAAAATGTGCATCCGCGGCTGTTTACGGCGCATGCTCATTTTCCGGCCGAGAGTATGAAGCTTGAGAGAGAGCGAGAGAGAGAGAGAGAGAGTGAGTGAGTGAGTGAAAGATGACGTTGGAATGGACGTTGGACGTCGCTAATAGTCCAGGCGAAAAGTCCAAAGATAACGTTTTTTTGTCGAGGCAATGAGAGGGGTCCTATCCCATAGATTTCGACCTTGCGAACACGAATATCGAGGTTTTAAAGTTTTTTTCCTATGGGGTTTTCGAGCATCCCCTTTTTAAGGGTTGAAATCGCGATTACTCGAGAACGGTTGCATGTATGAAAAAAATGTTCAAACAAAAGTTGTAGAGAAAAAAAAACCATGACATTTTTGTTTGAACTTTTTTTTCGTAAAATCATTAGGTGAGTCAGGAGACGCCACTGAAATTAAAAACCCCACGTGCAGATGGCCGTGGTGGAGGGGATACCCCTCACGCGCTCACGGTATAGCTCGAAGTGGTGTGCGTACGCTCACGTACACGGAAGATTGGGTTCATACGCATGTGGTAGTAAGAGACGCGCTCGAGCGTGACGGATAGCTTGAGTCGGTGTGCGTACGTTCACGTACACGGGAAGGCCGGCGGGATACGATGTGGTAGTAGAAAGTAAACATCTCGACGTCGAAGAGAAACGAAATTCGTTCGGTCCGAGTTTTTCGCTTTCTGCCCATCATGAGCGAACGGCGCGATTATTTGAATATAGCTCACGAAAATTTAAATGTTATGGACATTTATTAATTAATTACATCGGATACTTTTTTGTATTATCTTCTTACCTTTTGATATTATTTTTTTAATTTAATTTTTTTAACCTTTTTATATTATTTTTTTAAACGTTTTAAATTTCGTGCATAATTTTTTAATCGAACTTTTTACTCAGTACAAATTCACATAGAATGTTTATTTATAAGTCATAATAGTTGTATTGACGATGAATTTTTTTTTTAAATTACATGTGTAGTATAAATGTGCGTTATTTTGTATTTAATTTTTAAAAAGTTCAATTTTATATACAATCAAAGCAATTTTTTTTTCAAAGTCAGCGACTGTCATACGCAATCTGCCTTGTCGGTGCGGCAAAATATATTTATACATTTATACAAAATTATATATATATATATATATATATATATATATATATATATATATATATATATATATCATTTTGTATGTCTTATTATTAGCTTGGAGAACACTAGTATAAGCTTTTCAGTATACTATGGCGATTAATTGGAAAAAATTCGCGAACATAGAATGTCATAGTGAAATATTGAAAAATAGTTGCAAGTGCCGGGACTCGAGGTAAATGTGTAAATACTCACTGTTTCCATTCTTCATCCATAAATATATTTTTATATCTTAGTATCCAATTGTTAATACTAGATTCCCAAAACACGCCTATTTGACAAGTCTTATGTCGATCATAAGTCAACCAGATTGGTCGGAAGTAATAGTCACGGCTTTCGGAATTTTTCTCATGAAATCCGCGACTCGTGGGATTGACGGATCTCGTAAGCTAAATATTCAATTCAAATTTCGCGGCTTAACTCCGCACACCGCCTGGCGGTAGGAGCCGGCTCCAACATTCCATCATCAATCTGGCAACACTGTATAGAGCCTGCTCCAAAACTCCATTCTTAATCTGGCAACAGTGTATACAGAACCGTCAGTTAGGTTTCGAAGGCCTTACTTTTTACATCGATCGAAGACAAGTGAGCAAGTGAGATATAAGTGAGACCAAGAAACAATCAGGCGAAGTGCATAAGTGAGCGAAGATTTTCTACATCCGATGAAAACCTTTGTAAGTATAAAAAAATTTTCTTCTTTAACTAAATGAGTTGCGCCGACCACGGCTAACTTTCGGTCGGTGCTCCAAGTTTGAAAAATGGAATGTTCTAAACGGTCAGTTTTCGGAGTGCGCTTCTGTTAACACGGAGAACTACTGCTCGGTCGGTAACAGAAAACTGTACTCTATTTTTAAGGGCCCTAGTTGCTGTGTCGAATAAAACACGATATTACAATACTCCGAAATTCTGAGCCGCAGCATTGTGATATCGTATTTTATTCGACAGAACAATTTGAGCGACAAAAAATATTCCGGCGTGATTGTAGCCAGCTCTCTCGCACTCGCCGATGTAGTCCTCCACCTTAACACAAGGCAGAACATTTCGGCGCAAGAGAGAGGACGCTATCGGTGCTCGCGGTGGAGCGAGAGAGACCGAGCGACAAACGTACTGCCTCCCGTTAAGACGAGGCAAAACTTTCGTCGTTCGGTCTCTCTCGCTCCGCCGCGAGCCTCTATAGCGCCATCTCTCTCGGACCTTCCATCGCGCCCAAACGTTTTGCCTCGTCTTAAGACGGCGGAGGACATTTTCCCGCCAATTCTCTCGCTGCGCAGCGAGCGCCAATAGCGTTGTCTCTGTCGCACTCGTTGATGGTTATGGCCTCAACGTACGAACAAACAAGACCGATAGAACATCCAACCGACAATATTCAACTGACGATTGATGATTTGCCACCCCTAAATACCTTTATCACCCCTGAGTGCAATATATCGTATTACGTTCCCTCAAATAAGCTCAGAAAAATCGGTACTGCGATAACGGTTTTCGTATCAACAACTATAATTAAAAACGTAAAAAATATTTTTAATACCAAAGAATACCACCTACTGAATTTATATTTTCTGATTGGATGCAATGGAAACAGATGGGTTGGTGTGACATTTAGGAATCTTATCGTAAGTGTCTGTAGCCGTCACGTGGCCTTGCGGTGGGTTTTTTCGTGTCGCAGCGTATACAGCGCTTGTGAAAATTCAAATACGAACACGACTTTTTCATGAATTTCCACGAGCCTCGTATTTTCCAATGCTGCTGCACGTCGTCTCCGGCTTTTTTGGACAATACACGTCGAAAGAATTTTCTTGGTGGCGAAGATATTCCGGGGATGGGCGCGGGGTAATTCCCGCTTTGCTCGGGACATTTTTCCGAGCGGTCGGCGCGACACAGGTCTAGACACTGCCCCGATTTTATTAGGGGTCAGATTCTCCACAATAAGTGCCAGGTAGTCACCCTGCGCGCATTACCTGTCGCTCATTGGCGGTTTACTGCGGCATCGATAGCCGTCGATTACCTTTCCAGTCAAGCCCTGGGTTTTTCCATTGCTTGCTCCATTTTTCATTCTTCTCGAGCCACCACAGAGGAGTCATTTTTTCCTGACAGCTTTCCGTTCGATCAGTTCAGTGGAAACTTTCGGGCGACACGCACGTCCGAGCTGCTCAAAAGGAACCCTGAATTTTACATCGCGCTATCACGATCGATCGAAATTATAACGAGTTTTCAATTGAAAATCGCGTCGAGATAACTAAACGGGTAGCAGATGACGATCTGCTCCGTGCAGTCGAAGAATTTGATATCTTATTGCCAAACCAACAAGGGATCGTGAGTCGTTGTGATAAAGTGTCGGAATCGATAGTGAGTATATTGCTGGCTAAAACAGAAAATATAAATTTATAATGTGATCGTTCTGTTGAATTAGAAAATTTAAAAAAAATTCTAATTATTGTTGTCGATAAATAAAATCATCGCAGTACCCATTTTTCTTTACTTTAAAGAAACGTAATACCATATATTGCACTTAGTTTTGATCCCCAAATATTTGATCTCCATGGGTTTTTTTTTCGTTTTTGACCGCTCTATACAATGAAAACATTCACGAATATGTTGCAAAAATTCAACAATTATTTGTAAACAATTCAAAATTAAAAGTCAAATAAGACAAAAAGTCTACCATTCATTATTAAAACTATTTTTTTTAAACTCCTTCAACGAAAACGAAAGTGTTGAGACCTGAAACTACTTAGGCCAACGTTTCGGTCGGAAGTTATATTTCTTTAACATGTTCAGCGGTTAAACAAATCGATGTATGAGGCAAGCCATGTAACTTCAGCCAGTAAAGAAAATTCCGCAAATAATTTTGAAAAACATTCTAAGTGAATTTAAATACGAAATTTTTAATTTTGAAAAAACATTCCAAGTGAATTTGAATACGAAATTTTTAATTTTGAAAAACATTCTAACTAAATTTGAATGCGAAATTTTCAATTTTGAAAAACATTCTAACTAAATTTGAATGCGAAATTTTCAATTTTGAAAAACATTCGAAGTGAATTTGAATACGAAATTTTTAATTTTGAAAAACATTCTAACTGAATTTGAATACAAAATTTTTAATTATGAAAAACATTCTAAGTGAATTTGAATACGAAATTTTTAATTTTGAAGAACATTCTAACTAAATTTGAATGCGAAATTTTCAATTTTGAAAAACATTCTAAGTGAATTTGAATAGGAAATTTTTGATTTCGAAAAACATTCTAACTGAATTTGAATACAAAATGTTTAATTTTGAAAAACATTCTAAGTGAATTTGAATACGAAATTTTTAATTTTGAAGAACATTCTAACTCAATTTGAATACGAAATTTTTAATTTTGAAAAACATTCTAAGTGAATTTGAATACGAAATTTTTTATTTTGAAAAACATTCTAAGTGAATTTGAATACGAAATGTTGAATACGAAAAACGAATTTGTGGTATTTTTTGCATTATGGGATTTCTAAACACCGTGAAGTAATAGCTACTTAAAATTTTTTTTTAATCGATATTCGATTGAAAAGTGAGTAGCACTCGCTGTATGTTTAATAGGTTATTGAATACATGTATTGCAAGAACCTGGCAAACGTACAGCGAGTGCTCCACACTCTCCAATGAAATATTGATAAAAAAAATTTTAAATAGCTGTTACTTCACGGTGTTTAGAAATCCCATAATCCAAAAAATACTACAAATCCGTTTTCCGTATTCAAAATTCAGGGAATTTCATGAAAATACAATAACGAATGTCTTTATTTTAAGAAACAAAATATTTTTGCATATTTTGCGCTGAAACGGACGTTCGACTTGCTTCACAAAATCTAAATTCATTTTTTTAAAGGCCATAAAGAGACACACATTTTCGTTTTTTACAGATGTGAATGCGTAAAATCCTGCCAAAGATGCAGCCATTCGAAAGGAAAAATGTTAAAAAATGATAATCGACGAGAAAACCGTTAGAAATTTTTTCAAAAAATTTCGGCACTAGGTTAAATTTTTCAATAAAATAACTCGATTATTCTAAATTATTTGTGGAATTTTTTTTTACTGGCTGAAGTGATATGGATCGCCTCATATCTCAATCATGGTTACCAACAAATTAAAAAATAACATTCGTTTTCCTCTTGTTTATGTTTCACGCTCTATATGATGAAGGTACTCATGATTATGTTGCACCCATGTAACGGGTGGGTCTCGAAGCTTCGAATTTTAATGTTTCGAAAGCTCATAAAGTTCGAATTTTTTGAATTCGAATTTTAATTTATCGAAAAATCAAATCTCCGAATTTTTTCATTTCGACTGGTCGTGTAACAGAATTTGAAAAAATTCGAACGATCAAATGTCCGACCGGTCGATATATCGAAATCTCAACGATTCGAAAATAAATTTTTCGACTCACCAATGTTTCGAACGGGCAATCCTTCGACGGATCAAAAGTTCGAAACGTATATATAGGTATAGTGGCGTAGCACCTCGTTCAACCGCTTGAAGATTGCAGCTCTTGCAATCTTTACTCCACTATACCTATATATACGTTTCGAACTGTTGGTCCGTCGAAACATTGAATCGTCGAAACATTGGTGAGTCGAATCCGTGACCCGTCGTAAAATTGCGCTTTTGATACATTGCATTTCGAATTTTTTTTTTCGAAACTCTGACCGTTCGAATCTTTGTTCATTCGGATCCATGGACTTTCGATACCGTGATCGGTCCAAACATTTAAATTCGAATGAAAAAAAATCGAAACTTTGGACCTTCGAAACATGGAAATTCGAAACTTCGAGACCCACCCCATGTAACAATTATTTATTACAAATTCAAAATTACAAGTTGAATAAAACAAATAATGTACCCTTAATTCTTAACATTGATTTTTTTATAAATTTCTTGAACAAACACAAAAATTTGGAGACCTTACAGAGCTTAGGCGGACGTTTTGTTCGGAAGTTATCGTTCTTTTTTTTCTCATGAAGAACGAGTCCAATGTAAAAAACGTTCTTCACGAAAAAAAGAACGATAACTTCCAAACGAAACGTCCGCCTAAGCTCTGTGAGGTCTCCAAATTTTTGTGTTTGTTCAAGAAATTTATAAAAAAATTAATGTTAAGAATTAAGGGTACATTATTTGTTTTAATCAACTTGTAATTTTGAATTTGTAATAAATAATTGTTACATCGGTGCAACATAATCATGAGTACCTTTATCATATGGAGCGTGCATAAACAAGAGGAAAATGGATGTTATTTTTTGATTCGTCGGTAACCATGGTTTAGATATATCGATTTGTTTAACCGTGAACATGTTAAAAAAATATAACTTCCGAAGCATCGGCCCAAGTAGTTTAAGGTCTCAACGTTTCTGTTTTCGTTCAAGGAATTAAAAAAAAAATTTCAACAATGAAGGGTACACTTTTTGTCTTATTTCACTTTTAATTTTGAATTGTTTATAAATAATTGTTTCATTTTTGCAACATATTCGCCAATGTTTTCATTGTACAGAGCGGTCAAACACGAAAAAAACACATGGTTTCTCAAGTTATCACTAACCGTTGCTGAGATATGTCGATTTGAATGACGAAGTATGGTTTATAGTTCGAAAAACTTTATTTAAGTGTATCTCAAAACCGGGGGCTCAAAACGAAAAACGGTGAAATACGGATCTCTTTATTTTCGACAAGTATTAATGCAAGAAATTGTGGGACAAAAATTTCAACCAACTGTTCGAAGTTGTAAAAGTTGTCGAAATCTAGTCGCACGTTCAACTAAGCATGAAAAAAAAATAGAAATTGATTAATTGTCAATAATACTTTGACTATTATTTATATCGCTGCGGCTTACCCTCTTCTCGTCTAATGATCGATGTTTTTTTTCTAGCTATGAAAATGGATAGTTCACCGACCCAATCACCTCAGCCGTGTCCCCTTTGTGGCCATCTGCTGTGTGATGGTGGACAACCGGTCACCATCGTAAAGACGAAGGGTCTAAAGACCCTAATTGAAAAAAGTAAAACATACAATGACGCTAAATGGGAACAATGGCAGAATGTGTCTCAATTGACCTGTCACAAAATCTGTCAAACAAAGTACATAAAAGCGCCGATACGTGATACGTCATTATCTGCAACCGTCACCTGCGAGCCATCGCCTGCACCTTCGACGTCGAATACACACGGGGATGCATTTGATTTCAAAAAAGGATGTTATTACTGTGGACTTCTCTGCGATATCGTGCGGCATCGAAAATTATCGAGAAAGGTAACGGATCCGTTACTCATGGATCGCGTAATTAATACGGCAAAACATCTGGACAATTCAAAAGGCGCAAAAATCCTGGAACGGTTAAATGGAATTGACTGCTTGGTGGAAGAAGAAGCGCGATACCACATACAATGCGCGTATGACTTTTTTGATAACGCGAAATCGAAACGTATTGTATCGTCGCGACCAACTTCCATCAAGCAATCTTTCGAAGCGGTTTGCGATTATATCGAAACCAGCGGAAAATTTGAGTTTTCTATGAATGAATTGCAAGACCAGTGCAAGCAATACCCGTTGTCAACCGAACTTATGTACAAAAAGTTGACAAAAGAGTATGGGACTGATATTTTCATTCAATGTGTACAAGGTAAGCCAGGAATTGTCTATTACAAACATTTCGATGTTGGTGACTTGTACCGAAAATTCTACAGTGGAGAAAATCTTGAACAACCGGAAAAGCAAGCAATTTTTAAGCTTGCAGCTGATTTACTCAGGAACGATATTAAAGACCGCGAGTACAAATTCGATGCTTATCCACCAACAACCGAGTTTCTCAACAACGTTGACGACGACATCCCCGAAACTTTGCAAAATTTTCTTCGGCTATTGCTCGCGGATAATGACTCAGAAGCGTCTAACGTACACAGGAGAAAAACTTGCCTTGCGCATTCAATAATAAAATGCATCAGAGGTTCCGCGTTTTTGTCAACGCTACAACTTGGCGTGGGGTCATATATCTACAAAAAGACGGGCTCAAGGCAGATCGTGGATCTTTTGAATAAAATCGGTGTCTGCGCTTCATACCATCATTTAGTGCAGTTCGAAAACTCCGTTGTAATGCATCCTCCGAGAATGACTATCGAAAAGGGAGTTCACGTTCAGCATGTGTTCGATAATACTGACCACAACGTGAGCACATTGGATGGTCGTGAAACATTTCATTGCCTGGGTGGCATAGCCGTTTATACTCCCGAGAGTGAGGTTACTCACGAAGGACATTCGATGAGGATTACAGAACGTAGCACTGCGACATCTGCAGCTGTTGCCAACAAAAGCAGCATCAAAGTCGTTCCATACTCGTATGAAAATGCTAAGGGATTGGAAGCAGTTCAGTTTATCGATACAAACAGACTCGACTTGTTGTCTCCGTCACTTTTGCCGCCATCTTACTCCGTCTACTTGTGGGCTAAGGCGTTCAGTATTCCAAATATACCCAGCTGGTCGGGATTTATGGAGGTTATGTCGAGTAACGAAATTCCTCTGATGTCACGTGTTGTATGTCTCCCGTTCATTAATGAACCACCTTCGAAGCCAACGACGTTGAACACGGCTCTCCATTACGCGCAAGCCGAAGCTCACAGATTGGGTCAAAAGACGTGCTTCGTTACATTCGACCAGCCGCTCTATCAAAAAGCTCGCGCAATCGTCGCTGAATCGCAAGAGAATGGACAGTTAAATAATGTCGTCGTGAGACTTGGAGGATTCCATTTGCTAATGTCATATCTTGGAGCTGTGGGGTTTGTAATGGGTGGCAGTGGACTTGATAGCCTGTGGTCGGTCGTTTATGCGCCAGCATCCGTGAATCAAATGCTCAATGGGCATGCGTACTCGAGAGCCATGCGAGCACACATCTTGACCTTCACCGCACTCGGTATCATGATTAGCGAATCTATTGAAAGTGACAATAGTAAAAATTACGGAACCTTCCTGTCATCGTTTCTAGACAAATGGCAAGACGAAAACCACGAACCTCCAACAATTGGCGAATGCAGATCAAGCGCGGACATTGCTGCGATGACAGAGGAATTTCTCGCACAAATCGAGATTTTAAAAAATAATGGACCAACCGCACAATTATGGCTGCAATACTTCCAATTCATTGTGATTGCATTGCAATTCGTCGAGGCTGAGCGGTTGGGGAATTGGAAATTACATCTCCAAATGGTCCGAGAAATGCTGCCTGTCTTTCATGCAGCCGGTCACTTGCCCTATGCAAAAAGCGCACAGTTGTATTTACAAGACATGGTTCAATTAGAAACGGAGCTCGTAGATGACCCTGGATATGATTTGTTTTCAAAAGAAGGTTACTTTACAGTTAGAAGATCTGATAAGACTTGGGCAGGAGTTTGGAGTGACATGACGATTGAGCAAACTTTGAACCGATACTTTGGAACCGATCTTAAGCACGGGAGAGGAGTCACGCCAGGAGTAGTTGCTCGGTACCTGTTATCAATGCCTGCGGTGTTCAGCGTAATGGCATCTGTAGAAGAGTACTTTCAAATGACAACGACATCTAGTGAACAACACAAGGACCTTGGTACATCTCGATTGCAAAGAGATGATGCTGATTTGGCGAAGTTTTTGTTTTGGTTAAAAAAACATGCACCGCTAGATCGCCGCCCGAATTTGGTTTCCTTGTCGACGGGAATAATCGGTGGGTCCGACATTAATTGTCATAAAGCTATCGAGAGAGGACGAGAACTGATGCAAACAATGGTGGGACAGACGGCCAAAAATATCTCACTTTCCATGGCAAACAGAGTTAAGACCTTAGAATCGGCGCGGAGTGGCGTACACTTAGGCGGGACGTCGCGTATGACTCTCAACTCAGCTCAGTTATACCATCGCATTTCGGTAGTTTTTAAAAACAACGAAGAAAAAAGAAAAAAGGCCTTCGAGTATGAGCTGTCACCTTACCCCTTGGCTTTATTTGATGAGAAAGGTTTCATGAGGAAGACTCAAAAATCCGAGCTATACAAAATTTTGAAGCCTTACAAGTTGCCGAACAGCTTCAAGAGTCTCAACGAATTTTTGACCCAATTTGTCTTTATAGTTGATGGTGGGTTCTTGTTACACCGTGTAACCTGGCCTCATGGAGCAACTTACAGAGACATTTTTGAAAAATATCGTCTGCACATTGTGCAGAATTTTCGAGGCAGCGCGTACGTTGTATTCGACGGATACGTGAACGAGTTCATCGGGATTAAATCATATGAACGATATCGCCGCGGCGAAAAAAATGTTGCAGCCGACGTTGAAATTTCTCTAGACGCTCTCGTTACAATATCACAGCAAATTTTTTTGTCAAATATAGCCAACAAGGTCAAATTCGTACAGCTTTTATCGGAGTACCTGAAAAATGGTGGAATTCAAGTCGCAGTAGCTAATGAGGACGCCGATGCTGAAATCGTGAGGACGGCTTTCAAGGTTAATACATTACTTCCCACGAGCCCAGTTGCAATAGTAGGCAATGACATCGATTTGTTGGTGCTTTTGATTGGCTTGAGCAATGAGAGACAGCGCATATATTATTATAAAGTGGTTCCTGCGGCGAAAAAAACGGAACTATATTTATCATCGGATCATAATGACTTGAGAGAATTCATCTTATTTGCGCATGCATTCGTTGGATGTGATTCGACCTGTGCTCTACATTCGAAAGGCAAAAAAACAATCATCAAACTTTTGGAGCAGAACGAAAGCTTGCGGGAAAGATGTAAAGTGTTCTACGACCCTCACAGTTCAACAGACACGATATTCACCGTTGCACAGGAGTTCATTTCCCACTTATATGGATTCGCAAATGAAGAAATGACAATTGGAGCCGCTCGATATCGAAAATACGAAGCTTCGGCAGCTTCCGATACGGCAACGCGTCTCAGTTCGCTGCCACCGACTACAGGCGCATTGAAAGAGCACGCCAAACGCGTCTTCCTTCAAATTCAAACGTGGCTCGGCAATCGATTGAATCCACAAGAATGGGGATGGAAGAGGTCGGGATCTGTTCTCTTGCCGATAATGACCGAGCAAAATGTAGCACCTGAGGAACTTTTGAATATGGTAAGAGTTTTTTTGCAAAAGTACGATTATTCTTTTTCGCAAATCTTACGATGAAATTTCTTTCTTTGGCCATTGGTCATGGCACAATCAAGAGAAATGTCGCAAAAAAAATTTGAAAAAAATGGTCCGTTTCTCAAAGTTGTTACTGGGCTTAAAACATTTTTTTCTGACTCAATCAATAACGGAGTCATTCAGCCTAATTCTTTGCCTTCGATTCGATATTTTTTTCTCTACGACAATTTTTCGCTGAGATATCAGCCGGTGAATAAAGAAACTTTTTTTCGTTTGATCATCGATATCTCATGATTATTCAGATATAAACAAAAATTTCTCGATATTTCTTATTTGACATTGAACACTCAAGATGTTTTTTGATATAAAAAAAAAAAAAAAATTTCGCAATAAATCTTGTGTTCAATGCCAAATAAGAAATATCGAGAAATTTTTGTTTATATCTGAATAATCATGAAATATCGATGATCAAACGACAAAAAGTTTCTTCATTCACCGGCCGATATATCAGCGAAAAATTGTCGTACAGAGAAAAAAAATCAAATCGAAGGTAAAGAATTAGGCTGAATGACTCCGTTATTGACTGAGTCAGAAAAAAATGTTTTAAGCCCGGTAACAACTTTGAAAAACGGAAAATTTTTTTCAAATTTTTTTTTGCGACATTTCTCTTGATTGTGCAAAGACCAATGGCCAAAGAAAGAAATTGTAACGCTTCTTTAATTTTTTTTTATACATGTATACATGTTTTATTTTTTCTGTCTGTACAGGTTTACTGTGGCTGCACAACGAACTGCGCGACTGCGCGCTGCAGCTGCAAAAAAGCGAACATGGCATGTACGTCACTTTGTAAGAATTGCAACGGCATTGGCTGCCAAAACGCAAGATCGGTCGAGGTGGACCGGATCCTTGAAGAAGAATACGATACGAGCAATGACGAAGGCGACGACGGAAACGAAGTCGAAGAAGAAAGTAGTTAATTTTTTTGCTTCCTCATAGAGGAAGTTTTGTTTTCGTGAAATTTTTTTTTTAGAGATGTTCAAAACGTGTTTAGTATGTCTCAAAACGCCTAAAAAACACATTTATAAAAAATGTCCGGATGTATGTGTGTGTGTGTGTGTGTGTGTGTGTGTGTGTGTGTGTGTGTGTGTGTGTGTGTGTGTGTGTGTGTGTGTAGCAGGTATGGGCAACCATTCAATGAAAATGTATTTTAAATACTTTTTTAAATAAATTACTATGATTAATTGTTATGCAAAAATCAATGTTTTCACAATTATGAAATAATTATGATCAATTTACGTGAATTATGATTTTACAATGAATTTAAGTATTTAATAAATCTGATAAAAATCGTTATCATTTGGTCCGAAAAGTATTTGAAATACATTTTCATTGAATGAATGCCCATCCCTGGTGTGTAGTAATGGTAGTTGACCGCTCTGTACTTGAGAACGGCTCGAAATATCAAGCTGAAATTTGTCACACATGTAAAGGGTTCGAACAAATAATATAAAAAGATTAATGTAAGAAGATAATACAAAAAAGTATCCGATGTAATTAATTAATAAATGTCCATAACATTTAAATTTTCGTGAGCTATATTCAAATAATCGCGCCGTTCGCTCATGATGGGCAGAAAGCGAAAAACTCGGACCGAACGAATTTCGTTTCTCTTCGACGTCGAGATGTTTACTTTCTACTACCACATCGTATCCCGCCGGCCTTCCCGTGTACGTGAACGTACGCACACCGACTCAAGCTATCCGTCACGCTCGAGCGCGTCTCTTACTACCACATGCGTATGAACCCAATCTTCCGTGTACGTGAGCGTACGCACACCACTTCGAGCTATACCGTGAGCGCGTGAGGGGTATCCCCTCCACCACGGCCATCTGCACGTGGGGTTTTTAATTTCAGTGGCGTCTCCTGACTCACCTAATGATTTTACGAAAAAAAAGTTCAAACAAAAATGTCATGGTTTTTTTTTCTCTACAACTTTTGTTTGAACATTTTTTTCATACATGCAACCGTTCTCGAGTAATCGCGATTTCAACCCTTAAAAAGGGGATGCTCGAAAACCCCATAGGAAAAAAACTTTAAAACCTCGATATTCGTGTTCGCAAGGTCGAAATCTATGGGATAGGACCCCTCTCATTGCCTCGACAAAAAAACGTTATCTTTGGACTTTTCGCCTGGACTATAACATGGCTCGTAAACTCTGGCTTTAATTTCTCCATCGCAGAAAACGTTGCCAGAGATGGGACGAGGATGGGTCCCCGATGGGTTTCCAGTTTCCACGACTGGTCGTCATCCGTCCAAGACCGAGTGAAACTCGGACCTTATATCAGCCTCATGAAAACTTTTTTTCGTTTTGCTTTTTTTTATTTTTTCGAATTTCTCCATCCTTTATTTTATGTCTTTGTCTCGTAAATCATTCTATGGAAACCCCAACCGACCCACTTCACCGATGAATGAAACAACAATAATAATCATAATAATAAATAATTTACATTATCGATTCGACGTTCACGAACATCAATCGGTTTAGAAATCGTTTGAGCCCTTTCTCGTTTGTATTTTCACAAATTTGTTTCTTTTTCATTCAACTTTCCATCTGATTATCATTATCTCCAAACAACCTCGAATATACGAATGAACGACAAGCCCCATTAAACATATCATAATCCACGATAAAACGACCATTAATCAAAATTGATAATAATTGAAATTGAAAAAAAATTAAATTATGCAGATATTATTTGAATGTAAATTTTAATTGCGTAACCACAATCAATCATTCATTCATTCATTCACTCATTCATTCACTTGCTCATTCATTCAATTTCATTCATTCGTTCGTTCAGTCCGAATTCAATTCAATTCAATTCGTACGTAAAATGCATTTCCAATGCATTAACATTTTAACTTGATGCTGCCCGCCGTGCGAAACTCTCGTCGAAAATGTCTTGACGGGCATCGTTCGCGCAACCGCCATCCGTCGCTCGGTTATCTCGCTCGTCGAGGAGGTCTCCCTCTCTCTCTTGCTCTTTTTCTCTCTCTTTCTAGCTTCCACGTTCCACGTTCCACATCTCGCTACCATCCGTTTGCTTCTTCTTCTTCTCGCCAACATTTTCAACGGACTCAGAGTCGCGGACGAAGATCAAAAAGAGTGTGCGAGTGTGCGCGTGTGTACTAAAGCTAGAGAGAGAGAGAGAGAGAGAGAGAGAGAGAGAGAGAGAGAGAGAGAGAGAGAGAGAGACAGAGCAACGAGAGACTGAGCGAAAGAGAAAGAGAGAGGAAGAGTCGTTTCTCATTTTATTTCGTTGCCCTCAACCTCCTCCATCTTTCTCGTCTCACGTACAACCTTTCTACCATCGTCCAACCAACACACACACACACACACACACACACACACACACACTCACGTACGTTACACACATGAAACTCGAGCACAAACTCTGGTGGTGCAACAGCGTCAACAGCGTCAACGACGAATGTACCGACGACCCACGGACGACGTCATTCAACATGCGACGACGCAACGCCATTGCTCTCTCTCTCTCTCTCGCTACCGACTCACGCACACCATGACAACACACATCACGGACACGCGGAATTGCATCTACCGTCAAAGGGAGACACGCAGAGAGCGGTTTGGGTCCGTGGGAAGGGGTTAGAGGGGGGAGAAGGGACGGTACTGGTGGAAGAACCAGTGTGGTCTCATCCCTTGTAGCTGGCGCCATCTTTCTCGCTTTCCCAAAGCAATTCTGTCTCTAGTTGCGTCTCGATATCTGCGTCTCATCTTTCCTCTCTCTCTCCCTCTCTCTCTCTCTCTCTCTCTCTCTCTCTCTCTCTCTCTTGGTCTTAGTTTGAGAGGAGGCCGGGGCGCGTTGGATCAACGATAAATCATGATGAAAAAAAAAACACAAATTATTATAGATGAACACGAAGTGGGTATGAAAATTGCGTAATCATAATTGCGATGAGAATCTCGTTGCAGATTTGCATCCAAGATTTTTTAACCCCTTGGCTGGTGGCCACACTCGTCGGTGCTTAGCTGGCTTGCCAGGGGTCTTTTCGACCCCCAGACTTGGAAAAGACTTGCTGCGAGTAACCGATTGATTTTTTCGAACCTGAAGAATTACCATATATTCTTTGATACTCCCTGTGAGAGCTGTCATGACTCATTTGGTTTGAATTGAATATTTGCTTCGAAAAAAAAAAATTGTCGAGGGTGAAAAAAACGCGAAATTAGCATCATTCTCACAAAAAAAATAATAATCGCAGCTTCCCCATTGTTCGGTGCATCGACGGCGAGCAGTCCGAACGGTGAGAATCCCGAAAAATTATTTACAAAAAAATTGAAAACCATTCTCTTATTCGACGAAGAAGAAAAACCGAAGTAAAGGGAATTGATGCATGTAGCCCCGGTCACCGTTATTCTTTTACCTCGAAGCTTCGTACCCGTCTCCTTCCATCACGCTTTCATGCTTCCATATCTCATCCCGTATGTTTCGTCCACCCCCCCCCCCCCGCCCCCGCCTCCCGCCTTAGTCCGCCCGAAGCAGAAACAACCCCCGCTCGGTCTCCCGATGCTTCTCTCGCTCACGAACAAGCTCTCTATCTCTCTCTCTCTCTCGCTCGCTCTATCTCCTGGGATTTCCGGCTCTCGGGTCACCGTTGGGTCGTTTGCGGCACGAGGGGGTTACACGCGACTGTAACAGAGCGAGACAGAAACAATTCGTGGATATACATAGCCGTATGTACCGTACGGATGGACAGAACGACGAACAGAGTCGACTAGCGTCGCTCTCTCTCACTCCCTATCACTCTCTCTCTCTTTATATCTGTCTCTCTCTCTCCCTCTCTCTTTCTATCTCTCTCGCTCGGGTCTCTGCTGGTTCTGTATATTTATTGATTGCCACCTCAACCTCTCTCGCTCTCTCTTTCTCTCTCTCGCTCTCGCTCTCTCTCTCTCTCTCTCTCTTTTTCTCTCTCCGTCCACTGCACCCAACTGCTGCTGCTGCTGCTGCGGCAGTCTCTTTCCCCGGGTTCCTCATCCAGCACTCTGCGCTTTACCCGACCATGCCCACCCTCGATGTTCCTCTACCCCTCCCTTCCACCCTCTCGCTCTCCCTCTCCTCTCTCTTTCTCTCTCTCTCTCTATTCCTCCCTCGGAGCCTCTGTGTAACCCGCTGCAATGGCAAACCCACGTACAACCACGTTTCAAGCTTAATGCTGAGCTCGTGGTTCTGGGCACTGGATATAATAAACGAAGAAATAATAACAATAATAGTAATAATAATAATAATGAAAAAAAAAGGAATTTTGACACTGATACAAATGCTGCACGTGAAGCTTCTTTATTTTTATAATTTCAATGCTGCTGAGGCGTTCTGTTTTTTTTGTCTTGTTGCTCAAAGCACAAGCTAGTTGAAAAATATTTCGAAAATTTGTTGAGCGCGATGGAAATAATTGGATAATGATAATAATGAAAATAAAAATGTAAAAATGCAATTTTGACAGTGATGCAAATGCTGCAAGTATAATCTCTTCAATTTTTATGATTTCGATGCCGTTAGCGTGTTATTTTTTTTATTTTTATTTTTTTGTCATGTTTCTCAAAAGATGTGCGATCCATTCGATGAAAATATGAATACTTGGAATACTTTTTTGACTGAATACTCATGAATAATAGGTCCTATTGAATATAAAAAATCCATTGTATAATAATAATTCATCTAAATTATTCTTAATCATAGCAAAAACTCGACAAATATTAATCATTGGCACAACAATGAATCATATTTATTTGCTTAAAAATATTATTTTGACTATTTTTTCGTTGAATCGATTGCCCATCGTTGATTCGATGGAAATTTAATTATTGGAATGTACATGCAAATTGTATTGAACGATTAATTAATTAGGATAAACCGTGACACCGAAATTTTCGGGTCACGTCGTGGAGTGCACGAAGAGTGTACTCGACGATGCGTCGCGGACAATTCCGCGTCTGAATCCAAATTAAAACGATTTGGATCGAAGCCAGTGCAAACGAGGGAGGGAGGAGGGGAGGGGGGGGCTTCGACTTCCTCGCGATCTCGGTCTCTCGCGGTGTGTTCGTCAATCTCCGTCCGAACAGGGCACGGACGCGCGTCGTTCCATCGACATTCCTATCGAAGTCGAGTTCGCCATCCGCGAGCACGCTCGTCGAAGAATTTTTTTTCGTTCATCATCGCGGCCGGTTCGCGAGATCCTCGTGTCCTTGTCTCTTTCTTTCTCTCTCTCTCTCTCTCACTATCGTGCAGCTTCAACTCTTTCGAAAAACACCGACAAAGTTTTTTTTTTTCACTTCCGGTTATCTCCATACTGTCACAATTTAATATTTTCAACCGCTCCTTTATTTTTCTCTCTCTCTCTCTCTCTCTCTCTCTCTCTCTCTCTCTCTCTCTCTCTCTCTCTCTCTCTCTCTCTCTCTCTCTCTCTCTCTCTCCCTCTCTCTCTCTCTCTCTCTCTCTCTCTCTCTCTCTCTCTCTCTCTCTCTCGCTCGCTCTCAGTGCAAATGCAACTCTTTCGACAAACCCCGAAAACCTTTTTTTTTTTAAACTTCTGGTTATTCATACTCTCAAAATACAAAATCTTCAACCGCTCCTTTATTGTTTTTTCCTCGCTCTCTCTATTTTTTTACTCTCTTTCTCTTTCTCTCTCTGTGTGTCTCTCTCTCTCTCTCTCATGCAAATCCAAATCTTTCGACAAATGCCAACAAAATTTTCTTCACTTCCGGTCATCCGTGTCCCCAAAACCCGATATTCAATTGGTCCTTAATCCTCAAATGTTTTTGAGACAAAAATGTTTTTCAAATATTTTTGTGTCATCATTTTTTTTTCTTTTTCGATCTGTATTAATTCGATAATTTTTTTTTCCGAGTGCGGCACGAGACTCTTCGAGCTTTTATCGTTTCGCGTCGACTAGCCGGCGCTCTCGCGAACCCTCGGAGTCGAATATTATTCTCGGCTTGGGTTTGCGTTTTTTTTTTTCTAATTTTTTTTCGCTCTCGGTCGGTTCGTACAGAGTCCGTTCGTACGCGTACGCTGCTCGCGCACGTGTCACTCGGTCTCGGCGTTGGTCCGAATCACCGACGCGATGCTGTTCACCCCCTCACTCTTCCCTCGCGCCCTCTATGAAGAAAATAGATCCCGCGCAGCTGGATTTCTCTCTCTCTCTCTCTCTCTCTCTTGGCTCCGACATGTGCGCGAATGTGTTTTTTCGTTCCACCAGAGGACTTGGGTCGCTATAACTTCGAAAAAAAAGGAAGAAAAAAAGAAGAAAATAAACGATTCTGCATTATTTCGTTTCAAACGTCAAAACGTTTTCGACAAAAATTAATCTCGACGAAAACAAAACAAAAAAAAAAGAAAATTATAATCATCAGATATTTTTGCACTGATCACTAATATCAACACAGTGACAAAAGCAGAATTTTCAAAGTTTTCCCACAGTTCATTTTTTAAAATTGTTATTTCTCTAATGAATAAATAACGAAAAATTTGTGTATCAAATTTTTATCTTAAATTAGAAACCCTGAGCTACATGTATGAATTATTTCAGATAATTCGGATGCTTTTTTATATTTTTTTTAAGCCTCGAATCAATTCGACATCCCATTACAGTCAAATGGGGCACGAAAAAAAAGAGTTCCACTAAAAAGGGTTAACGAATAATCACAAAGTAACTAATTTACTGAGCTCCTCGACAATAAAGGGTTAAAAAATCCTCAGGTCCCCGAATCCTATTCGCTTTTTTCCGTTGTTTTTTTAATTCGCACGTGAAAAAAAAAGAAAGAAAGAGGAAAGAAAAACTAAAAAGAAAGAAGAAAAAAAACATGATTTACATGGTTTTTCCGAGACAATCGACGGGGAAATTGGTCAAACGGAGATTCTCGTAAATTTTCTAGGGTCAGGACAATTCTCCAGGCTCCGCTGCTATCGAGTTTTCATCCGGGACACCTTCCTCCTCCCTCCCTCCCCCTTCCTCTCCTTCCAATGGCAGTTTCGTTCGTTCTCTCGACCTCGGGTACAACTCCCCCCCCCCCCTCGTTTCCCTTCCCTCCCGGGCAACCCGCCCCCGGAGCCGCAGAGTCCCCCGATCGATTTAATAATACGTCCCCTCGCTTCCTCACCGCCCAACTACCCTCTCCGACCCTTCAGACCCTCCCTCACTCACTCATCGACGAGTCAAACGCCGTTACGCTTCACTCCCTCTCTCTCTCTCTCGTCACGTAACCCCCGTGGAAACCTCCCCCCCCCCCGCCCTTCCCTCACCCTTTAGAACATCTCAACCTCCACTCATAAACAATCCAAGAAATCTCGACGAATACTCGCAAAACTCTGTTTTTTCTTCTTCTTCTCTCTCTCAGCTCGTTCAAATGGCGAGAAAAAAAAGAAGAGAGACAAAAAAACGAAACAAGTAATAATAATAATAAAATTAGTTTAGAAAACAATTTGAAGGGGTTGGTAGTTTGTAAACTCGCAATTCATCTCGCAACGACGCTTCTAAGTCAATTCCTTTTTTTTTTCTCTCTTTTTTTCAACCCTACGTGGTTTTTTTTTTCATTTTTTTTTTCACGGTTTTTTTCATCCCCCATTTTCCGGAATATTTTTTCGTATCGTTTGCGTTTTCTCCCTCTGGATGTTTTTTTTGTTTTTTTTTTTTTTTTCTGAAGCGTCGGAGGGAAACCAAAGACGATGTATTTCACCCCGTGACCCATTTATCGATTATGCTCGACGTGGAACGTCGAACCCAACTTGGTCGTTGGGTTTATTTTTTTTTCTTTTTTTTTTCACCGACCCTTTTGTCTTTGAAGTCGCGTCTCGCGCCTTTGTATTTGAGGGTTATGAGCCGATGAATCCTCGGGGACGATTGACCGTCGTTAGGGCTGACAGACCCTTGTCCCAGCATTTTACCTTGTTTTTTTTTTTTTTTTTTTTTGCGTCACGCGTGCGAAACTGCGTGCAGTTGAATTATTTTTGCGCGGCGGTCGACGTGGCCGAAGCTTTTACTCGTTGCGCACGGTGCATGAACTTTTACGACCCTTCGATCGCGTTTTCGCGTTTTCCACGCTCTCTCGCCCTCGCAACGCCCTCCCCCCCCCATTTTTTTATTTCCTTCTCCGGGTCGTCGTCGTCAACGAGTAGTTTTACAATCCCTTCGGTCGTTCCTCGACATGGTTTTCGTATCGCGTGACGGTTCAAACTTCACCCCCGTCGTTCGGATCGCAATCTTCCCGCATCGGTGTAAATACAAAATAGCCGAGTGCAAGACCTCTGTGCGCAACCCCCATCGGCCCCGTGTTGCAACAATAATCGGCAGCCACTGCACGCAAATCTTTATTTCTCATTTTTTTTTATTTTTCTCTATTTTTTTTCATTCTTTCTCGTTCTCTTGGCTGATCGCCGTTCGAGCATTTATCTTTACCCCTCATTAGACTCGGGGGCGCACACGTGCCTCGTGCACGCTCCAACACTCCTCGCGCTCACGTAATTATCATTTTTTTAACACCTTTTTTTTGTGAACCCCTCGTGAAAAAATGAGCTTGCAATTATTTTTTTTTATTATCCATCGTTTTTCTTGAGCGTCGATGATTTGAGGCGATTGGATAATTAAATAGAAGTGAAAAATGATGAAGAAAGAGACAAATAAAGAAACTCGGTGCGTTGTGCTCGGTGCAATTGCGTTAATAAAAAACTTGGGTCGAATTGTTTTTTTTTTTTCATTCTTTTTATACATTGTCTCAATTCTAATCGATTTCATTCCCCTTTTTACAACTTCGGAACAGTTTTAGAATTTTTATTTTCGTGGCGAGTTGTGAATAATGATGATAACAATGATTATTATTATTATTATTTAATAGTATCGAACAATTTTGAGAATCAATATAATTTGCAGGAGAAATTTCTCTGTCCGAAAGAGAAAACATATACGTATCAATAATGATAATAATAATAATAATAATAGACACATTTAAAAATTAATAATAATAATAAAAAATACAACTTTTTTTGAACTACAAACGAAAATTCGGTCACTAAAAGTCAACTACGAACGATTCTCTATGTGAATCTCCTTCTAGATTCAAATTTCGTCAAATTCGGGGGATGACCATTTTTTGAAGTCTCAATTATTTTTTTCAAATTCGGGTGCCAGTTTCACACCACCCAGATAGGTCCCCAAATAAATTTTTAAAAATTGTTTGCAAAGCTCATAGCCGAAGAACCTTGAATCATTGAAGAGTAAACTATTCGTTCACCGGAAACAAGCCGCTGTAGGCTATGCAAAAAACAAAACAATTTTTTTAATCAAACGAAAATAAGAACATAAGAAAAATAAAAGTAAAAGCGAGAGAAAAAAATGAATAATAATTAAAAAGTCGTGGCAAGTTGAAGGTTCGACGGGCAGTATAAATTAAATGGGGGAAGAGAGGGTGAAGAGGGGAGGGATTTCTCAATGGCACCGCGGCCTTGACCAAGGCCACCGCTGCTTGTGGCCGCGGCCGTGTCGGAAATCAACGGTATAATATACATAAGTATACATCGTCGACCGAGAGTCGGTGTATGATGTGTGTGTGTGTGTGTGTGTAAGAGAGAGAGAGAGATAGAACGGGAGAGTGTGTTAGCAACGCGCCGAACAGGCAATTCGTTACACACACGTGTGAGCCCAATATCAAACTCTCACACAATCACGAAACGACATTTGCGTCTCACTCGTGGTGTCCATTGAATACAACAATGAGGTGACAAATCATTGTAATGACACAACGATAAATAACTATGTAAATAACTCTTTCACATTTATTCATACAACTGTGTAAAATTATTTATTTGATGACAATCAATTTATTCATAATTAATTTTTGATGATTTCGCACGATTGAAAAATTAAAAAAAATGTTCTAAAAGTATCTTGCTTGGAAAAAAAAATTTAATTGATCGCATTCCATGACTTTATTTTTTTACCTTCAAACGCATGACTGGGGTCCGAATGTACCCCGCGCTTTTCTTGATCATAGAACCGTGTCCTGTGCTGCCAGACTCTCAAAAACGTCATTTTTTTCAAAGTTCGCGTGGGGTCCTTTCGGACCCCAGTCATGAGTTGTAGTAAATTCGATTATGAAAAATTAGTGATAAAAATCTGCAACGTGATGAATAATGTAATTTCCATCTTCGTCGACGACATTGCGTAAGTAATGCGGGAATCTCGGTTCGTCGTTGTTCCGGGTGCTCGTTAACTCGCATTTCCGGTTCTCACGGTTTCGAGTTACGAAGGCCGCGCGATTGCAAACGCGCATCGCGCGACACAACGGTTAAATCGTAACGCGCCAATGGTTCTTACCCCCCCCCCCTCCCCTCCACCCTCCCTTAGTCGTACTGCACAACCCATGTACTTTCTCCAGGCTCGTATACCAAATCCGAGATACCGCGGTCTCATTGTCGTCGCTCGTGTAGACGGATGAATAATCCGTGTTCATCATCGTTAACAATTACGTCACGGTACATCGACCTCACTGTTTCGTTCCACCCTCGACGATGTTTTTACGGAAATTCAACCAACAATCATTAATATCATTGTAGACGTTGAAGAAAAAAAAATAAAATCTCGTTAGTTCATTGAGAAGAGATGTCGAACAATTTTTTTATTTTATTTTTTCTAATAGCAATTTTACGATGCTACCGATTATTTTCATTTGAATCAGAATTTAGTTTATAAAAGACTTCGAGAAAACAAATATATGTCATTATGAAAATATATATCTCACCGACAATTTTAATATTAGTATTTGATAGTAATGATAATTGTTATTATTATTATTATTATTATTAAATACTGATATTAAAATTTCAATTTATTTCAGGAACGTGAGATATATATATTTGTATAGTGAGATACATTTTTTAAAAAGTATTTTATAACTAACTTATGATTAGAATAATAATAATAATATGAATATGAATAATAATAATAAGAACAATTTCTTCCGTTCTATTACATACATACTTGGAGTTTTACTTGCACAACTCTTTGAGTTTTTTACAACGTTAGTCTCCGTTATATTCGCGTTCCCCATGAAAATCCTAAATGTGCTCTCTCCCCTTTTTGCGTCTGCAGACGACTTTACCTACCGCTGTACCGCATTTGCCTTGGACACGGGGAAACTGCAGAAAACCCGTGTCGGTACAGTCGGCCCCTGTTCTTCTGGTTTCGTGGCGCATGCGCAGAAGTAGCACTTCAGCGAAGGCACCACGGCCCCAGAAGGACTGGCCTCCCGCTCACCGATCGATATGCCAGCCGGTGCACGGCTAAGCGGTCACCCATCCAAGTACTGGCCGCAAGAAATGCTGCTTAACTTGTGGGACCGCCGAAGCCGTACACCGACCGCACACCTATCGGTGTCGGTTTCTTCCGTTCTATTATTATTATTTCATTTAAACTAATACTTTTTTCAATTATTTTCGTTATTATTATTGTGTTTAGTAACAATACAAGTATGTAGGTTATGATAATTTTGAAAAAATAAAAAAAAATAAGAAATGAATGAACGTGTCTAAAAATGTTGTTTCATTTGGATATTGTTGCAGCTTACTGGCCAAGGGGTGACAGCGCGGCATCCTCGATCTTCGGCGGTATGCCAGGGGGTTATGGTTTGGGTGCTCATCACTTGCCATCGGCCTACGCGATATTGGGCCGAGGCGGAACGGCTCCGGGTTTCGGGAGCCACTCGCCGGCCTCCGCACCCCCGCCACCGCCCCCGTACACCCATGGCAGCCTCGGCACCCTCAGCGTGGCCGCCAGCCAAGCAGCCAGTCTGGGTCAGTACTATCGCACACTATCTAATCACAAGCGTGCATTAATCAACACTTGACACAATCGATTGAAAAATATTTGCACGTTATAATAATTGTCAAAAAAAATTATTTATTCGTTTCAACATTATAATTGAAATGATGAAATTGTCGAATATAGGATTTTTTACTTCTTCTAACTTATTTTAAAAAAAATGAGTTGGAAGAAGAAAAAAATTCGAAAAAAAAAATTGGATTTTGTGTGAAATTTGACGTTTGGTTTTTTTTGATCGCAGGCATAAATCCAGCTAGTGCGGCTTGGTGGACAATGGCCTCGCATCTTGCGGCTCAGGACTATCTGGCGAGGATACAGGGAGCCGCTGGACTTCCGGGATTTCCACCCGGTGCCGAAAATCTTTTGCCACCTTATCCCGCATCGCTTCTACTTAATCCACCGTCCCTGTCCTCACACAAGTCCAGTAAGTGTAAGTAATCGATCACAATTGTCTATATATATATATATATATATATATATATATATATATATATATATATATATATATATATTAATTATATCATAATTACAATGTTATCTATGTACAATATATTATTATTATAATTTTTTTAATATTTATCGTAAAAAATTGTCATTGATTAATTTATTTTTATTTTGTTTTTATTTATTTCATTTTTTAACGTTCGAAATTCGCAGCTAAATCTAGCAAGAGTCACAAGACGTCCGCGAGCAGCAGTAATTCGGGACCTACCAGTAGTCACACGAGCAGCTTATCCGTTAGCCAGGCACCCATACCATCGTCCACTCATCACAGTACCTCGGCGAGCAGCACACCAATATCGCAGTCACAGAATGTCGTCAGGTACTAATGAACGATAATCATCATAACAATCAATCAAATATTGAATAACGTAATTTAAAAAAAAAAATTTCAATCTACGAATCTCCTTTCTGATCCGCGAAAAATTCATTATTTATGTCATTGATTATTTTCCATGCCGCTTAACAGCACTAGCCCTGTCAAGGAAGGAAGGTGATTACATGATACGATTTATAGAAATAATATAATACGTTTTGATTCAGTAAATTTATATATTGAAAAAAATCTAATTTTTATTTTTAATGATAGTTAATTTTATGTTTGCCATAGCGAATTAGATGGTTATGTGTATATTGGGTTGGTTGGATAATAGTGGGGAGCATCCCTTACGTGACTTCTCAATGAAAAAAGAAACGTGTATACTTTTTTTTAATTGTTTGGAAATTGAAAAAAAAAAAAAAAATTACGATTTTTTTTCAAATTCTTTTGAAATGATAACATTTTTTTTTAATTCGACGAGTGGAATTTAAGTTTTCAAGATCATAGCAGTACCCAGGGATGACGTCATAACGAAATAATATTTTTTTTTTTTCAAATTTTTCACGCATAACAATTTTTTATTGATTTTCAATTATTCGCAAATAATGAAATAATGATTTTTATATTGAATTTCTTCATTCAAATAATTCTATGAAAAAAAAAATTAAACTTTCAGCGATCCTAGCAGTATATTAGGAGGTGTACGTTTGCCACCCGACACCGAGATAATAAAATACACGTCGAGCATAGTCGGACCGAAAATTCCGGGAACGACGAATCGCGGACGTAAAAAAACAATATCGTTGGATTCGCCGAGCGTGAGCGTGCACGCGCCGCCAATACAAGCGATAAGCGCCCATCAGACAAACACAACGACAACGTCGATAATGATGGAACCGCGAAAGTACAATCGCACGTCGGGATCGCAGAACGACGTGGTGAACGATTATCGCGATTCCGTGGATCGCGTGGAGGTGATAAAATTACCGGCCCACTCGACCAACGGTTCGGTATTGTCGGCACCGCCGATTTACACGACGAGCAACACGAGCTCGAACGCCAATGATTCCGACGCGCCCCTCAATCTCTCGCTCAAACCCGCTTCGACGAGCAGCAATTCGCCGATACCCGGCGGTCAACCGGTCAACCAATTGAGCAATCTCAGCCAATCGTTGATGACCTCCGATCGTACTTGTGAGTGAATTTTTTTAATTTTTTTTTAATTTTTAAGGTTATGTACTTTCAAAGGAGATAAAAAAAGACGATGAAGAAAAAAAAAGGAACTCTTGGTGTCGGAAATTCTTGGAAATTTGAGGAATAATATTGTTCCTGCTATAATGATAATGCATAAATTATTTCAGAATTTTTCACTAAATTGTAGAATACGAAAAAATATTTTTTTCATAATTTGAAACAGAAGATTATTTATTGGAGAAGATATTCTGAAAAAATATGCAAATGTAGAGCATTCTTCCCTCTCCCCTATTTACGAAACTATCGGACCTAACATTTTTAACAAACCAGGGAATTTAACACCTTACTCAAAGTCCTAGGTCTTGGAGATTTTTAAAAATTAATTTTACAAATGTATACTTTTATTTGCGGTCGACTAGAAACAATTCCTTCATCTCAATTTGGAATATCATAAATAGAAAAATAAATAAATAACAAAACTAAGAAATAAGAAACTAAACAAATAATAATACGACAAAAGATTCGAAGAGAATTATATTTCATTTATTTTGTTGCAAAAAAATCGTTGGTGTGTGATTTTTTTACAATTTAAATGAAAATAAGAGAAAAATAAATAAACAAGAATCCAAATAAATAATCTGACTAATGATTGAAAGAGCGTTGTTAAAAAATGACTTATTTCTTTTTACACTTAAAAAACACCGACAAAGAGAGGGGAAAAAACGAAAAAAAAAATTGTCATTTAAATTAATTTCGTTGATATTTTTATTCTTCAATTCGTGAAGCTCGAAGAAAGCCAGGTCCGAAACCGAGGCGAGTGCCACAAAATTCGGTACCCGTGCCAGCGTCGCCGAGTCCGTCGCTCGCTCAGTTATTCGCCGCGGCCGATTCGCCGCAACGTCCGAGCAGCGGAAGCGAGGAGAGCGAGAGCACGACGACCCATCACAAGGACGGTAGACCGAGAAATCTCGGTCGCGGTGTATCCAAACCCAAGAAAAACACGGTCGCGTCTTTGCTCGCCCAGAGTCGCGCCCTCGGGATAAAACCCACCCCGACTTTGGATCCGAACGTTCCGCTTTCGCATCAGGTGTCGTTGCTCAGATCCAACATACTCGCGGCTCAGCTTCACGCGTCCGCGACTGGTCAGGTCGACGACAAGCATCAGGTGAGAGATCGCACGATAACGACGTAAATTTTTACCGGTTGAGGGTAAAAAAAATTCACAACAACAAGTTTTCTTCATTTTTTTCAAGCTCCTGTGGATAATTTTTTTTTTATAATTCGTTGTTGTTGTTTTTTACTGTTGTTTATTTATTTTTTTCATCAACTGAAACGACAGAATGAAGAATATTTTTTCAATCGTCGTTCATTTATTTTTCTTTTTTTTTGTCGGGTCAATAATTTTGCTTCGCATTCAATTATTTTTTTACATCGTTTCGTTTGTTTTTATATTTTATTATTTCGTTATTCGTTTCGTCGATGTGAATATTTTCTCACGCAATTGTTTCTCACGTTGATTATGACGGCGAAGAAAGGAAAAAAAATTGTTTCCAATCGTCAACGAAAGGTTGGAACATAAGTGAGATGGTTCGCTCGATCTCGATTTATTTTCTTTCGAATTAATTTTTATCATAATTTATTTTCTTTCAAATTAATTTTCATCTTTTTGTTTTTGGATTATTTGTTTATTCGTTTGTTTTATTTTCGTTTTCGTTATGATTTTGACATTGAACGACGTTTTTCCGGAATGTTAGCGTTCGTTGCAGGAAAAAATGAAGAACAAATTGATGGAAGCTTCGGGTGAGGAGAGCAACATGGACGTGACGAGCGAGAGCGGAAGCAACACCGACGTGGTCACGGACACGGACGAGGACAATGCGGAAGGCACCCCGAGCGCCAAGAGAAGAAAGCTCAATCCGAGCGACAAGGATCTTCAGATACCGTTGGACAGAGGTTGGAAACGCGAGACCGTCATAAAGGGTCTGGGCAAGACCGGTGTCATAAAGGGCGACGTTTCGTACTACAGCCCGTGTGGGAAAACATTCAGGAGCAGTCCCGATCTCTTGAAGGTAATAAAAAACTAATTTTCCTTTTTTTTTAATTTTATTTGAATTTAAAAAAAAAATTATTTTTATTGATATATATTTTTTTCGAATTTTTTACATTATTAAAAATTTCGTGGATGAAAAAAAAATAACAAACCTCAATAAACATGAAATTTGCTACGTTTTTACTTTCTACATTATTGAGATTTAATTATATTAATCCAAACTCGATTAATACGGAATTCGCTATTTTTCCTCTTTTTTTTCAATTTAAAAATAAGATTACGAAGTTTTTATTCTTCTGATAAAAATGAAGAGAAAAAATGTATAATAATTGTTGATAATGTAGGAATTTGTTCGTAATTGGTAATGTTTTCCGAACGTTTTCGCAGTTTCTCGAGCTACAGAATCCGGCCGAATTGACGACCGCGAATTTTTCGTTCTCGTCGAGACCGTTGGTCGGTGAGTTTCTACAGCCAACTATGGGTTTCGCCGAGGCGGAATTCGTGAGACTCGGATCCCAGGAAGTGGCGAGACGTTTGGAGGAGCTGAGAGCGGCCGGTGGTTTCAGGGACGTCAGGGTGAACAATCAGTACGAGCGTGACAAACTGGCTTACGCGAAAAAACTCGCCAAGGAGGAGGCGCAGAGACACAAAGAGCAGGCCAGGTCAGACTTGGTGAAAAAAATGTTTAGGAAAAAAAAAACAAAAAAAAAACCGACAAAGCTACACATCACACAAACGTACTAAATACCTTCAAACATTACGAAATTATCCCGACGACGACTTAAAAAAAAAAAATCAACGAAAAAAATCGAAAATAAATCATATTCGCTCTCTTCTCGTAAAATCGAATTAAAAAAAAAATAAATTCTTTATGTGAACGAAATAAAAATATTTGAAATGAGATGTTATTTGATTCACAGATTGATAAAGGAGCAAGAGAAGACGGAGCGTCAGGAAGCGGTGAGAAGGGAGCGTGAACTACGAAATCAACAGCTTCTTGAGGTGAGTTGCGGATAAATCTTCTTTTTTCTTTTTTGTTTTTTCATTTCTTTTTTTATTATAATTCTTCTTATTCTCAAACAAGACAAAAATCTTGGCGTGTGTACTAAACTCACACGCACACAGACACACACACGTGTTTATCTCCTATCTCGGTGTTTCATATTCACAAACTTACACACATATTTACACACGATAAAACACACACCTATATAAATATATGTATAAATATATATATATATAACGAACTACTTATCTTTCTATTTGGGATTCCTATATAAATTTTTTGTATTTTGTCCACCTGCCGTGCGTGTCGCATGCTCTCTGTGTGTGTGCCGTATTCATATACATATATAAATATTCATATATTTATATATATATGTATATTGTTAATATATTATATACATATACATATTTATATGTACACACATAACTATTCATATATATGTATATATTATTCTCCTTTATAACCGATATAGACGTTCATTAATTATCGTAGCCACTGTTTTCTTTTTAAAAAAATTTTTTTTTTGTTTTAATTTTTCATCTCTTGAATATATATATATATTTTTTTAAAATATAATCGCACACCTTCACTGGCTCCACAACCCGCGTTTCCGGTTCGTCAACCCCCCTCCCCATCGTCCTCTTAATCTCGCCTTTTTGCACCCTCGCACAACCCCCCGAATTATCACGCAAATTTCGTCGACCGACAATCGGCTCAATCACATTTTTCAATTATTTTTCAAAAAGTTTTGTGCCGTCGAAAAAAATAAACAATAATAGAAATCAACATTTCGAACAATTTTTAAAATCTTTTCGTCTTCAAGAAAATCGATAATTTCGTCGAACGACGAAATTATGATTTTTTCCAGAAAATTTATTAACTCATGTGTCATCGATTTTTTGTAATTTGATTGAACGATTGCGGAACGAGCCGATTGAGGACGGGGAACAAAAAAAAAAAAACGATTCATCAGCTGACCAGAGACGCTAGCGATAGTGACAGGAGAGCCCAGCATGCCCTTTCCCATCTTTCTTCTATCTTTCTCTCTCTCTCTCTCTATCTCTCATAGCATTACAGATATTTTGTTTGATTATCTTTTTTTAATTTTTTTTGTCGAAATCTCACCATTCCGTTTTTGTTCATAAAAATTACTTTTTTTTTTGTTATCCCCGAACCAACGGCCCTTAGACCCGTCGCCCGGTCCGTCCAACGACCACACCAACCCTTATTTACGTTTTTTTTTACATTTCACAACCCCCAACGTTTGACAAACAACAACAAAAAAAAACAACGTGTGCCGCTGCATCTCGCTTACATACATATATTCATATATATATATATATAAATTTATATATATGTATAAATATATATATATATATACAGATAAAAAAAAATATTCATATGTACTGTGTAGTATCCATACATTACTTGTATATATATATCCGTGCTCGGTAGGGACGAGACGAGACACAAGGCCGAGACGAATACGGATCTCGCTGATTGGTTTCCTATCGAGCGGACAGTAGAACCGGAAGCTTCGATAGAAAAAATAATAATAATAATAATAATAGATAAATGAAATTTTTTTGTCGTGTGCGCCCGTGTGTGTGTGTGTGTGTGTATGTGTGTGTATGTGTGTGAGTGGGTGTGTGTGTGAGAGAGAGGGAAGATAAAACAGGAGGACATCGAGGCGAACGACTTCGGTGTTGTCTCTGCCTGCTGCTTGTGACTCGAATTGCCCAACAGATCAATAACTCTTCTCTACATCCCCAACCCAACCCCCTTCGTCCCTTCTATCCTCTCGCCCTCTCCCTCTCCGACCCTCCTCTCTCTCTCTCTCTCTCTCATCCTCTTTTCTTCGCTTTGTCACGTTTTCCACCATTCCGACATCCATCCCCATCTTTTTTTTTTACTTCTCTCGAGACTTCGTCCAACATCATTCAGTCTGGATGTGGAGGTCTTTTTGGTTGTTTTTGGCTTTATTTATTTATTTATAAAGCAGTTTGAGTCGATGCTTTGTGGTTAAATTCATCACAAAATTATATTTTTTGACATTGACAACTCATTGCAAACAGAAGTAAGAATTTTCGTTTGTTTTTTTTCAAAAATTTTTGTTTCCTTATTTTATTCTCAAAATAAGCGACTGGGTTGCATGGAAAAAAAAAATGGCAGACAAATTCGAAGAGCCAGAGGGACCGATAATCGAGACGATGCACCGGAGTCGATTGTCCTGTGCAAGCATTGCAAAAAGAAAAATATTTTGAAAAAATCTCTATAGCGAGATAGTCCGGCATGTTTGATTCACCCAGTTTAGTTCACAAATTCGCACATCGTGCCGTTGACCAAACAGCAGTCGTCGATCGAAATATCAGATTCGACCTGATATTTTTGCATCACGTGTCACAACCGTTTGATCAACGAAAATAATTAAATCAGCAATCACACAAAATCAACAAAAAAAAAAAAAAAACTAAAATGAATTTAAAGAAAAATATTATATTGCAGACGGGGGTGTGTTTAGAATTTGTTTTTCACCGCTTATTGTTTATCGATGATTGTTATCGAATGATTATACAAACCCTGCTGCTTCTAGACTTCCTAGTGTCTTCAATGTTTGAATATATATATATATATATATATATATATATATTTAGCGTGGAAATTGCGTGAATGGCTATGAGATAATACGGTAGTCGAACCCTTTCCATCTAGTCTTCCCACTGGCGGATACTTCGCCACGCAAACAATGCATTTATTGAAATATAAACACACACACACACACACATGCCACACAACACACGCTCACTCGTCATCCCTCTAGCGCTATCGCTCGCAAACAAACAAAAAAACAAACCACTGACAATTTTCACTATTCGTATTGCAAAAAATTAAAACCGAAAGAAAACAAGAAAAAGAAAATAATGCATTCAAATTAATGAAAAAAAAAAAAAAAAAAACAAAAGACAATGAAACATTTTTCCACACGTTCCACGATCAAACATTTGCCAACACAAGATGTTTATCACGATAAAGTTGGAGAACAATTATCAATCACAGATTAGACGTAATAAATAAAACACACGATAATTGACAAGAGAGAGAGAGAGAGAGAGAGATGGAGTGAAAGTGAGAGCGAGTGAATGTGAGTGAAAGTGAATGAAAGAGTAAGACAAAAGTGTCAGAAATCGAACGAATGAGAGCGAGAAAGAGAGACAGAGCGAATGACAAAAATAACCAGACAACCTTAGCAATGAAAAAAAAGAAAAAAAGAAATTAAAAAAAAAAAAAAACAAACGTGGCATAGAAAAAATAAAAGTTAAACAAAAATACAACAACAACAACATCAACAAAAATCTGTGACTGACCCGCGAAACCGAAAAAAACAAACAAAAAAACGAACAAAATCGAAAAAAACCAAAAAATGACGCAGGGTCGGAAGAGGCTGGCGTTCACGATCAAGCAGAAGATGAAGATAATACAGGAGATCGAGAGGGGAAAGAGCAAGAGCGACGTGGCTCGTGAACTCGGTTTGGCGAGTAGCACAGTCGCGACTATATGGAAAAATCGCGTGAGCATTGCCGAGAGTTGGAGAAATCGTGACGTAATGCAGGCGGTCGATGGAACGGATGGGGATGGAATTGCAACGACGAAGAAGACGATGACGACGAGCAGCATCATCACCAGCACGACCAGCAGCATCATCATCAGCAGCAGCAGCAGCGGCCCCATGACGATGACCTTGAACGCCCAACCGCCGATTCCGCCGCCACTTCCGCCACCCTCCGTGCTTCCGGCTCCTCCGACGCTTTTGGCCTCGTCGATGACGACCCCACCGTCCTCGACGACCCCACCTCACTCGTCTTGCAACGTCGTACCGTTGTCCATTGCCACCAACACGTGCTCCAACTTAAAAATAACAAACGAAATAACAAACGTTGCAACGGTTTCCAATTGCGCTTCCGTAATTCCGATTCAACAGCCACAAGTTCATCAACAACTCCAACAACTGCAACTGCAACAACTGCAACATCAACAGCTGCAACAGTCACAGCTGCAACAGTCACAACTGCAACAGTCACAACTGCAACAACAACAACAACAACAACAACAACAACTGTTGGAGAACAACACCCAGCAGGCCCAGACCCAAACGCAAAATCAGGAACTGCTGGAGGTAAGATGTCGTTATCCCCCCCCCCCCCGCCCTCGACCTGAACAGCCAAGCCCTCAACCAACCCCCCGACCACCCGAGTGATATTATTACAACCCTCGTCCACGACTGATTATTATCGAGCGAGAGGGTGACTGGACCGTTTATTCGTTGTTTATTCGCAAGCGAAATGGGGGGGGGGGAGGGTTGTTTTTTTGCGGATTTTTTGCCAAGTGAAAGATTTTTATTTGATCATTTTTTTGGGGATGATTTTTTTGTGAGTTTTTTTTGCTTTCTTTCTGGCCTAGTGAAAATTTTTTATTTGACTTGAGAGAAAGATGCGTTTTTTTAATTGATATTTCTTTTGTTAAAATGCATTTGAAAATCGGGAAATTTCAGTTTTGTAAAATAAAAATCGCCAACGTTTAGTTTCTTTTATTATCAACTTTTTTTTTTCAAGTAAATATTGAGTTTGAACCAATAATGACCTATGACACCTTCTGAAGGGAGTACTTCGAGTCTAAAAAATTAATTTAAAAAAAAAATTAAAAACAAAATCGCAGCAAGCAATTTTTTTTTTTCAAGCCTCGGGGTCGAAAAGCAAAATATCATTCGATGCGAATAATAATTTGCACTTGCGTGACCGGACAAACGTTGATTATTTATTTTCCACGGTTTTACGAGTCACCCCATCCTCGAAAAAAAAAGAACTGAATCCCTTTACTTCGGAGGATAATACGTAGATGATTGATCCCCCGAACGACTGATCCTCACAGAGACGGCATACACGTGTGTAGATGAAGTAGAGAAACGAGTAGTTGTGACGACATCCTCGAGAAAAGAGACACGACATCCTCGAGAAAGAGACCACAGGTGGAAAAAAAATAACAGAAAAAAAAAACAAAACGAAATAAGGATGATAAACGAAAGAATAGTTTGTCTCTTTTCTCATTCCCAATCCGCAATATAGTTGAGAGTTAGCCCGAAGAATTCGTTTGGCACTTGTGTGGGCGACAAAGGAATTTTTCGTTTTAGTCTTCCTTCCAAGTTTTTTTTTTTTTTTAATTTTCTTCTTCACCACATTTATAATTTTTGAATGAAAATCGAAGACAAATGATATATATATATTTGTCTTCTTATTCTTCAAATAAATAAATACACACACGAGAAGACGGTCGTGGTTCGCGTCGTTCCCCCTCCCCCGAAGCTTCCAACTTATCGAATATGATAACGACAAAATGATACGCGCATACAACCCCTCCCCCCCCTCAACACAAACACACATACACACACACGCAGACGACACGGATAAGAAAAAAAGCTTTCACACCGTTCAAAAAGAAAGTTGAAAAAAAGAAAATCGAAAAAATTATGATAAACAAAAACCAGAAATGGGGTAGTCGATGATTTATATCGTGCAGCTCGAAGTCGCGGTGATGATGAAGCTGCTGGCCAGTGAGGGCCAGTGATCGTCGTGGAATAGAAAAAAAAAAAACAATCGCTAGAGGGAGAGAAAGTACCGAAGAAAGAGAAAACGAAAAAACAAAAAAAATAATAATAATAATTCCGGATCCGATTGAAAGACAATGAATAAATAATCTCGTCCGAGGATGAGAAAAAAACTATATAAAAAAAATTAAATTAATCCGAAACGCTTTTATTCAATTTTTTTTTTTTTTTTTTTTTTTTTAAACGAATAAAAGTTTGACTACGTAGTTAAGATAATAATACCATCTGCCGCAATACTATCCTGTGCCTAGCTTCTCCTGTCACTATATATAACAGCTAGCTAAATTATTATATTAATTATCCAGCATGCAATATATTTTATTGTTTTTTTTATTATTTATTGTTGTTGTTGTTGTTTTTTTTCGATTATTATCTTTGACGAGAACGAGCTGACCAAGTATACCGTATTATTGTTATCATTATTATTATTATTTATTGTTCAATCTTGTTATTAATTGTTTCATTAATTTATTTAATTATTTTGTTATTCGGTATACAAAGATACTCGTTCTTTCATCATAAACTGGATTTATTATATATTTATTTATATATATATATATTATTTTTTTTTATTATAATACCATTCGCGTTTACGTTTTATATTATATATACATCTTATCGAACATCAGTCCATACGTTTTATACCAATTTTTTAATGTAATTCATTTATGTATCTATCGTTGATTGATGACTAAAAAAACTATTTATTGATATTCAACAATTTGACGATTTTAAAATATTATTATGCTTAAGCGAATTATTATTGACGATATATAACATTGTGCATACACTTGTGGCATACAGTCAGTGCTTGGGCCTTGCATGTGTCGCCTCTTCGCCTAATTATTTTTGTCATCTTTATTCTTATATCATTAATTATTTATCAAACGTTCGAATTAATTTCGATCAAACATTTAATTGTTATTGTTAATTATTATACGTTACTCGAAAATTTCTTCGTGTTTCAGTGTTCATTAGCTCGTAGAACGTCTATTGTTTTTTTTTTTTGTCGGATCATTTATACGTGTCCCTCCTATCGTTCCCTCATTTTATATATTTTTTTGGTTTTCATTTATTGTCATATATTTATATGATTTTTTGAAAATGTATTTTAAATTATTTTTCGTCCACTACTACTTCTCTTTCACTTTTTCTTCTTCTTCTTCTTCTTTTCGTGGTCATATTCGGCTCTCTGCTCACTATATTAATATTCCACAATCTAATATATATATATAATATTATATATATATATATATATATATATATATATATATATATATATATATATATATATATATATATATATATATATATTGGGTCTTATTTCGTCAATCGATTTATCGTTTTTTTTACGCTTGGCCTCTTTACTCGAAAACGCTCGTTTTCAAAAAAAAAATAATAATAATGAACTTCCTCGTATTTACGACAACGCATGCCCAAATATGTCGAAGGTCAAGTATTTATCGAATTTTTTCTATATTACGATTTTTTGAGTAAATTTGAGTGTCGTCTATATACATATATATATATATTTATTTATTTATGTATTTATATACGTTTGATAATTGTGACACTCCTGATCGATGATGTATTTGTTTAACGATTATGATAACTCGTCAAATTATTCACATCCAAGAGTATTTTTTTTTGTTTACGTCGTGAAATCACCAATATGGACGTTGCGACGACGGGCTGTCGATTTTATTATCGTTTGATCGTGTCATCGTCTTAAAATTATTATTATTATTATTATCATATTATTTTCATTCGAAATTTAGTTGCATCGAGCGATGATAAATTATTGTTTGCCCATAACTGTGTCGAGTTTCGTAAAATAAATGTCAAGAAAGAGAAAAGTAATTATCCACGAGAAAAGATTTTTTTTTTAGAATCGAAACTTCTCTTTAAATATTTTTTTTTCACTTTGTCTGCAAAACAATTAGTTGTTGGAGTGTAGAGCTTTGTATTATCATTATTATTTTCTTTCGCCTCTGTTTCACTCGTGAAACTTACATAGCCGGCTTTTACCTTCGCAAACGAAGCTTTCGTGAATGGCTAGGACATTTTTGGTGAATAATGGAAAAAAACGAATCATTGAAACGAAACGAACAAACGAAAAAAAAAAAAAAAAAATTGTTAGACAAAATTTGGAGGATCGTCTCGCGAATTTTTTTTTTAAATATTTCCAGGCCTCGATTTCGAGTTTGCGATCGAACCGCACGAATCTAAACTTTCGACTTCTCGTATTCGCCCGCGAGCTTTCAGCTTTTACCAGGCACACAGCACAATCTTTTTTTTTTCTCTTTTTTTTCAAATTTTTTTTTTTCAATTACGAATTAATGGCTTCGACAAATTCGAGTGGCAAGTATGAACCAGGCAGACGTTGTTGCAGTTTTATCGAATTTTACACATTTTTTACCAATTTTATTAATTAATTAATTAATTTGTTTGTATTTTTAATTTTTATGAAAAATTTCGAAAATCAATTGTGAATGATTCAATGTTTTATTATCTTGGTTGATAATTGCCATGCTTTCTCCATCTCACAAACGTAATTTTTAGTCATGATTTACCACGATCGTCGTAATAATATATCTGAAAAAAAAAAAACAATCTAATAATTGATTAATGAAAATTAAAAAAAAAAATACAATCGACTGCGATTTACTTGAGTTTGGCATGTGCGCAGGCCCGGAAAAAACGACAGGAGGAAGTGGAAAAGATCCGGATGGAGGAGCAGCAACGAAAGCAACAGGTAAAGCGAAATATAATTCACGTTTTTTTATTTTCCCCCTCCACCACACGAACACGTCGTTAAAACGATTTTTCAATTACAAAAAAAAAATCCATTCGCGCCTTTCAGCAACGAAGTTCTTTTTTTTCTAATCGAAAGCTTTATTATTTCGCAGGAACGAGAGCTCAAGAGGCAGCAAGCGGTTATGCTGAAGGAACAGGTGAGCTTGGCAAACGATAAAATAAAATTTCCTTTTTCTTTTTTTTTCACGGTTCACTGCCGTTTGAGGTAGATTGAAGGTGTGCCGTAGTAGATAGCTATTTTGCATACGTTGCATTTTTTTTCTATCTCTCTCTTATTTTTTTTTCATAATGAGCCACGTAAATTTTAAGCTGCTGGTCAACAGATGTTCAATTTAATTTCTTCTTCACGAATTGAGAAATAAAAAAAGAAATAAATAAATAAAGGTACACTCAAATATTTTATGGAGATTCGAGAGAACTATTTTTTCGTCGAGTTTAGACCAGCTTTCAGATTCGTGATCACTCGACTGAATCTATTTGTCACTTGAATTTATTTATTTTTTTTTTTTTGACAACGTTTAGCCAGAAGAAATTGCTACCACCTAAAAAAAATTTACAAAATCGTTGTAATTAATCTGTTGGGCCAAACTCATTGGTTCTGAGAATATTTAAAAAAAAATTATTACAACAATAATAATTTCAAAGTAAATTTAATCTTAATTGTTTTTTTTTTTAATTTTTTTTTATTTCTATGAGATCCGAATATTATTCACTGTTTACGTTTGTGTCGTCGAATCATGTGATGCTTCATACTTTTGTGCTGTATGTCGTACGAGTATTGTGTTCGTTTAATTATTATCATCGATCGTCATCTTCGTGATCGTTTATATCGAATTACGGAGACACAATCACAAGTTGGATATGGAAAATCGCAATTAAAATGATAAAATAGAACAAATAAATAAATATGAGATAAATAAATTATTCGTAACAAATCGGAACGATAGGTTCTGGAAAATTGGGATAACTGGGAAAGTTGCGTGATAGTTATACGAAATTGGACTTGCTTGCGACGAGAAAAGAAAAAAAAAAGTATTTTTTGAGGTTTGAGCACTGGTGGACTGGATGTGTTTTGTGCTGCAGATGTACATGCAGGAGCTCAGCAAGCAGCGCGAGATGCTCTACACCGTCGAGCTGGTATGTCACATACCCAATCTAGAAAAAACAAATCATACGCACGAAAAAAAAATTAACAAAAATAAAAAAAAATTCACTACAATAATAATCAATAACTAACTCGATGTCGTTGTTTATTTGATTTTCTTTATAATTTATCCACTCAGCATATTCCTCGACAACGACATGCACTAATTCCTTCTAATCTAACAAACCAACTTCGAAGAAAAAATATTCTCATGAGAAAAAAAAGTTTTTTTTCTTCCCCAAAAATAATTACAAAAAAATAATTATAATCATCGAACGATTAAAAATCGAGTGCCTTGGTTGCTTGGTGTCCTAACTTACATGTCTTACGCTGCCGCTTCTACTCCTCGACGAATAATCACGAGACAACAGTTGTTTTTTTTTTTTAATTCGAGATACCAAATCAAAATTTATGTTTTCGATTATTTTAATTCGAAATATTATTCACTTCAACCGAGTTTGTTTTACGATAGTTCTGGCATTTGTGAAGCAAAAAAAAAAAGTTTTCTGCACGGTTTTTTTCTAAAATAAAATAAAAAAATAAAAATTTTATATTCAACTTTTTTTTTTCAAGATAAATCGATCAATTGCGAATATTTTTTGATAAGTAAATTGTGGTTGATAAAGCGTGTTTGGGACGGTTGTAGGCTTGATTTGTTTTTTTTTTCGAGAGAGTGTGCTCGTTTACGCGTGTCGAAAAAAAAAAAAAAAAGAAAAACGAAGTTATGTTTACACAAACGGAACGAGAAGAAGAGGCATGGGATTGAGCCGGCTAAGACTTGGATTTTCCTTCCCTTCGTATTCCCAAAATCCTCACCGTCGCTTTTTTCCCACATTTTTATATTCATTCGTGAAAACAAAAAAAAAAAAAAAATACGACTAACATTTCGTCGATGCGATTTTATCCCAGGAACGTGAGAGAAGGCGACAGCACATGGCGCTCGTGCGGGCGTTGGAAAATCGTCGAAGAATGGAAGAGAGAGAAAAGAAACGACTGGAAGCGCGAGCCGAGAGAATCGCGAACAAGGAGAAACGAGCCGAGCAGAGAAAGATGGAATTGGAACTCGTCGAACAGATAAGAAAACCCGTGGAAGACATGGAACTCACCGGTTAGTCCGATAAAATTTTATTCCTAAAATTAAAACGATAATAATGATTATTATTTAAATTATATCGTTCGATATATTTGTTTAAATAATTAATTGGCATTTTTTTTTTTCACATCACACAGATCACAGAACGCTGCCGAAGATAAAAAGATTGTCAGGATTGAAACTGTCCGGTCAAGCTTTCTCCGACATCGTCATGGTCTTTGAATTTTTGCACAATTTCGGCGAAACTCTCGGCTTCGGTGAGTCACAATCGTTATCGCACAATAAACATTCTTTTTGTTTTTATACTTTTTATACGATTAAAAAAAAGTCTGTTTCGAAAAAAGACAACTCTCCCCTTAAGGTACTCCTCCATAAGAGAGTTCCTCGTCAGATTTTCATGAAACTTAGCATACTCATAGGTATTGATAAGAAAAAGGTTCAGTTAAATTTTCATGGCTCTCCGGAGCGCGAGAAAAAAGATATCAACACTTTTATTTCCACACGTTTAACATAAAGCCTTATGGAGAATCACGCTCAATTTGATATAACACAAAAAGTCCTCGTCAGATTTTAATGAAAACACTTGAGCTGCAAGTTGAATATTCGGAGAACATTTTGGGCACATGACAGTAGAGATCAGGAGACTGTGATGATAATAATAAGCAAATAAACATCGGGAAAATACAGTTTATATCAGAAGTTGGTCGTGATTCAGTAGACATGGCAACGTTGCGCGTTTGTTTCCCATCTTCTCTCTCTCTCACTCACTAATCGACATCATAACACGCGACGTTGTCACATCAAAGTACTACGTACCTCAATCAGGAGATGGTATATCTTAGGCTTCCTTCGACTCTCACAGTTTGTGGGATACAACCTTAAGGATTCAATATTTCATCAAAATTCACCTCAAAATCGCTCAAAATGATTGAACTAAGACGAAAAAAAACCATATTGCAAAATTCCGCTTAACGAAAATCAATAAATTGCTGAAAATCGTAGACATGGAATCTCTGCCAAGTCTGAAGAGTCTCCAATTGGCTCTTCTGAACGACGAGGAGGCCGAGGAGGAGATGCTGTCGGTGATGACGCACTTGCTGGTCTGCGCCATCGAGGATCCGGGAATTCCTCAACCGGCTCGTCACACGACCGGCCTCGGCCAGAGTCTTCGACAGGCCGACATAACTCACGCCAACATAAGCGAGGTGCTTCGCATCTATCTATACGCAAACGCGACGGGCGAGGTGAAAGCTCTGACGGGTGTCTGCCTGGAACGCGAGCGTGACAAACGTTTCGCCGATCATCATCAGAACGGTGGCGATTATCCGTCATCCGGTTCCGGAAAAAATGCTCAATTCTACGAACATTTGCACAACAACGAGACCTGGAAGATGTCCGAACGACTCCGAGACAAACCTTTCCTCGCTCTAAATCCCACTCACAAAGCTCAGATGCTCGCTTTTCTGTGCAACGAATTGTTGCAGAACAAGGCTGTGATCCGACAGATCGAGGGCGGACTAGAGAGCGTGGCTCAGTTGAAGAAGGAACGTTTCGTTCTTGACACCAAGATCAGAAAGTGAGTCCATCGAATAGAAAAAAAAAAGCCATAGGATTTTATTTTGACATTAAAACTTTTTTTTTTCGAGAATTTCATTTTTCTGATTATTGTTTTTCGTGTTTTAACAGACTGCGACAATTGCACAGTCGAAAATTGAGAATGGAAGCGGTGGGGGTGATAATAAACAAGACCGGGGACACGATAACGATCGAGAAGAAGGAAGGCGAGGAGGGAAGCGAGGGTAACACGACGTCGACGGCAGTGGGCACTACACCGACTCCCGAGGAGTCTAACACCCACGACGAGACGCACGACGAGGGCGAAGAGATGTCGGAGAACGAGAGCGAAGGCACTCAACCCGAAGAAGTGAGTTTTATTTTGATTTTTCAATTTTTTACAAAATATTTTTCATTCCAATTTAATTTTTTTTTTTCACATTTTTTCTCTCATCAATCTTTTATCGTTCATTATATATATGCCAAATTGTAGTGTTGTGCATGTCTGTCAATGTCAGTCATGACAATCGTTAAAGTTCCACGTCGTTTGAAAATAAATAAATAAATAAATAAATAATAGAAATAAAAAAATTTACAACGAAATTATTATAATTTTATTATTTTCGTGAATTTCATTATTACAATTTCCTCGGACATTTTGATAATCGTTGAAAAGAAGTATCTCTTTGATATTCAGGAGGAGGATAAAAATTTGTCGGGCGAGGAATTGGGAAAAAAATTGGACAAGCTTCTGAAACAATCGGAGGAACAGTTGCAAAAGCTCAACAGTTCGTCAAAATCGTTGAGAGCTCACGTGTTCGGTCAGGATCGTTATTGGCGACGTTATTGGGAATTGCCATGCGCGGGTGGAATATTCATCGAGGCGATGGAAAGCGCCGAGCCCGAGATTCTCGATCTTCAAGCGGAACTCGACGAGAAGTGGAAGGATCGGCCGATCGAACCGACACCCGAGGAAACGCAAAAGCCGGAGGAAACCGTGGCCCCCGTGGACACGGAAAATCGTGAAAACGAGGCGCCGAACGAGGTCAAGGATGAGAAAAAATTCAACGTTACCGCACAGGACGAGGATCTGAAACCCGTGGACGAAAAACCAAAACCCGAAATCGAGGAAATAAATTGCAAGAAGGAGAATGTGGAAAATTCGATGATCGAAGAACCGAAGAGTCCGAAGATGGAGATTAAAATGGAAAACGATGGTAACACGATGACCGACGCCAAGACGAACGTCACGTCCGAGGAGATAAAACAGGAGACACAAATCGTGGATATGGAAGTCGATGTGAAGATCGAGGACGCGTGCGTGAAGAAGGAGGGCGATGAGGTTGACAACAAGTGCGAGATTATCATGAAAACTCCGGTTAAAATGATGGAGGACAAGATCGTCGAGACCATACCCAACGGGGACAAATACAATCATATTAATAATTTGCACAATGGCAAGGAACTCAATGGCAGTTTCATTTCCGGTAAATAAAATTAAAAGAAAAATTATCATTTTTACATGAATGTTGATTTCTTTCTTATTATTCATTTAGTTACTATAATAATAATAATAATAACAATATTATATAATATCGTTATACATTATAATATTATCATATAAAAAATAATATTGTTATTTGTTGAATAGATTTTTATTTTTTTTAATTAATATATATTTTTATTTTTCGTAAAGCGATGTGCTGCTACGTTTTTTGTTCGTTCCATCTTTAACAATTTTTTTTTTAATTTTTGAATTTTTGTTATTTTTATTTTTTTTTTCTCAGCGGAGAACACCGAGACCCACTGGTTCTCGATTCTACCGCGGGAAACTTGCGACACCCCCGGACCCAGCACGAAGCAGATATTCGGCATAGCCGAACCGACGGAACTGCGAATACCGATATTTCCGCCACCGGCCAGTCCGAATTACGACAGATGCGACAGTCCGGCACCGCTCATACTCACCCAAGAGGAAGCCGCCCAATTGGAATACTTGAAGATTCACGGATTGCCACCTCCCGGCGAAGCCAAACCCGTGCCAAAAGGTACGTTCGAAAAAATTCAATTCCTTCCATCCAATTATTATTATACCTCCATTTCGAACGTTTTACTCTATTAAAAAAAATATTATTTATTTCTTGAAGCTTCAAAGGACGAACTTTTATTTTCGGAACAATTTTTTGCCGATAGTTTGCAAGTTAAAAAAAAAAAATGCGCGCAGGCGATTTTCTCGTATGATGACCGATCTAGGGTTAATTAATCCACGGTAAATCATCCACTTTTGATCCGAAAGGACTTCGATAAAAAAAAAGCGTGTGACGAATTTTTCAGAATTTTTTTCGCGATTTTTTCTCTGGTAAAGAATTTTCGAAAATTTCGTTATAAAAATGTCTCAGATGCAAATATTTATCTTCGGAAGGAAACATTTTTTATATAGTCGTAAGCACATGAAAAAAAAATTAAAGAAATTCGTTCATTTTCGCGTTTAAAGAAATGATAAAAAAACATTTTTTTTCTTCATAATAGAATAATCTGATTTTTTCGGTTCGTCTTTATTCTTCTTTGATTCAGAACTGCGTTACGGTTGGTGGAGAATAACGGACGTGGACACGTTCCAAGAGCTCCTGGAACATTTGCACTCGCGCGGCGTTCGCGAGAAAGAATTGAAGCGAACAACGTGGGCGACGATGGAATCGTTTCTCGCGGTAACCGGAAAGATTCACGTCGATCCGGGCAACGCCGCGGCCACGGAATTGGCCACCGCGGGCACGAGCGACGACGTCGAGGCGCCGATTCCACGTCCCGACAGTCCGGCCGATTGGAGCGAACAAGTGGCACTGCGGGTGGACGCACAATTGTTGGAACAGGTCGAGGCGTTGGAGGACAAGGTCGCGAACGCGAGCATGCAGGTGAAGGGATGGAAATTGCCGCCCCGGGCGGGAACCGACGAGGCCGAGGAGATTGAAAAATTGAACGAGATGGAACAGGTGAACGCGGTGGAACAGGCCAGACAGAGGCTGCTGTCGTTGGAAGCCGCCATTGAGAGGAGATATTTGAAACCACCTTTGGGCATCTGGTGAGGTTTTCATTCGCATTTATTTAACTTGAAATTTAATTTTCAATTAATTTGAATTATTGAAAAATCTTTTTTTTTGTTTTGAGTTAATTTTTGAATTAATTTTCGTAATATTAAATTTGCAAAAATAAAATATTTTTAAAAATCTATCAATTCGTTTTATTGACTCATTTGATACAAAATAATATGAAATGATTTGGAAATGGTTTTTTATTAAAATTTTGATTGATTTCCATGATATTGAATCTGCAAATAGTAAATATTCAAAAATTCTAACAACAATTAATTGATTTAATTGACAAATTTGATGCGAAATAAATTCAAATTATTTAGAAATAATTGTGTTATAAAATTTGACAAATCAATTAAATTGAAAACTCGATAGAAAATAAACGTCAATAATTTCATAGTTACTTATTTTTTTAATTTAATCTAATTTTTCACGATATTAAATTTGTGGAAAAATGCCTTAAAAATGAAGCGATGACGATTCATCGAACTAAATTGATCGTAACATTATTAGAGTCGAATAAAATTATTAGAATCGAAGATAGGAAGTAAAAGAAAGAAATTGAGCAATTGTACGAATTTAAAAATACAAATTGTACAAAAACGCGAAATGGTGATTAAGTTTTTGAATATGTTATCGTAAAAAATTAATAATTTCGTAAAATAACATTCAAGAAAGTTGTGTAAATAAAACTTCACTGATCTATTGATCGTGAAATCATCACAAATGAAATATCTATTATAAATTAATCATGTAAAATAATTTTTTTTTTGTTTTTTTTTTTTTCGTTTTTTTTTTATCAGTACCGGAGATCCGAATCTGGCGGCTCTGAAGGCCGAGCAAGCGGCCGCGGCAAATGCCAGTTCAAACTCGTCCGATCAGGGTGGTGCACCACCGCCCCAAGAAGAAACGACGCCACGGGGTTTGAACAACTGGCGAGAGGCGACCGCACGTGCCCACACGTCCGCGCAACTCGCTATGGCGCTGTACATGCTCGAGGCCAGCATCGCTTGGGACAAGAGCATCATGAAGGCTGTGAGTCTAACCCCAGCTAGAAACTCGGTCTGCGTCAAGCTACGAAACCGCTCCGTCTCACTCAAAGCTACCACTCAGTACAATCAGCTATTGACTACTACTCAGGCCTCTGTGGGTATTCGCACTAACTTACTAACCGCAAAAAAAAAAAACGAAACAAAACAAAAAACAAACAAAATTACCAAACCAACGGAAATGAGAAAGAGAAGAAATCCAAAAAAAAAAAAAACGAAATTCGGAAAAAATTATTCAAACTTAAAAAGAGATGAAAAAAATTGAAAAAAATTAAATATAAAAATAAATAGAATGGAGGAAAAAGTGTGAATCAAAATCAAACGGTGGTCAGAGTTCAACGTAACGGTATATAGGAAAAAAAAAACAAACAAAAAAAAGAAGCATGTGAAGTATAAACAGCCGCTTGCCGTTTTGTCGATCTAGATCTTGAATATGTGTATTATAATTTTTTTTTTTTTTGCATCGCATTTACTTTTACGAATAATTCAACTAATTCACTAACAATATCTGGGATAGTATCGTTGATTCGTTTATCACGAGTTCATTAACTATTGCAATTTTTTTTTCAAATTTTTATTTTATTTTTTTCCGCTATGCTTTTGGTGAGTGAGAAAAATTGTAGCGATGAAAATTATCGATCTTTTGTCTTATCATCGGCGTATAATAATTTGCTTTCGGTGTAACTGTCGCAAAAGCTTTTTATTATTATTATTTTATTTATTTATTTATTTATTTATTTATCCTTTTCTTTTCAATCTTTTCTTTGTTGTTTTTAAATCACTGATGCTGAAAAAAAAAGCAAAAGATTCATTTGGAAATTATGTTTTGTGCATGTTGTTAACGCTTTTGGTGTCGAAGGTCGAGCCGGAAAATCTTGGTACAGAAAAAAGATTAAAAAAAAAAAAAAGATTATGAAGAATCAATTTTTTCGTCGTTCATTCAAATAAATTGATAAAAATTCCACAAAAAGTCTTGCATTCTGTGCATTCGTTTTCCGGCTCAGAAATTTCGCGAAAAAAAGAAACAAATCAATGCAATGACAATAACAACATGTCATCCGACGCTACGATAGACGCGCAAATCCCAATTTCCCAAATCGTTTATATGTTTAATTTTTTTTTTTCGGTTTATTTTGGTTTTTTTTTTTTTTCAATTAGCGAGAGTTTTATTTGTTGCAGAATTGTCAGTTCTGTCACAGCGGGGACAACGAGGACAAATTGTTGCTCTGCGACGGTTGTGATCGCGGCTATCATACTTACTGCTTCCGTCCAAAAATGGAAAACATTCCCGATGGTGATTGGTGAGTGTCTAATCATCGTCCAAACGTGTCTCTCAATAAAAAATTGAAAATTAATAGAGATAAAAATTAATGAGTGGAATGAGAAAATAATCAATGATAATTCCATCGAACCTTCTTAGGTATTGTCACGAGTGCATGAACAAAGCCACGGGCGAGAGAAATTGTCTGGTTTGCGGAAAAAGGGTCGGAAAAAATTTGGTTCTTTGCGAACTATGTCCGCGGGCTTATCACACCGACTGTCACAATCCCGTGATGCCGAAGGTACGTTATCGTTCATTCTCTGGCAGCTCCTACGACATTTACCGGAAAAATAAATTGCAACTGAAAACGACAAAGAAAAAAAAACAATTTTTTTTAACCTGTCAAACAAAGGCAAAATCGAATTCGTGAAAGCGGAACCTCTAAATATTATCCGATTCAGCTCAAATTTTCACAGATGTTTCCTGATGATATCCAATTCAAATGTAGAAACTGCCAGAAGAATTTTGCCTCTTTTCAACAGACCCCAATATTATACAATTATATATATATATATATAAATATATATAAACGCAGAAGTCCCAAAATTTATCTAGCCATGGACAAACTTATTTCTCCAGTTGTGCTTTATTATTATCATCATCTTTTCAAGTTTGATCGATCGCAAAAAAAATTACAAAAAAAAACACCAAATAAAAATTGAAAAAAAAAATTTTTGCAGATGCCAAGAGGGAAATGGTACTGTTCGAATTGTCACAGTAAGCAACCAAAGAAGAGAAACAGTACTAGAAGGAGTCACACCAAAGGTGGTGGCGGCGGCGGCGGTGGAGGAGGAGGAGGCGGAGGCGGAGGAGGAGGAGGCGGAGGCGCAGGGGCCGGTGGAGGCGGCGGTGGAAATAGCGGCGGCGGCGGCGGCGGGGGCGGCAACAGTGGCGGCGGCGCTGGATCGACGACCCGAGACAGTGAAAGTTCCGATCATCCGCCAGCTAGGTGATTACGTTAAAACCAAACAAACGTGCCAGCTCGTTGAGGTTCAACATGTTTTTTTATAAGAAAACACAAATAAGAAAAAAAAAACAAAAAAGAAAAAAAGAAATGAATCTTAATGAAAAACGAAAAACACAGCGAAACACTCGACACGACACATCTACACACACGCACACGCACACACTCACACACATACACACATTCACCCACAAAAATTAAGAAATCTTGAAAACCAAACGGAAAGAAAAAGCAACGAATGAAAAAAAAAAAAAAAAGTTTCAAAAAACGAAAAACGAAAATGCAACGAAAATAACAACGACACACAAACACATACACACACATACGCGCAGCTACAATTCCACGTTACAACAAAAAAAAACATCAACAAAAAAAAATCAATTTAATTTAATGAATATTTAGTCGAACGCAATTGATAACAAAGTTATTCCCGATTGAATAAATGATTTAAAACCGAACGAAACGACTCATCTGCATATCGATCTCCGCATTATCTCGTGCGAATTATTGAATAAACCGACGTCTTTGTTGTTAATGATATTATGAAAAAAAAAACAACAACACCCCCCCCCCCCCCCCCCAACCCCCGGACGACTGTCAATCGTCGACACGATTGGAAAAAAAGAGGAATAAAAGAAAAAGAAACGAAATAATTACAAAAAATAAAAATTTGAAAAAATAACGCTGTTTGCTGTCTCAAGAGTCCCAATCTGTTTCATGCAGGGTGTTCCACGAGAGGCTAGATGCAGTATGCTCCTACGTTAGAAGTGCCGTCGGTAGCGTTGCCTCGAGCGTTCGTGATAATGGTACGTTTCGACGGGGGGATGCACTCTGCATTTGTCAAAATGAACGAGAAGAAAAAAACCAAAAAAAAAAAAAAAAACGCAATCGATAAAATCGAAAAAATGAAACTCGTTCGATAGGGACACCCTGTACGTTGAATCCCATCAACTTTTGCGTGCACAATCGACACAAAAAAATTGCTCAACTTGCCGTTTCCGAACTGCGAAAATATTTTTCATCTCTTTCCCACCCTCGCTCGTGTTTATCTCACTCTCTCTTTCTCTTCTTTATCTATCTCGAAAAAAAAAGAAAACGAAAAGTATGTATTTGAAAAAAAAAACTGAAAATTCTTAAAAAAAAAAAAAAATTCGTGACGGTGAAGCTGCGTCCGTCGGTCATCGCGAGATCAACCTCGTCGAAAAAGCTACACCGTCTCGGCAAAAATTATAACAAAACAAATAAATAAATAAATAATAACAAAATTAAAAAAGAAAAAACAGAATTTTTTTTTCACGATTTAAAATAATGAAAAAAAAATCCCAAAAAAAATTTTTTTTTTTTAATTAGTGCTCATCGGAGAAGCTTCTTAAAATGCGGTACACACGTGTGCGTCTCTAGATCCGGACGGTGAATCTTTTTTGCAATAACACCCATGTTATGTTGTTTTGCGTCGTAGTCCAACGCCGTCAACGGCATCGAACACGCACGTAGATGACGTCAGCTCGTCGGAGCCTCCAACGCCGACGGCATCGCCGAGGAAGGAAGCGGCATCGGCATCGGCAGCGGCAGCAGCAGCAGCGGCGACGGCAGCCGCGGCCGCCGCCGCAAGTCCGAGCGCACCGGCCCCCGTCGCGCCGAGCGGGGGCAGCGGCGGCGGCGGCGGCGGAGGGGGCGGAAACAACCGGAACCTCACGAAGAAACAGCAGCGGGAGTTAGCTCCGTGCAAACATCTGCTCGAACAGTTGGAACAACAGGACGAGGCTTGGCCGTTTCTTTTGCCGGTCAACACCAAACAATTTCCCACATACAAAAAGATCATTAAAACACCCATGGATCTCAGTACGATTAAGAAGAAGTTGCAGGACACTGTGTAAGTGTTATGAAAAAAAAAAATACGAATTCCCTTTCACGAATTTACGGAGTGATTTTGTTTTTGTTTTTTTAGTTTTTTTTAGTTTTTTTTTTTTTGAGGAGCGAGTTTGACGAACCGTTTGCTGCGATCCAGTCGAAGCTGTGCAACAGTTGATTTTTTTTATCTTTCTATCTCTCTGTCTCTCTCTCTCTCTCTTTCTCTCTTGTCGCAGAATCTGATTCAAGTTTCAATAATTTTGAAATAATTGTCATTGATAAATCATATATTTTTTTTTAATTCAATTGATAGACGATAGACGTTCAAAAGTTGTAAATGAAAAATCATGGGAGTATAAAAATTTGCAAAAAAAAAAAATCTGTAAAAAAAAATCTTGAGTATAAAAATTTGCAAAAATAAAAAATCTTGAACGTATAAAAATTTGCAAAAATAAAAAATCTGGCGAGTATAAAAATTTGCTGAAAAGAAAACTTGAAGTATGAGAATATGCAGAAACAAAATTCTCGAGAGTATAGAAAATTTAAAAAGTAAAAATCACGAGAGTAATGATAATTTGCAACAAAAAGTCTCTGGATTATAATAATTGATAAAAGAAAAATTATTCTCCACCTAACTAATTGTTTCTCTTCGTTGTAAATGCGTATAAATATTTTTAAAGAATCAATTTTTCACGTGCGAATTAGTTATTTCTCGAGCGAACCGTAATTTAATTTTTTTTCTTTTCACCATTTTCCGTTTTTATTATAAAATTCATTTTTTTTTTTTTCAATAAAATTTCACTTTCGTACTAACCCGACTGGATCAAAATGGTGTAAAATTTTCACAAACGCGCGACACGTGACCTTAAGCTCCACCTAAAATTCGTGTATTGCAAAAAAAACCACCCCAAAGAAACCAAAAAAAAAAAAAAAAAGAAAACAAATGTCATGATGCGCCTCCCTCTGATCAACAGATACAAGTCGCGCGACGAATTTTGCTCGGACATCAGACAGATGTTCATCAACTGCGAGGTGTTCAACGAGGACGATAGTCCGGTGGGCAAGGCCGGACACGGCATGCGAAGCTTCTTCGAGATGCGTTGGACCGAGATAACGGGCGCCCCCCCACCTCCCCCGCCAACGCACAGCTGAGGTTCGGGGAGATCGCGCAACGCTTGCAACAGTTTTGCGCACTTTTATTATTAATCACGAAATTCGAACCCACGACAACTTGCTCTGCGATACTCTGACACACACACACACAAATACAACCAAAACACACACGCGCGAAAATGGTGCACCGAAAAAAAAAAAAACGTCTAAAACGAAAAACGAAAGAACGAAAAAAATTCAAGATCGAGATGTGAGAAAAATGTAGTTGCGCACGTTACAACTTCCAATAATTCGGCCGCGTTCTAGTGGTCGTCGATTAATAATATTCCGCCGATAATTATCGCGAACGAGACTCGAGACAGAAAAATAATAAAATGATTATTCATTGGGAATGAACGAAGAACGAATTACGTCAATGGAAAAAAAAAAAAAAGAAAACACGAAAAGAGAGAGTTGAAACCGGTCGTTGTACTTATCAGAAAACGAGTTATATTTCTGCCTAAAGAAAACGGAAAATGAGCGATTTGGAATTCGAATACGCGGTTGTATTATATAGATTTAAATTGAGGGATGAGATGAGAGAAGAAAATGGAAAATAATGATAACCATGCCGACGCGTGATCGGCAGAGACACTTATTTTGCGGGGGAGTAGTTGATCGTGAGAAGAAAAATATAATGCTACATGTATTGTGATGTAGATACGAAAAGAGATGTGTATAGAAATGTGTGTGTGTGTGTGGTGAATAATTCAGTCAAGCACACGTGTACATTTGTACGTGGCACTCATATAAATCGTTAGGATCAACATCGACGAGAATTATTTCTCACCCGAATATGTCGCGAAAAAAAAAAATCGTTGAAAAAAAAAATGAATACAAAATTCGTTCTGTCATTGACACTCAAAAAACAAACAAAAATCATTAACATTCGCTATTATGATTATTATTATTATAAACATAGTATTATTATTATTTCATAAATCAAAACGAAACTTGTGGAAGTTAATTGGTTTCTTTTGTTATTTTTTTAAACATTCGAAGATTTTTGATCGTTCAAAAAAAGAAGTTTTTTAAGTCTCTAATTACCGGAGCATCGATAAATTGTATATAATTTTATTTTCATCGTCGACAATCGACTCGACGAAATTGGTTTGATTAACGTTGGCAATTGGCTTGTCGGTATTTCGAATCGTTACCATCGATGCAGTTTCAAGATTCGATGAAATACGAAAAGTTGGGAAAGATTAAAAAAAATTTGAAAAAAAAACAACGACGTAATCTATCGAAACGTGGATTCTGAAAAAAAAATTGAAAAAAGGTCCAGCGATATACATATATAAATATATATATGTACAAAGAGAGAGAGAGAGAGAGAGAAAGAGAACAAAAGTATCCGATCTTCTCGAAAAGTGGCATTAGAAATCGTTGTAGTTAGGTAAGACAAAAAAAAAAAAAAGATAAGAATCCGCGATTGAGTCTCCCCCATCCACACGATTAACGATACAAAATAACGTCGTCATTGTATAGAGAATCCCGCGCACGTCGTTGCATCGTTATTAAACGCATCGTCGTGTAGTTAGCCACTTGAGCACGTGGCGTCAACGAATTTAAACCTTCGATTAATTAAATTCGCCATTTTTACTTTTCCTCAACGAATTCGCGAAACTAAAGTTTCACTATAGCGGTAGAATATTTTTTTTTAATATCAATTACGTTAAATTGTTTTAAAACTCGACTGCCTGAACGTAACAAAAAAAAAAGAAAAATCTGCGATCCTCCCCTCGTGACCTCCGCGATTTTTTCCGGCGAAAAAAACATAAAAAGTAGTTTTATCATTTTTTTGTTTGAAAAAAAAAGCAACGCATATTGTTTTTGTACATGTTAATAATCGGTGTAAATTATTTGCGGTATTAATTACGACGGATAGAATAAAAATAATAATACTAATAGTAATAAGAATAATAATAATAAATTAATTGATAAATACGAAACACACACACACACGGTAAGGTCATTAAATAGTAAGAAAATAAACAGTGTTTTACGGTAAACATTCGTAGAGATATTTAAGTATTTGCACGACTTAAATAACTGAAATTTGAAAAAAATATATATATAAGTATATATACAGGCATAAAAGTAAAGGATGAATGAAAAGAGTGATGTTGTGGCTTGCCGGGTGCTCATGAGAAATAAATAAAAAGGGGCGGCGTACTCCAAAATAAATAAATTTAAAAAAAAGCAAAGAAAAACACGAAATAATAGAACAACAACAACAACAACAACAAATCTAAGTAACGAAATTTTTAGTCCAAGTTTCATGCAGCGTATTAACTGTGACTGTAGATAATGTATGCGTGAGTGAGTGAGGAAGAAAGAAAAATAGAAGAAAAAAAAAATAAAATAAAGAGCGAGAAAGAGTGAGCGATATAGAGATATAGATAGGGTGTTGTATTTTTTAATTATACGTTCGTGCAACATGGCATTGTACCCATTAGCTTATCGATTTAAATGAATAAACAAAAATTGACAAAAAAAAAGAAACGAAAAAAAAAAAAACATTCAAGAAATACGCGAGTCGATCGATTAAGATGCGTGTTGTGTATAACGACGATTACGTTGGCCACGACAATGAAAACAAGTCTCATTTGTCCATTATCTATAAAATAATACGTTACATCTTAGCCCCGAGTGTTAGACGTCATTCGAAAAAAAAAATTAATAAAAATAAATAATAAAATAAAAAATAAAAATTCATCGACGACAACAAATTATACACGCAACACGAACATGCACACACACACACACACAGGAACACACACGCAACCGACTCATCAAGCGAAAACAAAAACAATAATAACGAAAAAATAATTTTTTAAGATTCAATTATTTAATTAGTACAGTTACATTGTTAGTACGAATAACGACGCTTTTTATACGAATTTTAGTTTTTAAACGTCGATTTTATGGTATACATACATATGCATGTATTTCTATATATATAAATATATATATATACATATATATGTATGTGTATATATATATAAAAATATATAAAATATAGTGTATGATTAATTAATGATAATAGGTATTATGATATCGATAAATTTAATTGACGATGGGTGATTGAAAAAAATGAATAGTGAGAGAGAGAGAGAGCGAGAGCGAGAAAGAAAGGGAGAGAGAGAGAGGGAAGTAGGGATATAATGTAGTGATAAATGATTGTCTATAGTATAATCGGAGGTGTCGCGTTAGGCGTGTCCTCAAACAATGCTATTTAAACAGACTTAATTAATGTATTGCAAATGAATCAATAAAGTGTAAGTGAAGCGTGTAAACTGAAACTGAAAAAAAAACGAATGTACAATAATCGAATCGAAAATTCAAACTCACGATACACACCTTCGATCGTCATCGTGCGCATTGTCTTTTGCGAAAAAAAGCCATCGCCATATTGGTATCGACGGTAAGTTTATTTTGAGGAAAATAAAATATTGTACTATTCGGAATAACGTTTTAGAGTTTTCGATTTACGATTTTGTTGCAGTAGATTGATTTGTGGAAATTATTTTCGCAGTGAATTTTTGTTTAGGATAGGGGAAAAAAAGCAAAGGAATCAAGTACAGGAATATTTTAGGTTTATTTAATTATTGCGACGTAACGGAGGTTGCAAAAACTGGGCCGATAAGACAATCAAAATGGTGACGTAATTTTTTTTTTTCGTTTTTTTCCTTTTTTCATTAGTTTTCGAGGACGCCGGTCCTTCCTATACCGACCGAGCAAGTGTGAGCGTGTACATGCTTCGACGACCCGCCGCTCGATGTCGCGTCAATGATTGTTGGGGCCAAAAATGTCATTTGGGGCATAAATGTCGATCGGCGATATTTTGGCGACCTCGGTTTACAATATTTGGGATTCTAGAGTTTTCTGGAAGTAGGAGATCTTTGCGACTATAGAGGCTATAGAGTTTCTTGGAGGTAGGCGATTTTTCGCGACTTTGGCGACCCCTGGTGGCGACTCGAAGTCCAGGATAACTGGCATCCTTGTCAGTCACTGGACTTTCAGTGTTCAATGGTTCATCGTCGAGCCACGGCTTTGTAAACCATCGGATATTCGATTGTTCTTGTCTTTGTTTTTGTTTTTTCTACTTCATTTCTCTTCTAATTTCAATGTATTCGCCATAGAAACGGGTTGTTCGAGTCATGACTGTTTTCAACAGTATTAGAAGAGAAGCGTCCAGTAAGTGGAAATCTCAACAATGACGCTACTTTGAAACCCCAAAAAAAAAATCTCGATGTTTAGACGAATCTGAGAAAAATTCAAGGTTATGTCCGCACGAATAAACGTAATTGTTTATTATTTTTTATCAATATTTTTTTTTATCGTGTGCGTCGATGGCGCAATCGCTTGGTCGGTAACTTGCTCGGTCGGTAATAAAAACTAAATAATTTTTTTTGCCAATTTCGACGGTGCTAGACGATTTAGGATTGGAAGAAAGGTCGTACAGCGTTTGTTTTGTATGTCTGCATGATTTGAGGGTTGTTTTTTAGCCGATAAATCATTCCCACACTTGAAACCCATTCATTACAGTTTTTCGTACCGACTGAGCTTGGAATGACTGGTTAGGAAGATGCATATCCTCCTTCGTTGTTCATCACGACTCGGTCGATAAGAAAAACTACAATCCAAATTTTTCTGCCAAAAATGGATGTATGAAAAAATAAATAATTATGACATCATCCAAGCTAATAGCTAATAGCTGTACCAATTGTTGAACAATTCAATCGGTCAAAATACAAGTCCAATGGCCAATAGATTGAAAATTATTGCTTCTCGCAAAGAACCAAATTTTTCAAATTATCAAAAATTTCGTTTCAGGAACGTTGCAACTGCTTCATTCTACAGCTTTCAAGCGTATCAGAATGTCGTTGCGCAGCCAATCGAGTTTCGTGCCCAAAAGGGTTTTGGTATTGGCAAAAGTGTCGCGTTACGACTTCGAAAAGCTGCGAGAACCCAAGCTGAGCGAAACCCAGATAAACACGAAGCTTGTGGAGAGAGGTTCGGATTGTCAAGCCATGCTGGACAGCCATTGCAAAAACAAGAACGCAGTTGCGACCACTATCGAGACTCTCAAACGCATGAACGTCGAGTACAAGCTTGCGGACAGGTGATCCATCAAATTATCAAAAATATTCTCAAATTTTCGCCTCATCGAAATTTTGTAATATATATATTTTTTTCCCCTTCGGTTTTATTTTTTAATTTTTTTTCAACATCCAGACTGAGCATAGATCAGGCTGATTTCGATTGGGCGGACATGGTCGTGGCCATAGGCGGCGACGGAACTTTTTTACTCGGCGCAAATCTCATTTACGACAACGAGAAACCCATATTGGGCATCAATTCCGATCCAAAGACTTCCGAGGGTTATCTGATGCTTCCGGAATTTTTTACCGACAACATACCGACGATATTCGAACGTTTGAGATCGGGGAATTTCGATTATCTCATGAGAAGCCGAATTCGGGTTGTTCTGAGAGGCACGGGAATTTGGAACGCGCCGTTTCACATGCACGAGAAAGGACGAATATTGGGACAGGAGAGATACCGTCCTTATTACACCGACAAGGATAACGACGCCGAGGACAGCTACGTTCATGAGTAATTTTCCCACTTACCGACTCATCGTCGGTAAATCGTAACAATTATATTTTGCAATTTTAGTCCTGATCGGTTACGTGATTTTTGCAGTTTTCGCAGCAGCGACCAGGAAGCTCCGGTCGAGCTGGCCGATGTGCGGAGGGAACGGAGATTACCGTGGCTGGCTCTGAACGAAGTAAATCGAGCATTATGAAAGCATTATAAAAATTTGAAATTTTTACATTTTTTTTTCCAAGCGAAACTTTTATGCATGTTCGAGTCTTTTGCAAAAAAAAAACATTGAGTTGGAATTGTAATGAATTCGGATTATGTCTCAGGTATTCATCGGCGAATCCATGGCAGCGAGAACGAGTTCGTTGAACATCAGGGTCGGTGACGAGGCGAAATTTCACAAAGTCAAGAGTTCCGGATTGTGCGTGAGCACGGGAACGGGTTCGAGCTCGTGGTACAGAGCCATAAACAGTCTGACGAGTCAGATGGTCAGAGATCTTCTGAAGGTCGCTCAACCCGATAAGAATTACACCGAAACGGAGGTGGAAAAAATTTGTACGGAATTCAACGATCGTCTACAATTTCCTGCTGGTTAGTCGCGTAGTGTACATTTATTACAGGAATAAATTATAATAATACACACACAAACTATTTACATAAATATTTAGATAGTTAATATTTACGAAAAATATTTTTTAGTCATTTTTTTGGCACATTTTGTAAAATAGTAAAAATGTTATTGAGCGATGAATTATTTTATTATACGCTTGTTTTTATTGTGATTCTATTTATTTCAGACGATGGAACGATGAGTTACACTATTAGGGACATAATAATCAATGATATCTGGCCTCTGCCGAGAAGCATAGCACCCCGTGGATTCTGTACGAATTTGACGGTTCAGTCGCAGTGTTACGACGCGGGTCTGGTTATCGACGGTGGTATCGGCATCACTTTCAACGTTGGAACAACCGCCTATCTTGAAATTAATCCCAAAGACGCTCTCAAAACGATAGTCTTTGATTAATTTAATCAGCATTCGCTGCTATGACAATTGAAAACGAATTCAAACAGACCGCGAATGAAAGACAAGAAAGAATTGAAATAAATAAATGCATTTACGTATCATTGACTTTCGTTCGGGATACGAATCTCGTGCCAGTGATTAGTTTGACGATGGGTTAATAGTTTTGTAAACTATCGAATAGATATATAAGGGCAATTTTGGTTTAGAGATTACGACGAAAAACTTTGTAATTTTTGTATATTTTTTATCGACTAGTCTGCGGAATATGTTCAATTAAAATAAGACGTCTACATTATTCACTGAAAGTGAAATAAAAATTTTACCCCATTAGCCTTAGTCTGGTTTTCTTTTTTTATTTTTCTACAATGAGGCCAACCATTTTCGGATTGGAAAAAAATTCCCTCACGATGCCGAATAACGAGACGAATGACTCAAGATTTTTTTAACATTCATAAATGGTTCGAATCTTTGAGAAAAATGCATTACAGTTTTTGTTACCGACCGAGCATGTCCCAATGTGGCTTGAAAAATATGAAACAGGTTCGATTTGATTCAAAAATCGTTTGGATGTTCAATACTTATCTAGAATGACGATATGAAAGGCTTGAGCCATTCGAAAATCCGCGGCTGCCTGTGATTTCATTATTTCAAAAAAATTAAAAATAATTCATATCCCTATTCAATTAATCCCAACGACATTCTTGTAACCTCGAATTAACCGATTTCATTGGATTTCACGCAATTTTCCACGAATTTCCCATTACGATGGTCGAAATAAGAATTGAAAAAAAACATGAAAGAAAAAAATAATAACAATTGCGTTCGTAGCGCTATCAGCGTGGAGATAGCGAACTAGCCGACCTATGTGTGGGTGTCAGCTGTCCCGTGCGAAATTTCAACGACTGGCGCGTGTTTATCCGTCGATCGCGCGACAAAACTTTCTACCCGGAACGGATAGTGAAGAAATAATAAAAAAAATAATAAAATAATCGGTAACAGTGTAATCGTGCCATTATTGTTGCAAGCGGCGATCGGGAGCGTAACTGTTGGTACTGTCAAACGCGCAATGTCACGGAATTGTCATTGCCGACGCTGATGCGTTGACTGGGCCGACAATTGTCTCCCATAGCGGGTGAGAAAAATTTATTGAAATGTAAAAAAAATTCGAATTATCACAGTTCAATCGTTTCGTTTTACGTCTGAATTGTTCCAAACGTTGCCATGGACACACACACACACACGCACACATGTACACACGCACATGCACACAATAAGGCGCTCTTGTAGTTGCTATGATAGTTTGGACAAAATGGCTACATCGATAGTCATCGAATTGCTCCAAAATTATCGAAGAAGATTGTCGGATAACGTTTGTTGATTGACGATTCGTGGTTTTTGAGGTTATGATTCGACGAAACGTCAACCCACGATGCCTATATATATGTGTGGGCCTCTGCTGGGCTGTAAAAGTTGGCTGGTGTATATATATATATGGATAGGCATAGGCTCGTGTATAGCCGATGGGTTCGCGGTTCGTCCGCGATTAGCTGCGGCGCGGCGATCGGGGAGGCCGATTCACTGAGAGAAAATGCGATTCTTGCACTGCCGTACAACGGGCGATATTATTACGGCCGCACGGATTGTTCAAAATCGAAAAATCGAATATTTTCATGTAGACAGAGACTATAGCCATAACCTAGCGCAACTGTTTTCAATTTTCTCCGAAAATTTTCGAAATGCTCGAGATTCTGAACGACAAACATTTTGGCGCGAAATTCGAAATGGAAAATAATTGTTATTGAGAATTATGAATTTTCAGCTGTTTGTATTCGAAAGAGGAGCTGCTGAGGGTCGCCTGCATCATGTGCATTGTTGAAGTTATGCAAGACTGAAATCCGAGCAATTATTTCGTTGCCTGGAATTATATTTAATTTCGTAAAATCTTTCATCGAGCAAGCCGGAAAAATTCTTGATTATTTTTTAATTGATCCTGTTCGTTCTTGAAAGTTTGGAAAAAAAATAAAAAATAAAAAATTGATACTGCATTATGCGCGGCATCAATCTTTCCCGAACTACTTCAATTTGGCATTCGAGTTTTCGGTGAATTTACTTAAAACTTTCGTTGTCGCCGAGATCTCGCGCGAAATCTCGAGTCCAAGACTGATGAGAAAAATTTGCATGCCGACGTTGCATTCGCCGAATCTCCGATTCTCGAAGCAACCGCGTCGTTCAGATTTTCCATTGAAATCGCATTTTCTGCACTTTGCTCCTTCTCCTAAACTTTTCGAATATTTCATTATTCATTCAGTCAGATTATAATTCATCTTAATCACGAGAAAATTGCGTGAATGCAAAAAAAAAAATAATTTCTCACAATGAAAGCAATCTTAATTACAAAACATCTTTTTTCTAAGTGAAGAAAATATTTAAAACAATCTGGTTTGAATGTTTAACATTTTCGATCTGTACCCAATTTTTTTATTTCGTTATCATTTTTTTTCGTTAATATCAAAAGAATGATAAGAAATAGCTTTGAAAATTTTAAACCTATTCCCATTCAGATGTAAAACTACCTTCATCGAATATTCAAAATCACGATTGTAAATAATTGTCGAACGCTACGAAAGGAGCACCGCGAATCTTCTTATCGGAGATCCGACGATAATAAGCCAGCTTTCTATGGTTTTCCAATAAATTCTTTTGAATAAAATTTCCGCTCGCTCTCCCGTTTCTTATTTAATTTTCGAGAGCTTTCGTTCATCCTTCGTTCGAACTTTGCTTCGGTAACAGGAAAAAAAAAAAAAAAAAAGAATAAAAATTCTAGACTCGATGGAAAACGAAATGTCAAACTATTTAAATATTTTTTTATAAAATAATTAAAGGAAAACGTTGCCTGTTCAACGAATGTTGGTTTTTTTCTGTATTATTTTTGTGCTTCACAAAATCTTAATAACTCGAACAATTTTGTGAATACGGTCATAATTTTCTTAAAGATTATTTTTTTTAAGACCATAAACTTCACGAAAATGTATAAATTCAGAAAATCGAGATAAAAAAAATCGACAAACAGGCAACTCTCCCATTTATTTATTTTTAAGACGATAAACTTCACAAAAATGCATCAATTTAGAAAATCGAGAAAAAAAATCGACAAACAGGCAACTCTCCAATTTATTTATTTATTAAAAAAAAAAAAATTCGTGGATTTAATTTCTAAAGAGACGACTGGAGATTCGTGAGGATGATGGCCGACGACTCTCGTAACCGAAGGGTGGCCCTCGCGGCCGAGACCCTAATCACGTCGATGCAGTCGCAACGGGGTTTGTACCCTCAACCGACTATCAACACAATAACCCGAAGACGAGACGTGATGCTCGACCACGATATCATCGCCGGTGCCAGACGAAACGGTGCAATGTCACACGTTCGACGATTTTTTTGTTTGTTCGTCACCTTCGATCTTTTGTTCACCGCATTGGTCTGGCTCATCTGCACAATGGTAACGCATCCTTCGGAAAAAAGCTCCTGAGAAAAAAAAAGAAAGAAAACAAAAAAACATTCCCAACAGAAATGGGAATTAAAAAAATAAAAATCGTATTCAAAATAATTGTTTGAGAAATTGATTATGGATTACCGAATGATTAAATTCACTGCGAAATCATTTGACCCATTCTTGTGAATTATTCATGATTATCACAGAAACGGGACGATATTAATTGTCAGATGATAATTGACCGCAAAAATAAAAAGTAAATAATTCTTTAATAATTTATCATCAAGCCTAATAAATTGATCGATCGAAAAATATTTTTTTTCATGAATATTATAATTTTATAATTTTTTATAAATTTCTGCACATATTGTGAGATTCGTTTCGATTGCACATTCATTGTAATTGAAATTGCAGATAACGGGTGAGAGTCTTCGAACTGCATTGGAGCAGCAGATCGTTCATTATCAGTTGACCACCTCGCTCTTCGATATTGTTGTAAGTGCATAAGTCTCGATGAAATCATGAAAAGAGTGCATTTCATTCAATTTCTTTTTTTTATTTTACTCGTCACATTACATAATAATAATAATAATTTATTTTACTCAGATGGCAGCGGGTTGCAGATTCATAGTGCTACTGCTCTTTTACGGGATTCTGCATCTCGATCATATTTTCATGTTATCTGTGAGTCGGACAAATTTTTGCCAAATTTTTTTTTTCTTCGATCTTAAATTTGTGAATTAATAAATTTTACATTTTCTCGTCAAATTTTCTTCAAGCTCTCTACCATCATGACGTGTGCCTTTCTTATAGCAAAAGTATCATTGTACGACGTGAGTATTAATTTCGCAACTATTAATCACAAACGTGAGACCACGTTTGTTTCTTTTTACAAAAATCGTGACGAAAAAATAATCATTGATTTTTTTCCCTTTTCAGTGGTCTCAAAGTCGTCAGCCTACATTTGAGGGTTTTCTCATAATATCGTCTTTCAGTCTGGCGTGGGGGGAAGCTTGGTTCTTCGATTTGCGCGTTGTACCCCAGGAAACCATGGCCAACGATTGGTTCTTCGGTAAGTCACGAATTGTCGACGAGAAAAAAAAAATCATATATATATCGGATATTCCAAATAAAACCCCGGGGTCATCTTCCTCGGGTCCACCGAAAACATTGAGAAAAAGAAGCAACGTTTCGAGGTTGAAAAAATAAATAAATAAATAAATAAATAAATAAATAAATAAATAAAATAAATAAAATAAATAAAATAAATAAAATAAATAAAATAAATAAAATAAATAAAATAAATAAAATAAATAAAATAAATAAAATAAATAAAATAAATAAAATAAATAAAATAAATAAAATAAATAAAATAAATAAAATAAATAAAATAAATAAAATAAATAAAATAAATAAAATAAATAAAATAAATAAAATAAATAAAATAAATAAAATAAATAAAATAAATAAAATAAATAAAATAAATAAAATAAATAAAATAAATAAAATAAATAAAATAAATAAAATAAATAAAATAAATAAAATAAATAAAATAAATAAAATAAATAAAATAAATAAAATAAATAAAATAAATAAAATAAATAAAATAAATAAAATAAATAAAATAAATAAAATAAATAAATAAATAAATAAATAAATAGAATAAAACAAAAAAAAATCGTTAAAGCGAGTCCGATGGATCCGGAGAGGACGCCGTTGATACGACACTCCCTAGACGATCCAATGGGCAGGGTTGAGAATCCCGGAAATTATTTTACACCCATGGATTCGCCCGATCCGTCGGACGTCGAGGACGATGGCACCAGCGAAATTGGCATCAGCGCTGGCAGCATCGAAGATTCAACGACCGAATTTGTCCCCGTCATGCCCAGACCGACCGCTGAGTTGGTACGTTTTTTTTTTTTTTTTTCATTGTCCTCTTATCCCCTCCCTTTTGCCTTACATTTGAATTACCGAGAGCAGCAAAACATTTTTATTTGCATTATTGATAAAAACGTAAAATGAAATATCAAAGAATAATTTTAGTACTGAAAAAAAAAATTTCATTACTAAAATTGTGCAAAAAAATGAATTTTCACTTTTATCCTCTACATTTGTATTATTTATTCCATTGCATACTCTTTCAGGTTTTTACATTTCTATCTCAATACGTTCCATGTTTCGTGTGTTTTCATATTTTTCCCATCTTCAGACTGGGCACAATCTTCCATTTCTTATATCTCTGTTTCCATTTCTTCGTCGTTTCTACTTCGCTGTTTTCCACTTCGTTTCAGCATGTTTCTCAATTTTGCTTATCTCCTTCTCAACCAATCTCATTCTTGACAGTTCGGTTTTCCGTTTATGTTTCCCCGCAATACCACAATTTCGTATTTTTCCAGGGAGTCTCGTTCACTTCCTTAATTTCTTCTTTTTTCACAGATAGACGAGTACAAAAATAGAGCGAGAGATTTAATGAACAAATCTCACGAGCTTCTGACGTCGAACATGTGGACTCTGGTTAAAACCACGTCCCAGGGCGATCTCATATGGTCCATGAATCGCAGTCATGGAAAAATCATGAAAATCGAGGTGACACACTATTCACACATAATTTACTATTTTAAAAAATTGTTCTTGTACGATGATTCTAAATTATGTTTTTTTTTCAATGAAACGATGTTAGGGTGAGATCGATGCCCCAGCTGCCGAGCTCATCGACTGTCTTTACGAAAACGTCGAGACCATACCCACGTGGAACGAACAAGTCACGGAAATGAAAAAAATACAGGTCAGCTCGAAAAAAAAAAAAAAAAATAAACGAAAAATTAATAACCAACAAACAATTAACTTAATAAAAATACCCAAGAGCAAGTCGAAAAAATCAACAAATGAAAAATAATAACCAACAAACAATTAATCTAGAAAAATATCCAAAAAGCAAGTTCTAAAAAAATGTAATATTCGTATCATCGCAATTACAGACGATAGACGAGAACACAGACATAGTTTACCAGTCCACGAGATCTCACGGCGGTGGAATAATCGGTCCACGTGATTTCATAACTCTCAGACATCGCGGAGTTCACAATTCTTATCACATAACGAGCGGAGTCTCGATTTCTTGTCCGTCCATTCCCAACCGCAAAAACCACGTCAGGTGAGTCACATTCAACTTTTCTTCACCCATTGCATGTCCATGCAATTTTTTTCCAACGATTCAACGTTTTTTTTTACGATTATATTATTTTTTACAAATTTTTTTGCGATCTTCTTTAAATCGAATTTTATGAATTTTTGAATAAATCAACGGGTTTATTTTTACAGAGGCGAAAACGGATTGGTTTGCTTCGCAACGGAGGCAATAGACACGAAGACCGATCGTGAACCCGGCACTTCCGGTAGATGTCGATTCACGTGGATTCTGAACACCGATCTCAAAGGATGGCTGCCTCGCACCTTGATCGACAAATCAATGTCCAAAGCGCTCACGGAATTCATGGGTTTTTTGCGCAATCACGTTCGCGAACTAAACGACGTGACGATATCCAGTTAGACGCATCAAACGCACGAAAATTGCGCAAACGAATCGCCGAAAAAAATTTACGAATAGATTCGTTCGACGAGTCGGGCGATTCGGACTCCCATATCAGTTTGACAACGCTCTAATTCGTTCTGGATCGGATTTTCAACGTTTCATCGCGTTGTCCATTAACGTTTGTTTTTTTTTTTTTAAACTGTGACTTTTATCTTTACGAAAGATAGATCGGTTGGTGTTAGAGACGTAGATTTTTCACGTACTTCGACTTGTGAAATGATTGAGCAAAGAGGAAGAAAAAAAAGGTAAAAAAAATTACGAAAATGTTACTTAACGAACAGTTAGATGAACACTGAGGGAAAAATAATATTGGCGTTGATATTTTTCATCTATTTGTACAGTAGTAACGCAATTATCCGAATACCAGTTGAATCATTACTGCAATCGAGATTTGTATTATTATTACGTTTTTTTTTTAAGCACAGACATCGAAAATGAGCAAAATCGAATTTTCATATTCATAAAAAAATAATGAAAATAAATGAAAGTGGAATATATTTAATTTACTCTTTTGGGTCAATGACAATTGTTTGATTATTAAGCATTGTCGACAAGTTCGATTTTGCTTGTTCCTCACTGACGACGATCGTTTTTTCACACTCACAGATCTTCCAGTTGTTGTTTTTTTTTCGATAATAATGGACGTTCCGAATTTATTTGTTATTGTATTTTTTGAAAAAATATTTTTCTTTCCCCGAACACATTGTGGGTTCTATCGATGGAAGTGTGATAAGAGAGTGGTGACAGATCGATAGAAAAATCTGTGACCGTGCGATGCAACTATCAAGGTTGATACATCTTTTTTATTGTATAAGATTTATAATTATTATATACATTTATATATATTTAAAAATAAAAAGGAGAAACGAAAAAGAAAAACAAAAAATAATATGAAATGCTTTTCGTCACGTCCGTAATCGTAGCGTAGCGTGACGATCGGCTGTTTTTCACGAAAAATATGTTTTTTCCTGTTTTTTTTTAACACCGAGACAAATTATCCGTTTGCTATAAACATTTATATTGTTGTAACGAAATAAATAAGTATTTATAAAAAATGATATATCAGTCTTCAATGATTTTTGTTGAAAAAAAAAAAGTTGTTATCGTCTCTTCAAAATTGTAAATAAATTTTAGCACACCCCAATATTCACATTAATAATTCCGACACAATTCCCAAAGAATTAATGGAATGGTTTGCCGGTACAAACCCCGAACCTCGACCCAACATCCACCTTCGTTCAACCCTCGTTTACAGCTCGTAACGCAATTGTGAGCATGAAAACAACGAGACCTCACGTGCAGAGCTTTCGAATGAGTCTGTCACATTCGTATTACGTTGACTCGCTTGAATTGAGCACGATGCTTGTGTATGCACGTATAAAATGTTTTCACAATAGCTCGCTGATGGAAGAGAGAGAAAGAGAGGGCCGAGAGAGAAAGAGAGAAAGAGATGCACTCTGCGAGTCGCATTCGGAAAATGTTGTGTGACGTCACGAGCAACGCTATCAACTCACGCGCCGATGACCGATGCACGTTGCACGGAAGTAATTATCGAACGCGAATAATTGGAATGCATGCGGTCGGACAATTCAAGCTTTGACAATTTAAGCCGTTTGGGAAAAAAAAACAACGAAAAAATAAAAAGGGATCGAAATTTGAAGCCTAATTGAAATGGAATTAATTATGTTCAATCTAAATATTGATCAAATTGATTATTCATTTAGTTTAATTGATAATTTACATCTTAATTCGAGAATAATCATTTTATTGGAATATAATAATAATAATAATAATAATAATAATAATAATAATAATAATAATAATAATAATAATAATAATAGATAATATAATTAAGAACGGTAATAATGATAATAATAATAATATTATCAATAAAGTCGAAAGAAAGAATGAAAATATAAAATATTGTCAATCGATTGACACGTCTGACCACATCGGGTCATTACTACTGCGACAGACGGAATTACATTGAGTACCGTCCGTTGCATCGTGAATTTTCGATCGCAGCGACTATATTATTCTCCCCAGTGGCGCATGAGCTTTCAGGATCAACGATCCGCGAGGACGGTTGCGTTTGTATTATTACCGTGGCTTAAAGCTCATCCGATGGACCGCATGCCGAGAGATCGTGTGACGAGATGCATCGGTCCTTTGATCTGCGAATCAGGCATGTCCCGTTCTCGGTGGCCCATCGTTGGTTGCATCGACCGGGTAATCATCGATTGTGTCCGGCAAATTGTTCGGATGCCCGGAGGCGTCTCGTGATCGTGTAACAACGGAACGCCGGGACTTCGAGTGTCTCGGAGTTGAAGCTGCAAGCCTCAATAGCGGACGAGACCGGGGCGAAAGGAGTCACGGTATGAATGTAAAATGCAGAAGAAGAAAAATATTTAGATGGACAATTTTGAATAACATTACTAATTTCAAATGAAATTATCAATTTTCAATAAATTTACCAATTTCAAATAAAATTACCAATTTTTTATGAAATTACGAATTTCAAATAAAATTTCTAATTTCAAATAAAATTACAAATTTTTAATGATACGACCAAATTAAAATAAAATTACCAATTTTATTCTTCTGAATACTTCCGATTTTCTTTATTACTATTTATTAATTTTTTTCTTACGACTTGACGTTATTTGAACAAGAAAAAATGAAACTTCTCATAATTATAAAAATTCATATATAGTGATACATGAACAAACAAATGTTAATACATTAATATATCAATAAATATATCATATAAAAAAAAAATAATTGCAATATTATTCAGAAACAAAATAATTTCGACCAACAGTTAACCACAAACATTGGAATAAAAAAAAACAAATAACCAATAATTATTCAGACATGCATTTAACTTCTGTATGATGCAGTTTTGTGTGAGATTCGTATGACCGGAGCAGTCCGGGTGGATAAACGGAGGGTAATTACAATTACCTGAGCCACGAGAACCCGAGCCACCCCTCGGCACTCCCATAATCCGCAGCTGACCCTTCCTTCCCTGCCCTCTACCTCCCCCCCCGCCCCACAATCCTCCCCGTCACACGATCTCAAGTGCCTTGACTGCGATTACTCAATTATTCAAACGTTCCCCGAGAGTACTTGGGTCACTGAATGTGCACCGAACCCACGGATATAGCGTTGTCCTTCGGTGCATTGTTGCAACGTTGCACCGTTGAATTTATCCGCAAGTGTGCAACCACCGTTGATTCGAGGACATCGTCGTACATAACCGCAACGACGTAAACGTCACGGATTCCCGTAGGATTCTCATCACCGACTACGCAATCTCGTTGAACGAACTTTCACGTACATATATCCCGGCCATAATCTCTCCTCCGCGTTCTCCATCCACTTGATTCGTCCCTCACCCTTGTTCTCTCGATCGCAATATTATTCCGTTCGGTTTGAATTAAAGACTTTTGTTCTAAAATCAAAATAACGATCTTATTGAAATTACGAATTTTATTAATTCGATATTGAACGAAAAAGTTCATTAACTTTTTGTGACGAATTAATTATTGAAATAAAAAATGTTTCTAATTAATTATCGTTAGGGATTTGTTATTGAAAAAAACAATAATTTTAAATTAATTTTTGTAACGAATTAATTATTGGAAAAAATGTATTTTCAATTAATTTTCGTGCCGAATTAATTATTGAAATAAAAAATGTTTCTACTTTATTATCGTGACGAATTTATTATTGAAAAAACAATTATTTTTAATTAATCTTTTTAACGAGTTAATTATTGAAAAAAAATACATTTTCAATTAATTTTCGTGACGAATTAATTATTAAAAAAATATCATTATTGCTTGTGACGTGGAATTCCATTTTCAGCTTATTCTACGATTATATTGCATTATTCTAAAAGCCGGTTATGATTGCAAATCACCAATATTTTTATTGATTCGATATTTTTCAAAATTATTTATAAATTCGTTTTCGTGACGAATAAAATATTCAAAATTAATTTATTGCACATCACGTGAAATTATAGTTTTGGATTTTCATATGGAGATGATGTATCGTTTCAAAAAGCCAATTATCATCACAAATTGCATGATCGCAATGCGTCTGATCTGTACATAATTTTTCCACTGTCGAATATTCCTCGATTTTTTCTTTCCTGCTCTTAGAAAAAAAAAAAAATAAAGTCAAAAATAAACGTTGCGCATTATCGCCGTCAGATCTTTCATTATCATCGGTCGAATTGCAGAATAAACGGAATAACAAAGTTCAAACGAACGCGAGATTGTCGTCTCGAGACACCGGATCTGCTGACAGAAGCTCGAAAGATAAAAAGCCCGAGCTCGTCCAATTTGCATGTACAACGTGGCAGGCCTGGAGATGAAGGAAAAGGGTTGAATTCGGATTCACATTCGACGACGTAGAAATGTAAAAAAATGAGGTCGCCGGTCCACGTTCCGCCTCGTCTGATCGCAAAAGGCCACTTCCACTGAAACCCCACGAACTTCGAAATTTTTCAATTTTCACATAAATCATAAATATTCAAATCTACGTTCCCTTCTAGCCTCGTCCCTAAACTGCCCTTCAGTATTGATTTTTGGTATTTTTCAAATTTCATTCTCGTCTTTTTTGTCCATTTGGAAAAAAAAAAATTCGAAAGCAAAGAACGATCCATCACGAAGGTCATTCGGTTCGTTTAACCTTTTTTATGAGTGTCGAAGCACGTACGTGAGTTTCGCAATATTTGTCGGTAAATTCTTTGACAAGTGTCAACAAAGGGACCGGAGACGAAGCGGTGAGCGCGCCGGCGATACGTCACAGAGCCGATGGTCAAACGCGGCTGACCGTACACGGATTGCTCTACTGCCTTTTATCCACTGTGCCATGTTGTTCGTACACGGACACATAAATATATGTAAATAAATGATTTAATAATTGAATAAATTTGTATACACACCCAGATACGATATATAAATATATATAGGTATCTTGGAAGCGTGGAAAACTTACGAGATGTGATGTTAAATGTACATTAGGGTGTGTTGAAAAAAGTCAAAGTCTTATGATTCTCATGGCGACTCCTACGTTCAAAGTAGATACTATCAGAACACACCTGTCAAAATTTGAGCCCAATCGAACTGTATTCAAAGGTTCCGCTTTCACGAATTCGATTTTACCTTTGATTAACACGTAAACATTTTTTTTGTTTTCAGTTGCAATTTATTTTTACGGTAACCAAAAATTTCCGGGGATGGAAAATAAGTGCAATACATAGTATTAAAGTCACTTAAAACGAAAATATTTTTTGTTCTGCAATAAAAAAAATATTTAACAATGTTTTTATCGTGGGTTTTCAATAATTTTTGTTAAAAAACAAAGTTGTTGAATTTTTCAACAAAATTGTAAAAACAAAAATATCCCCATTGCGAGTGACCTCAATACTACGTATTACCCTTACTTCCCGGTCCCGGAAATTTACATTCACCGGAAAAATAAATTGTGGGTGAAGAAAAAAAAATGTTTGCGTGTTGATCAAAGGCAAAATGGAATTCGTGACAGCGGAACCTCTGAACGTAGTCCGATTGGGCTTAAATTTTGACAGATGTCTCCCGATAGTATCTACTTTAAATGTAGTAGCTGCCGTGAGAATAAAAAATCTTGCCTATTTTTAACACACCCCAATGTGGATATATGTATATTGTGTATACACGCAAGATATTATATTATACACATATACATAGAAATATATATGTATACATACGTATTTATATATTACACAAAAGCAGAGACAAAGAGGAAGAGGAGAAGGGATTTTGATGGGGAATACCAATCTCTCTCTCTCTCTCTCTCTCTCTCTCTCTCTCTCTCTTTCGGGACAATGGTGCAAGGAGCGTGGAGATCGGGTGAGTAGCAGGTGGCGCTGTAAAGGGGGTTGGACGCCAGTGGCCGGAGACGCGCCAGTCGGTTCCGCGCCTCAAGCGTGTGCGCTTCGCTTTTCCGAAAAAAGCTCGCGCGGAAAACGTTTCGTTTCGCTTGGTCTTCGTCTCGATCGGAACGAGAAAATATAAAAAAAGAAAACCAAAAAAAAAAAACCAACCCCAGAACATTTTTCGTGTTTCTTTCGTTGAGTCCTTGTCGAAAAGTTGGATGAAAAATTTCGTAAATCGAATCGGTGAAACGAGATGATACAGAGATAAGATAAAAATAAAAGATTTTTAAAAATAATATACTTTTTGTTTGGTAATTATCGGTAAGGGTCGGTTCCGAAGGGTTTGTGGGCGGTGGTTTGGCGACGGCGAGGAGAAGATAAACGAAGGGTTGTTTGTCGAGGGGATGAACAATTAGAGGATTCCGGGTGACAATTGTGATGGCGCAGAAATGGTGAGTAACAGATTATTTTTTTGTTTTTTTTTTTCGTTTTAGGGGCGTGGGGATGATCGGGAGGGTTGTTGAGAGGGTTGAAAATTTTGAAAATTTATATCGAGAGGATTTTCATCGAGTGGGAATGGGGGGAGGATGGGAAGAAGGACGGTGTCGTTTTGGGTGATGACGAAGGGTTCGAAAAGCTCGTGCATCGTCCATTGGCCGGAGCTTCGCACGTTTGCGAGTGCCGGAAAATGTACGACGACTCGTGAAAATTTTTTCCGGCGACGACGAGAACACGCTTTTCACATTTTCGTGTTCGTTCCACACTGTGGTTTTCATCCGCTTGAGCCCTTTGGCATTTCATTAACCCAATTCCGTTACGAAATTCTTGTATCAAGAGTGTTATGAAAATCATATGTATGTAAATTTTTTTGAATCAAGTTTCGTGGTAAATCTGTTATGAGAAAATGAATTATTGCTTATGACGTGAAATTCTTGTTTCATTTCGTTTCATATTTTATTTCATGTATATGAAATAAAATATGAAACATTAAAAAAAAAGGTTTATATTTTAATATTTAATTTTATTAAAAAAAAAAGAAAACTACCAGCCGTGACTGCGATCAATCACAATTTTTTTTTGTAGTTTGAAGTCAACGAAAAAGTTATTAATTTTCGTTCAGTTTTTTTTTGGCTACTACTAATTCACGAATCGTTTTGTGAATATTTTGATGATTTTTTTTCCATGAAATTTTAACATGCAAACATTTTTATTTTATTTTCTCGACGAAATAATTATTTCAATTTTTCTAGTTTCATCATTATCTTACTCATTGTCTATTTCTATCTCACTCACACTCATCGAATTCAACAAAATACAAATGCGAAAAACAATAATAATAAAAATTCGTAAAAACTTTATCAAAAATTAAATTTTCATTCGTAAAAATTTCGTCGGAAAATCCGTGTGACTGTGTTTCTGGAGCAAAATTTCCGTGTCGATGATCACGAAAAACGCGTGTTTGACGACGATTTGGAAATCGTGGTTTCGTGACACGGTGTCGTCGGCAATAACGGTTATTACACACAACGGAACTATCGCACACGAATGCCACACGGGCACGGGTTGACACACGATCCGACGGTATTCTCTTTCCACCGGAAATTCAACACTTTTCCGGAGCCGGGCGAGAGTTTGCGGTTGTCGATTCTCGACCCACTCGACTATCTTGCCACGTGCCAATGTCGACCGAGATAAGAATAATACTGTCACAATCGTCCACAAGGTTAACCCTTCACAAAGCTCGGGCCTAATCAGAAAAAAATAATAACAATCACGATCATAGCTTGAAAAAAGAAAAAAAAACGCAGTAGCTACGTTCATTATGGTTCAACCCTTTCCTGCACAATTATTGCAATGTCCCAAATAACAATTACTCCGTTTTATTCATTTATGAATAATGGAAAGAAACGAAAAATCAACATCAGAAGAAAAACAAAATCATCATAATTAAGAATTCTTATCTTTTATAACTCACTCGAGATCAATATTTGTAATTTAAAAAAAAATCCACATCTCGATTTTTTCGACATCCGACGAATGAGTAATGAAAAGGAAAAAAAAAAAGAAAAGGAAGAAAGATTGATCAATTTAATCTCACAGATTCCGATAACACGATAATAAAAAAAAAAACGGAAAAGTAAATAATCACAAACGTACGTAGAAGTGTGAATTGTTTCTATAAATAGAAACAAAAGAATCTTTCAATATTTCTGCTCGTTGGCCGTTGTGTCAAATCGAGTCGTCGGTGAGAGACAAAGACATTCAATGAAAATGAAAAAAAAAAGAAAACAATAACAACAAATAAATAAATAAATAAAACGAAATCTGGGATTTGCTGGGGCTCGAAGAAATCAAGATCTCAAATGTTATATCTGTATAAATATATGTATATTACTTCGTATAAACATGTGTGTGTGTGTGTGTGTGTGTTTCGGTTGAATCTACACGTTTCCAATATTCGAAGTCACAATCCGTGTCTCGTTTGCCATCGTTCCTTCATGTATGTATATATTCATATATATGTATATATATATATGTTTTTTTATATCGATGTCTGTATCGGTCGGCCCCTGTGGGGTCGTGATATGAATCTTCGCGTAATCCCCATCCCTCTACGATCTACCATACGGTACAGGTATATTAGTAACCATAACCGATAAATCTACGGCACGAGGGCGAGCCACGTTTGTGGAAACACTCTGACTCGAGTCCTCGTATCCATATTCGTTCCACGTACGTCCTTGCAAAAATTTTCACTGGACCACGTTCATCGTGAACAATGGCACACTGCTACATCATTTTTTTTTTCTATGCATGACAAGTAAGCACGAAAGTTTTGAGGCAATTATTCAATTGAGTCCGGTGGTGTTTTTGTCAAAAGTTCCTTTGAGAAACTTTTCATCCCTTTGGGACTTCTTCAGATGTGTTTTTATTTTATGTTCGATAAGTTTAATATCATTTTGTTTATTTATTATTTTTTTTAAATTTTAACAATTCGAATTTTCTGGATAGGAATCTTGAATCCAACTTTTGTGACTTTTGTGGGTTTTGATTTTATTATTATGTTGTTATTATTGTTCTATAAATTATATTATTGTATTTTATAAAAAAAGTAATAATAATAATAGAAAATAGGAATAAAATAATAATAACATTTATTGAGAATTTTATGATAACATAATACGATGGCCCTTCGTCAAGGGCTCAAATAACACAAATAATCATTATTTCGCATGGAAAACAGAAAAAAATATTATTCACAATCAAAAATAACAATGAAATAATAATAAAAATGATAATCACATGAATTTAGAATGTAACAATACGAACAATACGACCGCCCTTCGTCAAGGGTTCAAGGAACATAAATAATAATGATTATTTCGCAATGTGCGATGTGATATTTGCAATTCCAAGTGTTCGCGGAACGAATTGTCAGGCGCGATCGAAAACTTTTCCGAGACTATTGTTCGAAGGGTTTTTCGTGGTAGCGTCGTGACAAACGCATTGCCAGCGAGTATCGCTTCGAAGGGTGGCGAAGACGTCGAGGGGAGCCCAAAAAAAAACATAAAAGCTCCTCGTTGTGCGGTCACGGGGACTAGGGAGGAGAGAGAAGGATGACGAGGAGGGGGGGAGAGGAGGATGCTTCCGAACGAGCTTACACGTCACGGTTCGCAGACGCACGTGCGTCTGGCTTCGGGTTCTCTCTCGCGTACGCTTTTCCAGACCTACTCTCCAGTGATAAATCTCCAGTTTCGTCCCTCGATTCTCGCTATTTTTCATTCTCATCCCAATCTCATTTTTCTTCACGTTATCTAATAACCCGTGAAATTCGAAACTTTTCCTTCGTGGTTTTTCTTCATCTTCGTCGTCTTGTTTCACGAATTCGTCACCGCAACGTCGAAAGACAAAAAAATTATATATTTTTGTAAATATATTTAAATTCGAACGGAAATATATATTTTTTTAATGTTCTGTCGCTGTTATTTTATTTCTCTCTCTCGCTCTCTTATCCGAAATTCAAATTAATTGCAAGGAACCAATGAAACGAAACTACAAATAAATTTTGTAAAAAGAATAAAAATCTAAATCTACAAAAAATCTAAAAGTAAGAATAAAAATCTAAAATGCAGCTAGGTGAAAATTTAATGCAAAGATATATTTCTTGTAATTTACGTGGATGCAAAAAAAAAAAAAACCAATCGCAATGTAACATTTTCAAAATAAAAGAATCAATAACAATGATTTCAATTGTTCTCTATCAATCAATTTGATTGATTATTTGAGTATTATTTTTTTGGTTTTTTTTTCTTGCTTCTTCTTCTATTGAGATGAAAATGGGTTTGTGCGGTGAATGGGGGCGACGAGGATGGTCGAACGAATCGTTTGTGATGTACAAGAAAGACTGGGAGACAACGGTAATGAAAGCACTCGTCCAAAAGTTTGTTTACAACGTAGACGTTGACCCCACATGTGTGTCTGTGGTGTGTGTGTGTGTGTGTGTGTGTGTGTATCAAGACGAAAATAAATTCGCAATAGCACGAGGGCGAGAGGAAATTGGACGGAGCGGAGTAATGAAGATTGATCGAAACGATCGAAAGAATGATGAACGAAGATACGCGGATGCCACAGTTTCGTACACGTTTCCGTAAATATATATATATATATATATATATATATATATATTGTATTTTTCACGACTGTCACAATGTCCTATTCGCGTTCTCACAATCTCACCATTTACGACTACCAAGTGACCCGTGAAACTATCATCAACCATGATAACTATGTCGCAATTTGTTTCTCGTGCCAGAATGAAAAAAAAAACAATTCCACTAATGTTACTCATTTTTTTTTATTGTTCTTTATTTGTCTTTTCTTATGGGCACTTGTATATAGTTTTGGAAAACTTAAATGACCCGTGCAACTATAATCAACCACGATAATCATGTCGCAATTGATTTCTAAGACGAGAAAAAAAAACAATTCTACCAATTTTATTTATTCATTTCTTTTTTTTTGTTATTTGTTATTTATTTTTCATATTGTTTTTAGAAAATATGAATGCAAAATTGTGAATATGGTTTCATCATTTCTAAAAAAAAAAATAAATAGAAGAAAAAAAGTATTAAACAAACAGATAAATGAAAAGTGAGAGAAAGAGAAAGAGTTTATTTCTTTTTCGTCCGAGTGTTGAGTCTTGATCCAGTGCAATGAAAAAAAAAAAAAAAAAAAAAAAAAAAAAAAAAAAAAAAAAACTGTAAACATTGCATTATCGAAACTAGCTAACAAAAATATAAGCAGAAGAAACAAATAATGATAAAAAAGAAGTATTAAAAAGAAAAACAAATGGATGAAAAGTGAGCGAGAGAGAAAGAGAGAGAGAGAGAGAGGAGAGATGAGCGTAAAAATCGTTTATTTCGTTTTCGTCCGAGTGTTGAGTCTTGGATCCGGTGCATTTGTTTTTTATCGTCGTGAGTACCGAAGATCGAATTTAACGACCGTACATATATATATTTCGTTCGTGCACTATTCACCCTTCGTTGGGCAGAGGTCGTGGCGATCGCGCGAGTCCGAGTGAAAGCATCGAAGCGATGGTGGCACGAAAAAAACTATATATATATATATATATATATATATATATACATATACATTGAAGCCTAAGGCGAAAATCGTCAAACTTCCCCATTGGCCGATGGCCAGATCGGAGGGGGTGTTTTTTTTTTTTCACCCATTCGTTTTCACATTCGTTGCATCGGTTTCGGCCGCGTAACACATGTAAACGACGTCGTATAACGCAATTTTATTTCCGTTCTCGAAAGTTTAACGTCGGAAAATTTGAAAACCCGTCGGCGGTTACGGTAACGCGCTTTATTTGAACGATGACGACGACGCGAGGGGCGACCCACGTGCATGATCCAAAATCTAAGCGAACGAGAATATAATTTCCAAACTCAACGCCTTCACGATTTTTTTTTTTAATTTTTCAATACCCTATCAGCGTATTAAATTGACTTTTCAATAATTCAAAAAAATTATAATATTATTCTTCGTTTTTTTTTTCAAAATTAAATTCGGATTATTATTGAGAAAAAATATATAAAAATTAAAACCCAATTTGGTAGCGATGATTATTCATCATAATTATAACTGCAATTATGTATTAGCAATAGTACCAGAAAATCATTGAAATCATTGAAATATGCATATATTTATAATTGTAATGAATCTTTACCAGAATTCCCTTTTCACGAATTACAAAGTTAATACTACGATACGATACTTGGAGTTTTACTTGCACAACTCTTTGAGTTTTTTACAAGGTTAGTCTCCGTTATATTCGCGTTCCCCATGAAAATCCTAAATGTGCTCTCCCCTTTTTGCGTCTGCAGACGACTTTACCTACTGCTGTACCGCATTTGCCTTGGACACGGGGAAACTGCAGAAAACCCGTGTCGGTACAGTCGGCCCCTGTTCTTCTGGTTTCGTAGCGCATGCGCAGAAGTAGCACTTCAGCGCAGGCACCACGGCCCCAGAAGGACTGGCCTCCCGCTCACCGATCGATATGCCAGCCGGTGCACGGCTAAGCGGTCACCCATCCAAGTACTGGCCGCAAGAAATGCTGCTTAACTTGTGGGACCGCCGAAGCCGTACACCGACCGCACACCTATCGGTGTCGGTTAATTACAAAGTTAATATTATTTATCTTTTTCCAACTCAAATTCGGATTATTATCGAAATAAAAAAAATCTAATTAGCAGTGACGATTTCCCCATCATAATTATGTAACTATAATTATATGTATCAGCAATGGAACCATGAAAACAAAAAAAAAAAACAAAAAATAAATACGTGATTATAACGGACAAGTCTCTGCAATAATTGCTCTTCCACCAATTTCCAAATCCCACAATTGCGTTACTTCCCAACCCCTCTTCCCCCTGCCCCCTCCACCCGGCCCCTGACGCCTCCTCGAAAATAAATAAATAACAGTCGAACGAAACCCGGAAGCAAGACTAATTTCGAAGGCAGCCCGAGAGACGTTTGGTCGTCACGATCGTAAAGCACGAGAGAATAATTTCAATTATCCCACCGCCCTTGATTCTCGTGGGACAGTGGCTTCTGCGCGTGAAGGCTGGTACTAAAATTAAAATAGAAAAAAAAAAAAGAAAAAACAATAAAAGGAAAAAAAAGAAGTTTTTCCCAGGGAGTCATGCGATGTATATACTTATGTACATATATGTCTATAGATATATATTTATCACATGTACGTGAAAAAAAAATATATATATATAGGTGTACATAGGTGTGGAACTGACCACGGGGCGTGCCACACGTCCCTATCCTCGTACCATGCCCACAGAGCTTCCGAGCTTTCTCATCCCCTTTTCAAGGTCAACCAACGGAGGTTAGGTTACCATAGCGACGAACGAGCCCCCGGAATAACGGGAGTATCACCCACTCTCCCACCCTCTCTCTCTCTCTCTCACTCATTCTCTCTTTCTTTCTCTTTTTTTTTCTCTCTCTCGTATTTTTCTCACTTTATTTCCATCTTTCTCACGGCCGTTTCCCAACCTCTCGTTCTTCCGACTTCCTTCTTCCGTGTTTTCATCCCCAAGCACGAGACTGCCCATCACCCTTTTTTTTCCCGAGCGATAGTCACAGTGATTGGCCGTCCACGCGAATGCAAAGGTTCAGCCGCTGGCCGGTCAGGGATGAGCATCCATTCGATGAAAATGTATTTGAGATACTTTTTAAGGTAGTATCCTCCATAAGAGAGTTCCTCGTCAGATTTTCACGAAACTTGGCGTGCTTATAGGTATTGATAAGAAAAAGATTCAGTTAAATTTTTATGGCTTTCCGGAGCGCGAGAAAAAAGATATCAACACTTTTATTTTCACACGTTTAACACGGAGCCTTATGGAGAATCACGCTCAATTTGATGTAATACAAAAAGTCGTCGTCAGATTTTAATGGAAACACTTGAGCTGCAAGTTGAATATTCGGAGAACATTTTGGGCACTGGACAGTAGAGATCAGGAGACTGTGATGATAATAATAAGCGAATAAACATCGGGTAAATACAGTTAATATGAGGAGTTGGTCGTGATCCAGTAGACATGGCAACGTTGCGCGTTTGTTTCCCATCTTCTCTCTCTCTCTCACTAAACGACATCATAACACGCGACGTTGTCACATCAAAGTACTACGTACCTCAATCAGGACATGGTATATCTTAAACTTGCTTTGACTCTTACAGTTTGTGGGATAGAACCTTAAAACAAATAACTATGATTAATTATCATGCAAAAATCAATATTTTCACATTTCCGTAATAATTCCGACCAATTTACGTAAATCATTATTTTACAATAAATATAAATATTTCATAAATCCGGTGAAATTAATCATCATTTAGTTCGAAAAGTATTCGAAATACATTTTCATTGAATGAATGCTCTGTGGCCGGTTGGTTTTCCGTCTTTTTTCAAGATTGCCAGTCCCAAGCTCACAGCCATTGCCACACTTTGCTCACTCGTTTTGTTTTTTTTTTTCACTCATCGCTTTTGTCGGCATTTTACGCGGCCAATGACTGGGTACGCTAGACCTTGTATCACACCGTTTAACACTAACAAACAGTTCGCCCAGAGGCAGCGTGTAAAAGTGGGGACAAGGGCGATAAAAATGTGAAAATAAAAGCTCGAAGTTCGAAAAATAAAATCTCGCGAGTGCGGCGCTTGTGATCTCGGGTGAGCTTGGAAAATTGCGCAATGTGTCAAAAGCACTGGCAGGCTTGAAGAGGGGAAAGGGGAGGGGCACCCACGAGTCTTCGTTGGACTTGACAATTAATGAGGAACAAAAATATCACCCTTATTCCTTTCCAACGGTTTTCGTGAGGAAATTGTGGAAAATCGTTGAACGAGGGGCCTGAGAGAAATTTTACGTCGACGAAGAATACGCAAAGGAGAGGAGGGGCGGGAGGGGGGGGTGAAAAGACGATACGAACAAAGTGAAACAGGGTGGCAACTGTCGGAGACAAAGTTGTTGGGTTTGAAGAGTCGTGTTTCGGTGCCAATGACATCAGAACTCGAGTTTCCGACGGCATCGCAGACTCGATCGGACCACCTGTGAGACCATCGAGACCTCTCTCACTTTGTGCCACCGTCGAGCCAACCACCTGCCAACGGATATTAAATCCTTTCGTCGTGGTCAACGACGTAATTTTATTTTTTTTCTTTTTCTTTTTTTCTTCGTCAACCACGAAATATTTTATCAAAGGGATTTTTATCGAGTGGGAAAACTTTTTTTTTTTTAACTTTTGAGTTAGGTGTTGAGAAGATGAAATAATTAATGATTTTGTTTTTGGTATGTGTGAATTATTTGTTGTTTTATTGTAATACTTTATTACGAGAAATTCGTTTGTTATGGGAAATTGTCGATTATTATTGTGACAGCGATTTTTTTGAGAATCGGAGGAAAAGTGAGAATCGATGAATCAGACAAAAAAAAATTCTTGAAGAAATTCTTCTCGTTACTAAGAAAATAAAAAAAGTTTTCCATAGTTATGAAAAAATAAGAAAATTAAAAAATAAAACAAATTCTGATTTTTCAGACATTTAGAACGTAAAGGAAATCCAATGAGAATTTGTTTTACGTTTCAAATGAAAATAATGAATATAATGAAAATACGAAAAGAAAATCATATCGTATTAATGAGAAGAAAAAAATATTTAAAAAATCAAGAAAAATTTCGAGAAGGATGAAAATCGTTTATGGGGGGTGGTCGTCGAACGAAGACACGGCCAGACGTGATAAGCGTGAAACGAGTGACGAGACACAGAGAGCCGAAAAGGGGGTTCAGTGGCAAGTGAGTTCGGACACGAAGAGCTCGGAGTAAAGCTTTTTGCGTCAGAGACCGACAGAGCCAGACTCGCCGCCCCGCCCCTCACCGTGCTATATTAACCGACGTGGGTTTTTGAAATATTTCAATCACGTTCATGCCGATGTACGTCACGAGAAAAGCGCGAGTGGGGGGGGGGGGGGAGGCTGGGGTGGCAGTGATTCGGACCAGATCCACCGACGTTATATATTCTCATCATCTCGCCACATCAAACACACGCCGAGCTTTTTCATTCGACTGTGCGAAAAAAAAAAACAAAATCTTCGAAGGGCCTCACTCAACAATTTTTTTAGTCTCCCTCCTTTCCCACAATTTTTTGAAAATTTTGGGGAATGGTAGTTCCTTCAATTCATTGAGAATCGATGGAGCAAGTTACAATCAACGAGTTTTTATTTTTCTTATAAATTTATTTTTATTATTATATTTTAATTTTATTTTTATTTTATTTTTCTCATAAATTTATTCAATAAATTATGGATGTTTGGTCCATCGATTGTTAATGAATCGAGGGAGCAAATTATGATCGGTATAAATTATTTTCGTAATGAGTAAAAAAAAAATGTTGATTTCCAAGAAAAAATCGCTAATGCAGGACTCTCTTGAATTCGAATCAAGGGTTGAATGTAAAAGTTTCGAGAATGTAGATATGAAAATTCGGTCGTAGTCGTCAAAGGTTCAAAAACAATACGAATAATCGTAGAATTTGTGATAGCTATGATTTTATTTTATTTTTTTTTGTCGGTGGGTTTTTGTCTTTCTCGCTCGAGCTCGAAGATTGACCGAGGGCTGAGAAAATGGGAAGGGGAAAAGGGCTTTAAGGGCGATCACGTGGCGTAAACACGTAGACGTGGGCGAAGGGTCCGCACGATCTCGTCCTTTACCTACGCTTTATTCGGCTCGCCATTCACATCGTCGATTGGTTTGTTCGGGTCCGTTTGTGCGTCACTGTTGCACAAGCTGTTGCGTAATTCGAAGGGAAAAATTCCTTCCTCATCCAAGGACTTCATGCACTATCTACGAATTCAAAAGAAGCAGATTCCACAAATTTCAACTCTTGTTTCAATTTAAAAAAAACTTGTTTCATTTTTCAAAAAAAAAAAAAAATAATAATAACCAGTAAATGAAATTTTCATTTGCACATTATACATTTTGTACTTCCCAGAAAACTTACTTCCTAATTCGTCAAATCTTATGAATAAATAATAAACCCACGATAATTCGAGATATCTTCACACATAAATTATGTAGATTCTTTTTTTTTTCTTTTTCGAACGATTCATCGTCAATTTTTTTTTTGCTTCTCGACAATAATTAGCAATTTATGAGAATTGGGTTCGATGCCGAAGATAAAAGTGACGCCGCAGGGGGACGGAAAGTGGAGGGGGAGGGGAAGGCAGAAGGAGATATAAAACTTTGTTGTTTTTTTTTCTTCTTATTTTTTTTTATCTCGCTTTTTCCGAGTCACGGAGTGAAATGGGACGAGGGCGAGGAGCAAGTTTTTAGACTTTGCCATTAGGAAGTTACCCCAGGGACGAGGGACGAAAAAAAAAAAATATATATATATATATATATATATAACTTTTTTCTCATCCGCCATGGTTCTTCTTTATTCCACCGTGGCCCTCGGTTCGTCAGGTTGGCTTGTCGACGTCATGCAATGGTAACGAGCAGCCGAACCTCGTCTACATCTTCACTCGGTGGGTACACGAGCTTAGTAATCCCCCTCGCCACTTCCACCCCCCCCCCCCCCACCCTCGCCCTGCTCGCTTGCCCAAATCTTCATTATCTCAGACAATGAATACCATTCCCTGTTCCTCCACTTTGCCCGCTTCGTTGCATTTCCCTGCATCCCCGACGTGTTTCCGACGGATGGGACTAGAGATTGTTCGGGTCAATGACTCGATGAACCATATTTTTTTATTAACTTTCTTTTTATTCTCAGTCTCGATTTTTTACTTTCCTGTTCTTGGAAGAAAAAAAGAAAACAATGAATAATGGTTCAAAGATGTTCCAGATGCTTGGAATTTTTTTTTATTGGTCCTTGACTGACCTTCGATCACAACTATAGGACGTGGAGATATATTCAAGATCGTGAGACTTTGAAATTAAAAATGTAATATTTAGGTATGTAATTAGTTTTTTATTTGTCGAATTTAAATTTAATTAATAAAAATGTTTGATTATTATTTATGATTGATTTTTTTTTAATTTTCGATTTGAGACAGCGGAGTTTTGGAGATCGTGAGAAATCGTGGAAATAAAAAATTCAACAGTCACGTATGTGAATTATTTGAAAAAAATTGAAATTTAATTCTTTACAGGTTTTTTGAATTTTTTTTTCGGATTATTTTTTATTTAATTTCGCGTCTTTGATCGATCGTGATTTTTTTCACAGCTTCGAACACAAATTTTTTTTGCATTCACAGTTTTCTTTTTATCACGATATTCGAAAATTATATTTTTTCGTGATACTTTTAATTTTTTTTTTTTTTTTCAAATTTTTATCGGACATGTTTATGACTAACGTTAAGCTCGCGAGTACGCTTGTGAAGTTCGTGTGGCGGTGAACGCCGCGTGCACGGTGATTCGTAACATAAATAAATCGAGACGCGTGTACGTCGTTCTGTCGTGTAAATAATCGCGCGATCGACGGCGCGCGCGCACACACACACACACACATCGGTGGATATCAAGCGTGGCCGCTTCGGCTTGCGCTCCATGTCGGCTTCGGTATCAATCCGTGAACCTTTGCGTTTTTTTTTCTTTTTTTTTTTCCATACTACCCAAATATCGTCGAAACGAACGGGTGAAAAAAAATTTCGGCCTTTCGAGAGTTTATTGAATTTCACATGATTTGCGATTGCGTTTCGTAAAACCACTCGAAGCGAAAAAAAATCTCAAAAAAAACAAAAAAAAATAATAATGGTTTGTAACATTTTTCCGATGAGTTCAATCTCCTTTTTTCGTTTTTAATTTGTTTTGGGTTTTCACGTTGGTATTGAGATATCAGTTTCGGTGTTAAGAAAGTTTCATTTCACATTAATTAATTCCTGCATTTTGTTTTTTGGGTGTAAGAAATATTTTTCATTCATTGACTTATGATTGTAAAAAAAAAAAAAGAAAAGAAAAGAAAAATCACGAAGATTGCGTACCATGTGGAAAAGAAAAAGCTCATATTTCGTGTCCCAATAGTCGTGTGATTAAAAAAAAAAGAAATAATAATAATAATAATAATAATAATAATAATAATAATAATAATAATAATAATAATAATAATAATAATAATAATAATAATAATAATAATAATAATAATAAGAGCAAAGATCCTGTTATTCGGTCATTAAACCTCGAATGAATAATCGTTAAATATTATATTGGACACTTGGATACTCGACATCCGACATCGACCCAGAAATGAGTTATTTATTTTGGGGTAATAACGGGATCGCGAATTAACCCAGTGGGGTCCTCGAGTTAATACAGTAGATTGCACCAATATTAGATGAGTATATATATTTATATATATAGTTATATTTGTGTCCATACATGCCACGTGCGTGTCTTATGAGATGGGCTTAAGAGTGGCAGGAGGAAAGAGAGAGAGACCGAAAGAGCTTCCCCCCCCCTCCCCTCGCCGTTGCGCACTCGTATTTCCAACCGCAGAGATCTTGACGATAAACACGTGTGTCGGTTGTACAGGGTGATTCAGTGCAACCCTTTAATTTCCGAAATAACTCTGGGCAGTCAATTTTCCAGATAATTAGAAGAAAAAAATCATAATTATTTTAAACAATTCAGTAGGGTGGTAAATAAATCAGATTATGTTTTTGTGAAAAAAAAAACAAATTTGATTATGTAAGAGAATCGATATTTTGATTATTTTCAATAATTCCTTGACTATTATTCATGAAAAAAACATCGATTTACCATCGAAAATAATCCGAATATCGATTTTTTTGCAAGATAAATTTTATTTTTCATTCTCTTCTTTGGATAAGGAACCATCGTCCTGTATCAACATTTCGGTAAAAAAATCGATTTCTTTTTAAATCTGGAAAAAAAATATCAGGAAGACGATGCGAATTTTATGAATTTCACGCGAATTTTATGAAAAAATTTCTTCAATTTTGACAAAGGATCTGGGAAATAAAAGGTCATCCAATTAAAAACGTGGAAATTGGCAGTTGCCTCTTCATTAGAAAAAAAGTAACGGGTCTGGGTTAAGGGGAAGGAGAGGTCTGAAAAATCTTAAAAAAAAAAAATTAGTCATGTCGTAGGATCAAAAAAGTGCAAAAAAAAATCATCGACCACATCGAGTGAGGGGGGTGAGAAGAGTTTCAATCCGGTGATTCGGCGCGTCTCGCCCCATATATTCACCCACGTCATCATGAGATTTCGTCCACTTTCGTCGACGTCATTGCACGATGTGACGTTTCACGTCGTTTTTGCTGGCTCGTGTGTGTGTGTGTATGTCTGTGTGTGTGTGTTTGTGTGTGTGTGTGTTTATGTTTGCACGCCGGATTAGTTGGTTTAGTTATACACCGGGCTGGGTTGATGTCATCGTGGGTGGTTGCTTGCGGTACGCACACCGACGACGCGAATTGACGGACGAGTCTCGTCACGTCGACGTTTATTACAAATATTCACTTGTGTCGGTGATGGAAAATAAAAATTGAAAATAATAATAATAATAAAAATTAAAAAATAAATGGTGAGAATGAAAAAAAAAAAACAATAAAACAATGTATCATCAATTTTGTCGTGAATAGCGATAACTCGTAAAACATTGAAAAATTGACAATTGCGATTGACAAAAACTTTCGAAATGCAGATGTTGAATCGTTGGTTCAAATGTCATTTGCATGAGTGATTGAACGAATATTCGATATTTCGGTGATAATGAACGAATTTTTATTCGACGAATAAAATTGAGCTGGGCACTTCAATTTTATTCGTGATTCTTCGTTATTCCATCGAATATCGACGTGTAAAATTATTCGGGATGCGATTATATCGGATCCTCAAATTCCTCGACGAATCTTCGAACAAACAAATCAATGTTGCAAAATAAATCTGCACTTTAATTCGCAAAATCAATTGTTACTGCTTTAATTTTTTTTTTATTTTTTAAATTTGTTTCAACGATTAATCAAATTATTATTTATTTTCTGAATTTGTTTTGAAGTCATTTGATTGACGATTGATCAAATGAATGATTCAGTAATTTTATTTTTTCGAAGCTCAAGCTTATCGCAAGTTTCCGGTTGCCTGAAATTTTTTTATCACGATAGGCTCGGGGGGGGGGGTCGGTCTGTTTACCGTCGGTCCGACTATTCACGTAGCCTCGCTACTCCGTGCTCGTCTAGCCCGTGCGGTACTTATCTACTTTGCTTCGTGTCGACCGCGCTCGCGCGCCCGTCCGCCCGACCGTATCCACTCGACACTCTTTTTATGTTGTCACGGGGCTCGAAAGTGTCCGGATCCAAAGAAAGCACGCTCTCGCTTCTTGCCACAAAAAAAAAATAAAAAATTTAAAAAAAGTCTCAAAGGAGCCGAGGCGCTACTTCGGTCGCCTCAGTCGCTCGGATTGGAAAATAAAATCCTACATGAAAGACGAAAATTGCTGAATGGGGCGACACTCGCACGGAAATAATAATAACGTTAAAAAAACCTAATAAGATAAATTTTCAAGAAAGAAAAAATCAACAGCCAGGGTCGACGTCCGCGTGCGGATATTTATTTCACGACTCGGCTCGACTTTTTCATCGCCATTGACAAAATTTGTTTTTTTTTTCTTCCCCCACAGTCATTTCGTTTTCACTCCCCATCATGTCGATAAATATAAATCCACAAAACTTCCATTGAATTTGAAATAATATTTTTTTTTCAGAAATTTCAAGTTTTTTTTCCTTCACAGACATTTTTCCTTTGACTCCCCATCGTGTTGATAAATAAATCCACAAAACTTTCGTTCGATTTAAAATAATATTTTTATCAGAAAAATTCCGTTTCTCTTCTCTACAGACACTTCGTTGCACTGTACCCATCGAGTCGATAAATAAATCCACATTTATTTATTCCAATCCAATTTCGAATAACATTTTTTTAAATTTCTTTTTTTTTCCCTAAATTAAATTCTTTCAATTCTGCTTTGGTTTAAATTTCATTTTCAACGTGGAATAAAAAAATAAAACTGTGCAATGATCTTATTCAATGATTTTGAAGATATTGTACGATGGAAAAAGTTGTAATTATGAAACTCGTGATTTCCTGTGACGAGTTTGGTTGTCCAAATGTGCTTTCCGAAGCTTTAGTATGTATTGATTCCTTTCCGGGTGGGCAATCCTGACGAGCCATCCGGTTGGCCGCTACCCCTAGCCAGGTCCACGACGTAGGTGGACCTCGAAGCACGAGACAACCTTGAACAATAAATCTACAACTTCGTGATGACGTTTTTCAGCTCTCGTCGTCGCGCTGCACCCTACGTCCCCAATTTTTCGATGTATTCTGCCCCAAAGGCAATACCCATCAACCCCATGTACAAATCTAATCGTGAAAAAAAACTATTTACTCTAATATCTCAAAATTCAACATAAACATGCATCGCTCCTCTCCATATTTTTCCCTTCCCGTCCAAACGCTGGATGAACAACGCTACGTAGACCAAAATTTCAAATAACCAATATTGTGGAAAATTAAATTTCCTACAAAAAAGTTTCTAACAGAATGTTGTCTAGCTTTGATAGTTTACGCGTAGGAAAGCTCGAAAGTCGGGAAAAGGTTGTACGTTCGTGACAATGTCATTCTGAAATTCGGCCATTCGCTGCAATGTAATTCCACGCCCCGACCGTTGGTAACATTGTTCATTCGAAGCATTGGGCGTTCGGAATTTCGACCCTTTTGAGCTTTGCTCGTTCTGAATTTCGACAATTTTCCATCCGAATGATGAATTATCATTTGTATCAATTTTTTTTGCTGTACGACTCGTTGCTCCGTAAATTTCGCCATTGTTTTCGCGCGGGCTCGTTGTTGGCAAACGTTTTGCATGTACTCGAACGGGCGAACGCGGTTGAGAGGGCCTCTTCGCCGACCGAAGCTACGTGGCAACGTAGCGTAATGAGAGGGAACGACGAGGAGGGTCGACCCCCGAGCTTTCGACGATAGACGACACATTGTTCCCGACTCGTGTGTGCCCATGTGCATATATATATATATATGTGTGTAGGGGGGTTGGGTTCGACCGTGTAAGACACGTTGTTTGTATTGTATCCCACAAGAGCCGGGCAAACTGTAACTCGATGTGGGATAAAGGGCCTTAAGTGAGGTTTACACTCAATTCCACTTCACACAAAAGTTACCATCGTGGGGGGGCTTTTCAAGACTTTACGAAACAAAGACCCAACCCCGACTATCCACTCTTACTCGACGATAAACCTATACTCGGGCCTCCCCAACTCATCCTCTCCCCTCCCATCGCCACCCCCTCACCTTTGGCTGTAATTAATTTTCAAAATTGACAATCCCGATACGTGACGCTTCAACGTGATGACACAATAAAGCTGCGAAGCTGTTGCTGGTTCCGACTGAATGGCAATTTTCCCCCAAAGCTTCGAACAGCGAGTGAAAATGGTTTTATTGCATTTCGGAAATTTCATTTGGATGAATTTGTTTTGGAGGATGAATATTTTTGGACGAGGTGATAGTTTTTTTGAAACGCATCGGTGATGTACGAGCTTTTATTTTTGTGACTTTTGTACGCTGATATTTGTATTATCAGGGTGGTCCTCAATGGGGGTGTTGACGAATTTCGACAAGTGCACCGCCCAGTAGGGGTTGAAATAAATAAATAAAGATGTAGGCGAAACCCCAGCACTGTAGTCCAATAAGAAGACGTGGCTGTAAGCTCGTTTTGTTTCCCATCCTCATTTCGTTTTCCTCTCTAATATAAATATATATATATATATATATATCTATATATATATATATTGTTTTTTTTGGTTAATTTGTTCTCCGTGAGTTTTTTTTATTCTTTCGTAACGCGTTTACCAAATTTCCTTATCCCCACTGGTACAGAATTCGCAGTCGGGTCGAATGGGATTTCGTTTTTTGTACCAGAATTTTTTTATTTCATCAAACGCGATTGGAACGAATGCCCGAGGAGTAAAAAACCGAGGTTTCGTCGGATTTCCACGTGAAACAATGTGTAATCACGAAGGCTTTGTGTCTTCGCTTTTTCCGCGATTTTTCACCCCGGTTTACGGTGCAAAAAGCTTTGGCCCCCTCGTTATTCGAACATTCAGAAAAAAATTCCACACGGTCTACGTTGATTCGAAGAAAAATAAATGAAAAACTGAAGAATACCAACAAAAAAAATGAAAAATTCGTGCAATTTTGTTTCCGTGGAAAAGTTTCGGGATGACGATTGTTGCAAGCCGATTGTGTCGTAAAATTTACGAAGCCTGAGGATGAGGGTTGATTTTGAGGGTTGAGAGTTGAGGCTAAATTTTCCCACCGAGGCGATCTATCCGGATGGGATCGATGCTTATGGTGGAATTTATTCGCGGATTATGCAAAACTCGAGCCACCCCCTTATCTGGGTACAGCCCGGGGGACGAGGGGGGGGGGGAGAGTTCCTATCTGGTACACTCATGACGCAGTGGAAACAGTCTGTAGGGTGCAGCCCGCGAGCGTAATCGTTCCCTACCGACCGACTAATGTCGTTTCCGATACTTTACGTCCTCATTAAACGGCTCCAGGATTATCACATCGACGCGTCCGAACGTCTAACTCGAGGTCCAGCGGGGAGGCTCTCGTCGTTGGTGTATGGTGTACGTATAGAGGGGGCGAGGGGAGGGGAGGGGGGAAAATTCGACGAATTTCCAACACACATGTAGGACGGGGATATTCCAATCACGACTATCGATAAAGCTTCGTCGTACGATGGATGGAATTTTGCAATTCCGGAATGGACCGAAGGTCGGTCGTGTGTGTGTGTGTGTGTGTGTGTGTGGATGTATACGTCCAATTATATACCTATATGTGTATGTGTGTGTATGTATAGATGGCATTATATATATTCGGTCGAATGGACGTGCGGTTTAAAGGATTATTGGGATGCGTGCTTGGATTCACCGCTGCTGGACCTTTGACAATGGTCCTGTGCGCTCGTTTAATGAAGAGAGAGAGAGAGAGAGAGAGAGAGAGAGAGAGAGAGAGAGAGAGGGAGAGAGAGGGAGACAAAGAGAATAAAGGCTCCCACCCCAAGACTGTCATATCCTTGACAAAGAACGTAAAAAAACAGATATATAAATAATTATCAAATTAGTTTTAACTTCTCGTTTAATAAAAAATTGTAAAAAAACAAATTTCTTTCACAATAAACAAATTTCTGTCACAAAAAAATTAAAAAAAAAATTTCTTTCACAATAAACATATATCTGTAAAAACTTTATCAGTTTTTACAGATATATGTGTACCCAAAATGTATCGTGTGAAGTTGGTAAACTGTTCCATCTGAACCAACGATTTTGTTCAATAATTAGAATTTTCTGAAATTAGATAATTTTGCGAGTACCATTTTTTTTCCCCATACCAACATTTATTTTAAAGGGAAAAAGAAGCGTCATTTCCCTTCCTTTCGGAATTCTTCGGAGTGAAAATACACTACGAAATGGAAATTTTGCATATTTTTGAGATGTATTTTGTAAACATTTTTTTTTTTCCATTCCTTGAAATCGATGTCTTCAATGAGAATTTTTTTTAATGTTATTACGATTTTTGTTGTTGATAAAGTAGGAACCTGAATAGTCAGTCAGTCACGAGTTTTCGAAATGCAAATAAGTTTTCACATAAATTTTCTTTCCCCTTCGTCGATCCGGTTTTACCGCGTCATGATTATTATCATGAGTGCATTATCATTGTTATTTATTTCGTTTTTTTTTTTATTCAATTCAAAACCGCCCACGAGCCGAATTTACGAAAGCCCATGGATTTATAACGGGGCCCGAATGCTCGTCGGCCAAGTTTGATCCGCTTTTGTGGATAAATTGGATTTTCGTAGCCGGGCTCTCGTCGTCGTCGTCGACAGAGTCGACGCCCCGGACTCCGGGCTCCAGACGCCCGGTAATAAAATGCCAGTCATATAACGTCCAAAGGATATTAACATTTTTTTTTTCGTCGACCAACACGTTAACCACATTCTTGTACGAACTCGAAAGCAAAAAAAAAAAAGAAAAATTTATGCATTGAATATCATTATCATTATTATTAATTCAAATTTTTTTCGTTAAAGGTGACGTCGTGGATCGAGATCGCGGGTGTCAAGTCATCCGGCAATTCCGGGCTTTGAAGATGACCCTGCACTGGGATAAATTGTCGCCAGCCGAATTTCAACAGCTTCAAGATTTCGCAGCCTGTGAGTAAAAAACAATTTTTTTTCTTTAAATGAATGCAAATACAAAAAATTCGTAGCAAGCCAAACAGCTCCATTCATTTTCTTTTGAATCAAACAAAAACACGTGCGATTAATATTTCTTCATTTTGATTCAATTACAATCTTTATCCAACGACGTACATCATTCTCTCCATTGAAAATCATATTCCACCAAAAAAAAGAAAAAAACGTCCACGAGTTCGTTGTCTCATTCACGTCTGACCGTGTGACGACTCGTACTACTGGATCACGCCCGTGGTCACAACACGGTTCGTCGGTCAGGTACGGAACCGGACGCACACGACTCAGGGTCTCGGAGGGGGAGGGGGGGGGGTGTTGGATTCCGTCGGAAAATATGACCCCGTTTGACTTGAACGGAGGTCAATTCCATTCATACTTTCCTCGAGACGCGTTATTCACTTCGTTCGACCTCGATACGACGAGCACTTATCGCTTCGCGGTAGTTCAAGCCGGCGCGGTCAGACCGAAGATTTATTCGATAATAATAACAATCGTAACAACGACAACAGCAACGATAATAATAATAATAATAATAATAATAATAATAACAATAACAATGATAATAGTAATAATAATAATACTTACTCGACTAAATGACCAGACGAGATATGTAAGTCTGAGAAAAGTGTTATAATAATATTAATAATATAAATAATAATAATAATAATAATAATAATTTTTATATCAATAACAATATTAATAATAATAATCGTATCATAAAAAATAACATTTTTCCAAGAACGACATCTACTTTTTTTAATAAAAAAAAAAAAATTGACGTATATTCATCGTTCGTCAGGTACACAAGTTGCAAGCTCTAATTCCACGAAGCTTATGTACACGCGCGAGCGCGTTATAACGAGCTCTCTTGATCACCTTCCTCCCTCTCGCTCGTCGATTTTTTTTTTTCAAATTTTTTTTTTCCATTTCTTACACTTTTTTTTTTGTCACTTTGTTTCCGGATAACGAGCAATCGTCGAAGCAAGCACGTTGGAACGCAGGATGGGGTGACACGACGATAGCGATGGATTCAATTAATTATTTTTGTTCTCTTCTTATTCCTTCCATTTCAACGGTGAGAACGAAGCGAAAATTTTCACGGCGTGAAAGTGGGTGCAGCAGCAGCAGCAGCAGCAGCCAGTGGCGGTAGCAATTTTCCCGGATCCATTTGAACGTGATTTATTCGGAAAATTTTACGCGTCGAAAGCTCGAGGCGTTATCGCGCGGAGCGCATGGAACGATTGTGCGAACGGTTGTAACGCGTTTTGGCCGTTAATAATTTCGTGACCGTCCGAAATTCGTTTGCATCGGATTCAACGTGTTTTAACATCGTCTTGGAAAATCCGGTTTCAGATTTTCCGAGCTTTTTACAATGTCGGACGAGAATATAATTTTTTTGTTTTTTGCTGATAATAATTAAATTTATATATTGTATGTTATTAATTTGTTAATTTATTATATGCATTTATGTTATATTCATTGGCTCAAATTTATTCTAATTGATTGCAATCCATTGTAATAATTATGTATTATTGATTTATTATTATTTTTTTTTGCATATAATATTCACATTTATATATTGAATATTATCCAATTTTTTATTGATTATATTCATATCACATTCATTACTCGGAATTTATTGTAATCGATTGAACGATTAGTTTGTTCGATTTTCTTACCAATCGATTATTTTTGATTGTAAACTTTTTCGTTTGTCCAGACGATTTCGATCGAAATTAATTGTTTCAATGGTTTCGACGATTATCTCGCGATTAACGAACCGAATCATCCGAGAACCTCGTGCGTGAAACGTGGCAAATTTTATAATACACCGTGTTTCGGTCGTTGGTCGACTCGGGAGCAGTCAATCGAACGCAAAAATAGAAGCGCATCGAACGAAAATATCACGTTAGCACGAGCTCTCGAGTGCATGTTGTGACGTAAAGACGCGAAAATCCGGATTGCAACCGGGGCTTGGGCGAAACATCATACACACGAAACTAATAACCACACGAAACGAAATATTTCCATGAAAAACCGAAACACATCGATCGATCGATTCCACTCAATGTCGAATCTGTTTTAACGCTTGAAAAAAATGTTCCAAGCATTTTTCAATCGAATTAAATAATTAGAATAATTTCTCTAATATACATATAATATACACACAATAATTTTAGAAAGAACTAAAAGATACGATAAAGATCTGAACATTGCTGGTTCTGAATTATTTCGATCCCCACTAAAAAAAATTAAAAAAATCGAAAAAAATTCATCAAATTAAATTATTCAATCGAACAATTTTTCTCTTCACGTTCGTTAAATTATTCATCATCATCTGTCGTCCGATGAATTATTTCGTGGGTCACGGTTTAGCGTCGCGTTTTACGATGACATTGTGGGTCGCAGAATCGAGTGAGAGTCGTGGATGAAAAAGAGCAGGAAGGAAGACGAAGAGAAGAAGAAGAAGAAGAAGAGAAGAGCTTCGAAAGCTTTGCCACAGTTCCGAGGTCGTAACCGTTGCGCCGTGAGCCTCGGGCCCCGGAAGAAAGTAGGAAAAATTGCACCACCGTACGAAATTAGGGTGCCGGAAGAATTACGGTTACGAGCATCCCACCGGATTCATCCCCGTTCGCGGCGTTAACGTGGCTTCCTCTCCCTGTCCCTTTCGATCTTATTATTCCATTCTACGTCGACGGGGGAGGGTTTTTTTCCCCCATTCTCGAGGAGCGTTCTCGAGCGTTCCGGACCTTTTGACGCAAAGAGCTTCCGCGTGCTCTTTTACCCCAAACCACCGAAACCACATCCACCCCCGCCCCCCACCCCCTACTCACCTCCGGCACTTTTCTTTCCAATTTTATACGTCGTCTTGCACCCTCGTTACGTATCCCACAAACGCACCCCCACACACACACACACAGACACGTGCACACACGTGACTTATTCTGTAATGTATAAAAAATATACTCGTATGTGTATTTATTTGTGTGTGTGTTTTTTTTTTTTTGCTTGTGTGCTTCCGGATGGATGGCAGATTCAACGAGGAAGCTCGAGGACGTGCTCGTAGATTTCTGCAGCGGGGGAACGAACTCCAATGCACCGCCAAAGTATCATCCCGATGGGGTAAGTCGAATTTTTTTTCATTATTATTATTATTATTATTATTATTATTATTCTATTTTTCTCGGACTTACATATTTTTGTCCGGTGGTTTAGTAGAGCAGCACGCGGTCCATAGTCAAGCATATTCTCTTGACAACTGTTAAATTACATTATATTACACTTATGGACTATTATTATTATTATTATTATTATTATTATTTGTTGTGTTGTGCTATAGAATTTTTTTTTCCGAGTTGTCGAGGATGCTGTGGAGTCATTCAATGAGTTTTATTTATTCATTTTGTTGTATTTTATTTGAGATTATTGGATCAAGGTCATTCAAGTCGGTCGAGAATGTCAGAAACGTGATTTAGAAAGATGAAGATTTATATTTTTTATATATAATGGTTTGATATCTGTATATTTGTATGAAATTGAAATTCTTATTGACATATATGTGAGGTATAGATTTGTTTTGAGAGTGAGATTGACACTCAAGTCGATTGAGGGCTTGGATATCATTTGACAAACTTCGATCCCGGAGATTTGTATTTTATGAAAATTTTAATCGTTCGAACAAATAAATATTTTAAAAATATTCAAAATGACGAATAAAATTGGAGTGATAAATAAATAAGAATCAATGAAAATGAAAAATCGAATGAAACGAAATAATCGAAAATAGAAAAACAGACAACACAATAAAAATGTCTATTGCCCTGAAAATTCATGAATAATCAATGAAACAATGAGAATAAAACGATGTCAAATGGAAAAAGAATGATATAAATAAATTAACTCATCGGTGTGTCATTAATCGACTCACGAAACACCCGGAGAAAGCAATATTTGTGTTCGATTAATCTGCAAAGTGACGTTACCCCGAGCGTTGCAATTTAATGGATTTAATTCGTCGAAGCGAGGCAATTATCGTCGGGCAATGATTATAATTAGATTCGCACGAGAGGACAGATGTTGACGCCACACCAATCATACCTGTTACAGTCCCAGACCTACGTTTTTCTATTTTTTTTTTTACTTTTTTATTTTTTCTGTTTTTTATTTTTCATTCAACATGAGACTCGAAGTAATTGCACGTTCGAGTACGCAATCGCGGTTGGTGATTGCGTTGAATGAAACGGTTTTCGTATCACGTGTCTCGATTTCTATCGTTTTTTTTTCTTTCTTTTTTTCTTGCGATTCAATTTCACTCGACTATCGACTGTCGCGTATCTCACTCTCTGAACGTTTTCCTTTTTTCTTATTTTTTTCTTCTTTTTTTCTCACAATCGTAATTTCGTGGCTATCGAAATCTTCGACCTTTGACACATTATTCAGGTGCGGGGTTTGAAAATCATTCGCACAGACGTCTCGTTTACCCGAAACCGTTGGCCAATGGAAATTTATATTTCTTGTCTATTCGCTATTTGCAAATTTTCTCGTCTGTCTCGTCGAACGAAGCTGGAAACTCGGGGTTCGCGTCCGGGCAGCGATGTTCATCGTCGTGTGCATATCGAACAGTCGGAAGCCGAGGAGACGTGGACGGAGCTTTGTTGTACAAGCACTTTCACGTCAAGTCGATCGTTCAGTCGTAAAACTGTAAAACAAAAACTATCGAATAAAAAAAAATGTTAAACGTACAATTTGCTTTCTTCGGATCTCACACAGCAACCAAAGATTCCACTTTGGCATTTTTTGTTCCAATATTTGGCTTCCTCACAGATGAACCTTCGTTTAATAATTTTTCAAATCATATTTTCACGATTTTTTTTTTTTTTACAATTATCTTCAATTGCAATATTTTTTCCTCTCTGGCATTTTTTGTTCCAATATTTGGCTTCCTCATAAATGAACCTTCGTTTAATAATTTTTTAAATCACATTTTCACGATTTTTATTTTTTTTTTTTTTACAATTATCTTCAATTGCAATATTTTTTTTATTCGATATATATGAACAACAAATTGATAAATTCGTGTGACGAGGAATTTTCGTATTTTCATCGTCATTGTTTAATTTTTTGTTTATTTTATGAATAATTTCTTTAAATCGATAGGGTCGTGGTCGACTTGACACGAAACGACCCATACCCCGAATGGAATCACCCCGAGCAACGCGCGGTCCATGGGATTTCATCGCTCCATATGCATGCGAACATCTGTATGACACTGGATGGAATAGATATCTTCCTTATCGACGAGATTCGAATATCGATCATCTTCCCCTCCCCCTGCCTCCCCCACCGCCCCCATCACCGACGTATCGTCATTTCCATCGCTGTGAGCTTTTCCTTTATCACCATTCCGTACACTATCATACTCTCCCTCACCCTGGCACACCCACGCTGGGTGATGCACATGCACTTACCCTTATTTCGCACCCCCGTGTTGTGTTCGCGACGAGTGTCACGCTGTTAGCAATATCCGCACACGTCGAATCTCGGCTCGACGTTATCTCTCAAAGACGACGACGCCAACGGCGTCGTTACAACAATCCCTCTCTCCCTTTCTCTATCTCTCTCTCTCTCTCTCTCTCCCTTTCTCTTTATGTCTTTATCTTTCTCCATCTCGACCCTGTTATCTCATATTTTCTCGAACCAACCGTGCAATACGTTCTCCATTTATTCACGATGCGAATCGGTTATCCCGTGTTACGATGCAAATCCACGACAAAGAATATCTCCTTTATTCTATTTTTTTTTTTTTTTTCATTTTTTCACAATTTATATTTCCCACAGAAATTCTCAGAATTTTTTTTTTCTCGTCATTTAAATATTTCCCATTGTTCAACGACCACTGGTACGCCAAATTGTCATCTGTATCTTCGATAACCTAGAATTCATTTCCTTCAATAATAAAAAAATAATAATTTGAAAATGAAAAAATATATTTTGTCAAATAACAAATGAAAGATATAAATAATTCAACGAATTATATCTCGTCGATTAATCATTGAGGTCATTTGAGAAATTGACCATTCGGTTGAACGAATCAATTGATAATGCTTCGACAAAAAAAAAAATAATTTTTCACATCAACATGAATATAAAATTAGTTTTTGTCGATAATTTATTGATGTCAGTGCAAAATTAATTATTCGGTTGCTCCCATGAGCAAATTTGTCTCGTGTTAATATTTCAGCTGTGATAAATAAACTCGATGGACATTAACATGGTACACAAATTCAGAAAATCCAAATTCCATTGGCATGGGTAAATATTTACATAGTTCGAGAAGACACTTTGCCAACATATATTTTTTTAATTATTCGAAACCCCGCTCGGTCTTTGAATTTTAATTAAGAAAATCACCACTATTAAGGACCACTCTAGTGTCGCTGATAACATCAAAAAGCATCGAAGACCACAAGAATCGGTTGCAAATTCATCGATCAGTCTATAACTAAACGTTACAAGCATCGGCCACGTGTGTTCCGACCAAGATAAAACGCTACAGGACTGGAAGAGGATCTTAAGGGAGAGGAGGGGGGGTGGGGGGGTGGTGTTCGTGGTCGTGGGTCGGCAACGTTGTTGCTCTTCACCGTCGTTTTCGTTGTCGTCTGGGAACACGGTTAGATTGTCCGGTATCTCGACGGTCCACGGGGAACGAATGCCGAGACGTCACTCGACCGTAAGAGATTGCATTGGTGCTATTCCGCTTGGTTTTCTTCGCACCTTCTTCCCCCCCCCCCCCGCCCCTCCTTCCTCCCCGACGTCTCCATGGCGCATATCCGGCTGTCCTTCTTCGTGAGTCCATCGTCCTCGGTTCTGCGAATCCTCCGGGTGTCGGTAATCTTCACTTCGCCACCCTCGTCCCTTCCACCGTTCACCCCTTCACCGTTTCTCACCATCATCGTCAACCTCCCCAACTTCGCTTTTCCGTATTTTCCTCGTTTTCTTATTTTTTTTGTTTCTTCTTCTGTCGTTTCTCACTCTTTCGGAAAATTTTCTCAACGACCTTGGCTCGGGCATGGATCAACCCGGATCCGTGAAAATCGTCGTCAAGGTCCATCCACCCCCTCCCTCGCCCCCCCCCCGTTATTCACCCTCGGACGAAACGTCCGAACTATCGTCGCCATTTTGTTTTTCCTGAGCACTCTCTGACCAATTCCACTGAAAACGTCCATTACTCGCGTTATCTCGTCTCGGCGACGACGTTTCCCACCCTTCGGCGTTACACTAGCTTGGGGTGAGTCGATTGCTCGAAAAGCGTGAGGAAAAAAATAAAAAAAAATAAAACACGACCAACCGGTTGACGATCGCACTCAATTTCTGTCCAGACGCGATTAAAGTGCATTCCGTCGTCCGCGCGGTCATAATCGCGATGGCGAATGAGACTTCGAGAGAATCGTTACTTCCTAGAACGTCACGTGAGTACCCTAGCCCCTTCCCCCCCTCCCCCGTACTCACCCACGCTTATCCCGTGGGGCTATTACGATTTTATCGTGTTTCGGAATTTATGCACCGGGCGTTGCGTCATCGACGAAACGATCGGTCGGTACAAATTCGTCATCTTTGTAACGACGATCACGACCGTTTAACATTTACAACATTTGTCCTGACTCTCGCCGTTGTTTTTTGTTTTTTTTTTTTTTTTTTCAGAGAAAAACATTGGCGCTGGAAAATTGTTTTACCGTTTTTATTGAACTCTCAAGTGACACTTCGGTGTATTGCAATAACAACGTTTTTCCAATCAACGAAAAATCATTTTTGCAAAATTGTCGAACATATTTCCAACCTTTGTCCATTGGTACAAATTATTTTATGATGGCAAAAATTCAGTTTTTTATATGTTGAAAAAAAATCTTTCAAAGATAAAAAAAATTTTAAAAACGTATTTTATTTTACTAAAATTGATATGGCTTTTGTAATTTTGAAGATACCTATTAAAAAAGATTCAAAATAAGCCAGACATTTATTTCAGATTGAAAAACTGCTGGGGTAAAATTCATCCACAGTGACGAAAAAGCGTGGAGAAACAATAGAAAAAAAAAAAAATTCAAGACTCTCCTGACTCGTTCTTTTTTAATTGCAAACAAGTCGACTCTTAATTAGATATCAATGAGACTTTATCCTAATGGCAACTCGAGTCGGGGAATTGAAAATAAAAAAATAAATAAATAAATGAACATGAAAAATTTCACAAGGGTAGAAAAAAAAGAAAGAAAGAGAGAGAGAGGGAGAGAAAGAGAGAAGAAGATAGGATCCGGCATTCGGAATCGATGTGAAACCGTGGCGAGAAGAGACGATAGAGGATGAGACGGATCGTTCGATCCCCGGGGAGTACGCCGATCGAGGCCAAACGGATATCAAGCGAAGGGCTTAATCAAGATCTCAACGTAATTCGATCAGCGTGGCAAGACCGGCGTACAGAAGAGCTCAGCACCAACCGTCTCTCACGACCATTCGCGTCGGTGTTTATCGGTGTGTCTCGACGGTCTTGAAATACTGCCTAGACACGTGTATCGGACGTACGCCCGGGCCCACTGCACCTTTCCCATCCCCCATTCTCTCTCTCTCTCTCACACACACACTCTCACACACGAAAGAACTAATAAAAGCACAACTGAAAAAAAATCCCAATAAAAAAAAAAAAATAACCGACTATGAAAATGTTTTGTTCCAACTCAACGTTATATTTAATTATACTTCATGTTTTTCTTTTTTTTGGTCTACGTCGTTCATTCACCATTTTTGTTCATTATTCCGCCATTTTACGCTGGTATATTTTTTTTTTGTGTCGGGAGCTTGGCTCGGAAGTGCTCGGGATACGTGAACAAAAGTCACCGGGCTCGGGTGCATAATAATGTTTTTACAGAGCTGGGTTCCCACCCGCGAACCCCATTTAACATGTGTCAGGGTGTGCGTGTGTGTGTGTGAGACGGATACGCGAGTCGAGCCGTGGTGCAGTGTACCGCTTGCTAATTAAATTGCTCTCCGTTGTGGCGTAAAACCGAGAACCGAAGGATTCAACTGACGCATACGTTGTTACACAATAGGCGTTCTGGCGTGCAAGAAAGAGAGTCCTGGTATATATATATATATATAGTATTTATAAAAAATTGAATTCTCTAAAAAAAAAAGATTCAATAAAATTTCGTCCTTTTCCAAAGTTTTTGAAATATTCGAAAAAATGAAGCGCTTCATTTTGTCAAATATTTCATAAACTTTGAAAAAAGGAAAAAATCTTATTGAATCTTTTTTTTAGAAAATTCAAATTTCTACAAAAAAGTTTATTTGCATTATCGTCGTATCTCACGTAGTTTTCGAGTTATTATGAAATTTATCGAAGCTTTTGAGAAACAAGCTATCTCAACTTGCCGATTTCCCGCCGATTTCAATCGCTGGAAAATGTTTAAAATTGGCATCGAAGACCTACTACCCTGAGTGAAAAATGTGCAGAGTTCCGGATTTTTCGGTGCAATACTGCGGAAGGAAAAAAGTATCAACTATCAGGTGACGAAAACTCTGTGTTAATCAAATGGCGAAATTCGAGGGGCTTTGGGGAGGTACTTAGAATTGGTCTACGAGGCTGGGCCTTCGGCTACTTTGAAATTTATTTATTTCGAGACATTTGAGCCCATGGGAGGGCCAAACAATTTTTTTACCCCAAATAAGGACCACCCTAATATATATATATATTGAAAAAAAAAATTAAGGATTTTTTAATGCATCGAACCGTGCGGCCATTTTGCGGCCTCTCTCCGAAGCCAAAGTCTCTCGTCGAAATGAAAATCCAGAAGGGATCCCAATAGTGATAAAATGTAATGAAACAAAAGACACCCCCCCCCTTAATGAAACCGTAGCGTTGGCAAATTCCCGAAACAATATTTCTCACTGACCCTTCGCCCCATCACGTCTTTGTCTTTCGCATTTATTTAACAACAGCACAATGGCCCATCAACAACATCAACCGAATGAACCATTCATTTCGGCTTTTCGACCGATTTTCGTGTCTTTTCTTTTTTCGTTTCTTTTTTTTTCCTCGTTTTCCTTCTTCTTCCTCTTCCTCGATTTATCTTTTTCGCGTTCGGTTTGCCACATCGTCTAGCCGATAAAACTGCCATAAACCGTTATGTTGCGGTTCTTCTTATTTTTTTTTTGTCTCCCCGGTTTTCTCGGTCTAACCGAGCATCGACGTTGTGTGTATATAGCCTATGTCGTTCCATCTCCGTCACCTTGACACGGGGATAACGGCTTGGGAAAGGGAGCGAAGTGAATGACGATACGTGCGCTGGTGCAGAATCGTCGGCTACATTTATATATCCACACACACACACACACACACTCGACGTAAATGATG